>JAKLMK010000017.1:0-310203 GCA_022813445.1 Neophaeococcomyces aloes
ACCTAGCATCAAGACCACAACACCATACCAGGTCCATGTTTCAGCGGGAATGGATGCCATCTTGTCTCGTCGTCAAGATACACAAGGTTTCCAAGCATACAAGAGTTACTGATGTGGTGAGTCAAGAACTCAGTTAAGAACGATAGTCGAGCCACCCAGGGTAAGAGTTGTCATCGCCAGAGAGGCGTGTACAGAGTGATAATCTGAGGCGTGTGTAAGGTGATAATCTGAGATGAGTCGGGGACGAATGCGCAAAACGTGGATATGTCGCTCCCAGGATCAGTCGCTATCCTTAGTGTCAGGGTCAAAAAGACAAAGGTACTAGTAACTAATCACGAGGGGCACGTTCGCCTCCTGATAGGATACAGTGTGCCGCGTGGACTTGCAGAGATAACACCGATAGTATGGATAGCTCGGGACGAAACTCGTGGACCTCAACTCACATTGTGATAAGCGAGAGAACCAGTTAGTTCCATACCCTCCGTGGTTGCGTGGTCCTCGGCCGAAGGATTTAGGTGATAAGTGGATTTGAAAGAAGATGGCGGGCGTGGCCTATTTCGTTCGATCTGAGTGCGCACGCCGCCTGGCCCGTTAAGAACACCCAACTCATGCCACATCGAAGCTACCGTGTTGCCAAGATGAAAGATACGAGTATTGTGAATAAACCAGCAAAGGGCGGAGAAGCTAGACCATGGTGGCAGAGAGCAAGGCCGAAACGCCAATGGTGTTGCGTATCGTAGAACAAGTGGCGGACTTTTAGCTTGATCGGCCATGGCCTGGCCGCGAAACTTCGTCCCGCTCTCCCCCGAGCCCCTCACGTACCGACCGTACGGGTAGCAACGTTTTCTTCTGTTTTTGTTCGCAGTGATCCCTGCTGTACAACGACAAAGGTCGATATCGACATTGTAGCAAGGTTTGGCTTTAGCTTTGAAGTATGCTGGTTGCTCTTGGTGCTGAACTCGAAGAGTGTACTCAGTGCTCTAAGTGCGGCAATTCATGGTCAGCTTTCTTTTGGTATAAGCGAGCCTCAGAACCGTATCCACTAACGTTTCTTTTGCAGCTCGGTATCTGTGCAGTACTCCACCAACTGCTGGGTGTGGATGTCAAGATCTGCTGTGCAGTGCGTGTACACGCACTCGAAGCACAGCCATAAAAAACGAGGTTGTCTTTCAAGAAGGTATGCTATACTAGTCCTTGACTGATCTCCTCGTCCTTGTATAGCACTCGAAACGCAAGTTCGGTCATGTGAACAATCGAAGACACGGCTGGTCATGTTGGTGCGGTCTTTGACGAGGATATTCTATGCTGGCATGAAGAGGAGGATGAAAGAATTTTAGGATGCCTGAGGCATCAACCACGTTTCGTTGAAACTTCGGCAAATCTCGTAAATTTCGTGTTTTGTAGCCAGAATACTCGAACAATTCCGCTCACAATGTCTATCGCAGAGGAGGTAGAGTACCTGAGCATCGGCGGCAATAGGAACACAAGCGCTTCTGCTTGGTCTGCGGAAGCAGGGTTTCTTGCTTATGGAGCCGATCAAAATATCGCTATATGGCGGCCGCTATCAGACAGTGCTCATGGCGTGGTTCAACTGCTCCAAGGTCACGATGACAAAGTCACTGCCATCACAGTACACAGAATGGGAGCAGGAATTCGAATGATCAGTGCCGATGCTAGAGGAGACCTTGTTGTGTGGACTCATGTTCCTTCACAAGGCTCTTGGCTACTTGCCGCGAAAGTTGCTGGTCATGCTGGCGCCGTCAACACAGTCACAGCACTAGATGGCAGCGACCTAGTGGTGAGTGGCGGCGCAGATGCTACCATGAAAATATGGCGTGTTGGGAAGGCAAGCATAGAGGAAGTTCTTGTAATCAAGCCAAAACCACGTTTCATACCTTTGGCATTGTCCATGGGTTTATTCCCTAGCATTAATGCCAACGAAAGCTTCTTCCTGGCTGCTGCAGGCACGAGGAATGAGATATTCATCTACTCCGTGCATGCCATGTCTCAATCGATGACAGCCACCCTGGCTTGTTCATTGACCGGTCACGAAGGTTGGATTCGCTCGTTATCAATCACAAATTCTGGTAATGACGGCTACATCCTAGCTTCCACAAGTCACGACAAGTACGTCCGTCTCTGGCGTTTTCAGGCAGGTGATGTAAACAACAAGGCCAACAACACAACAGATCACAGCATCGCATCGTTCGAACAAACACTAACCGCGAAGGTGAAGTCAGTCAGCATTGGCAATCAGAAATACTCCATAACATTTGAAGCACTTTTGCTAGGTCATGAAGACTGGGTTTACTCAGCTGATTGGCAAAACACAGACAACCCAAAACTGTTGACAGCATCTGCTGACGGAACTCTAGCAATATGGGAGCCGGATCCGACATCGGGTATATGGGTTAGTGAGACTCGACTTGGCGAAATGAGTGGTTTGAAAGGTGCGACGACTGCGACTGGTTCCTCTGGCGGTTTCTGGACTGGCAAGTGGATATGTGCTGCAGATACTACAGCTGTCATCAGTCTTGGACGGACCGGTAGCTGGCGTATATGGAACTACGATCCCATTACTAGCTTCTGGCAATTGCGGCCTGGGGTTGGTGGCCATATCGATTCCGTGAATAGTATCTGCTGGTCTCCGCAGGGCGAATACCTACTATCCACGAGCTCCGATCAGACGACTCGATTGCATGCAGAATGGAGACGGAACGGTAAACGAACGTGGCGTGAATTTAGCAGGTGTCAAATTCACGGGTATGACTGCAACGTAGTTTCATCCACCAGTTCTTGTCAATTCGTTTCGGGTGCGGACGAAAAGCTACTGCGAGTGTTTGATGAGCCCAAAGAGCTGGCTGACGCTCTGCAGCGTTTGTGCAAGATTGCGCCCCCTGATGAACAGAATCTTCCCGAGACAGCGGCGGTACCAGTGCTCGGTTTATCGAACAAGGCTATGGGCGAACCAGACGACATCATTGAAGCTGGACCTAGACAAGGGAACGACGAATATGCAGCAGCGACAGCTCTGGCTGGTATATCCATCCGCGGTATCCAGGAGCCACCAACGGAAGATTTGCTTTCGCGCCATACCTTATGGCCGGAGCACGAAAAGCTCTATGGTCACGGCTATGAGATCAGTGAATGTGCATACAACAATGGCATTCTCGCTACAGCATGTAAAGCCAGTTCCATTGAACATGCCACAATCAGACTTTATGATGCCGAAAACGACTGGAGAGAAATCAAACCACCACTTACAGCCCATTCACTTACAGTCACAAGATTGGTGTGGAGCGAAAAAGCTTTCCTTCTCAGCGTTGGCCGAGACAGGCAGTGGACCGTGTTCAAACGAACAGACGAAATCAAGCAGCTCGAGCTCTATCAAGCAATGCCGAAAGCACACACGCGTATGATTCTTGACGCGGCTTGGTCACCCGTGGGAAGTCATCCGTTTTTCGCAACTGCAGGTCGTGACAAGACAGTCAAACTGTGGATGTGTCAAGATGTACGCAATCAGCCTGAAGATGTCCATGAACAAGCCATGTCTAAGCCTCAATTCGAGCTTCGCACAACGCTGACTAGACCGTCCGCCGTTACAGCCATCTCATTCACTTGCAATCATGACCGGACTCGTGCAGTCCTTGCAGTTGGAGAGGATGACGGAAACCTGTCCGTACATATTTTCGACGTCAATGATCTTGAATTGCAGGTGTCAGTTGACCTCGAGAGAAACATGTGTCTGAGGAAGACAGTGAACAGACTGGCTTGGCGACCAGATTGGTCCGAATACGCGGAGGATGGACCAGGTGCCCAGTTAGCTGTGGCAGGCGCCGATGGATCAGTCAGAATATTGAGGATTGATGTTGAGGAAGTATGTAAATAGGTTGCCACTGAAAGAAGCTCAGTCTACATAGATCTATGCATGTATAGAGCATCGGCGACAAAAATTCCATCTGTGGAAGCGTTAAGGCTTCCCATGCACTATGTATCATTCCACACCACCCGACCCAATGCAGATATATGCAATGCTCATAGCCAGTTGAAGGCTAGAAAGGGTATCAAAAAGGCAAATCAAAACCAAAAACCAAAAGCATCACTCCTTTTTCCATCCACATCCCATCACATATATGCCACAACCCTACTTGAATCTCCATGTAGACCAGCCTCCACTATCTCCCATTCACCATCAACCAACAACCCTCCACGCCCCCCTCCCCATCAATCCTTAGCAGGCCTCTTCTCCAACCCATAACCCCCAATCCCCTCGGGCCCAGTCATCTCCGGCGGCCCCCCGCTCATCTTCTCCCTCGGCCCCCGCTCCTCCAAATCCTCCCTCAACCACCCCAAAACCAATTCACTCAACAAACTATTCCCACTCCCCTCATCAACCTCATCCCTCACTCTCTGCGCCTCCTCCAAATACCCATCCATCCCACCAACCTCCTTCACCCGTCCAAGATGCATATGCACAACATGACTAGGCCACCCCACAAGATTATCAAGAATATGCGTCGCATAAACGACCGTCACCCCCCTCCGTTCCGTCTCCCCCTTCAACCAGTCCAAAAACCCCTTGCGACTCAACAAGTCCAAATCAACCGTAATCTCATCCAACAACAACACCTCCCACGGCCGTAACAGCCCCATCGCAAGCTGCACCCGTCTTCGTTCGCCATCGCTAACAGCGTGCATGCGCCAGCGTAAATCGATATCCAGTATCCTTACAAGCTCATCTCTCCGCTCTGGATACGCATCACCACCAACACTCTTGAGTAATGCGGGCACATCGATGTCCGTGCGCACGATCGGGTTGAGCACCCATTCAACGCCGAGGTATGTTATGCCGGTGAGGTTCGCGGTGAAGGGGTCGAGGCCGTTGATTGTGATGGTGTTGCGGGGCGCGAGGCGTTTGCCGGAGAGGAGGCGGAGGAGAGTTGTTTTGCCGGCGCCGTTGGCGCCGACGAGGAGCGTGCGGCTGCCGGAGGGGAGGGTGAGGGATATGTTGGAGAGGCCGGGTTGGGAGGTGTTGGGGAAGGTGTAGGTTAGGTTTTGGACGTGGATTGCTGGGGTGGGAGTGGTGGTGGTGGTGGTGCCGTTTGGGGTGGACATGGTCGGTTATATGTGGGTGGAGAGTTAGAGGTGTCTGAGCTAGGTGAGATTGGGAGGGAGAGATTGGAAGATGGGGTGGGCGGGTGTGAGTACACGTTTATTTGGCAGTGCTTGGTGTGTTCGAGAATAGTGGTTGATCATTGCAAAGTGAATTACGATGGCGTCATAGTCCACATCTAAGTTATTGCAAATCTGTGTTAATGCCGCAAACTTCAGGCAGTAAGCAATATATAGAAGTAGTATTGTATCTCCAGCATAATCAAAGGTACCTACGTGTGCCTACACACTGCTACCTACAAAAAATCCTAGGCACATGAGCATGACGATGCGTTGTTGAACGCCAATCAATATTGGTCGACTTCTATTGCCAGAAGCTAAGCCAATTTTGTCCTCCCAGCAATGTCTAGTTCATGCTCAATATGAAGAAATTTGAAGCATATGATGACTAATCGTATACTGTTCTGATTGTGAGCAACTCTAATCACTTTTCTTCTTCACAGGGACCCATTCCATGGCCGTTGAGCCAACCACTGTGAGTAATGCCAATCCTAGCGGCATATACAGCGTTTCGACTGTGGCACGATTGTATCCGGTGAGGACATCCTGGAGGCGATCTTGCCCTATCAATCCCCGAATATCGGAGAGACCAGCATGACTGAAGATGGTAGTATTAGTCCCTGGTGCGGTTTTCGCGATCTCATCTACAAGACGTATCTGAAATAGTGTGGCAGAAGTCGAGATAAATAGAGCAGAAGCCAGACCACTGGCAAATCCAATCAGAGCGATACCAAGGGATACTTCGTGAGGCGGTAGTGTAGCTGCCATGGCTTGGGATGGAGTGTTGAGGCCCACTCCGACACCAAATCCGAGAAGTCCCAGTAGTGCGACGACTTTCACTTTACTCTCGTTGAGATCTAGCGTCGTAAGTAGGCCCGAGGCAATTGGCGCCATAACGCTCGTAGCCACCATGAAAGCTAGAAATCACATAGTCAGTAATGAGGGTGTACATTGACCTTGGTATAGTACTCACGTGCGTAGTAACCAACATGGTTGATACTAAACCCTGCGACTATACAGCCAATGCTAAGACCGAGAATCATACTTAGACCTAGCAAGCCTGCAGTGGTCGGTGTTTCTCCTCGTACCCCTTGCCAATAGATCGAAGTGTAATACTCGGTAATTGCTAACGTGCCACTGCAGCATGCTGCAAACCACATGGCAGCGATAGTACTTCTCCTCTTCGCTATCCGCAGTGGGACGGTAGCTTTTTCACCAAGGCGATATTGCAGAGTTCCAAACACTCCCGCAAGGACAGCAAACACGACCAGGAGGATGATTATTCTGCTATCACTCCACTTGTACTTGATCCCACCCCATTGTAGACCAAGAAGCAGACATGTGATGCAAGGCACTAGCACCAGTGTTCCTAGAAAGTCCAATTTCTTGATCTTCTCCCGGAAAGGAGCATTGATATCCGGAGTTGCCACAGGGTCAGTGACACAGAACGCTGTGAATACGATGGCCAGCGAACACAACGGTATATTGATTCCAAAACAGGCGCGCCATGTGAATTTGTCGATCAATACACCGCCTATGGCAGGTGCGCATGCAAGACCAATGCTCTGAACGGCGCCAGATAAGCCTAAGTAGAGGGATCTCTTGTGCGATGGAAAGAGATGTGTGATGAGTGTAAGGCAGGCGCCGTTGAGTGCACTGGCACCCAGCCCTGCTAGAGCGCGACCACATATTACTGAAGAAGATTGGTAGGAGAAAGTGCACACTACCGATCCAAGCAGGAATATGACAAGACCAACCAAGACGATGGATTTTGGGCGGAAAACTGTGCAAGCCTTGCCGAAGCTTTGACCGACGATTGTGAGTATGCTGAAACCCCACGACTCAATGATAAGAGTTGAAGCAGTACTTACAAGGGGACGAAGGTGCATGCCATCATACCACTTAGTGCTGGTTAGTCGTTCATGATGCGAGATAGAGTGTTTGCACCTACTAAGCTGCAGAATACCATCCTATGTCATTGACTTTTCCAAAGTAATCGGTCAGACTCGGTATTGCCACGGCGACGATGGTTAGATCCTGTTGCATATCAGCTAACAATCCCAAACATTTCCCTTGGTTGCCTGACAAGTCCATTCAGGAAGACTGCTGTGTACATTGCGCTCAACGCAAGCCAGAGTTTTGGGCCAGTTGGGTACACAGTGTCGCCATCCTGAGACTGTAGATTGTCATCGACTTCCAGTAGTGAAGCAGGACGACCTGCAGTTATGTTGCCATTTTCGTGCTCGCCTGGTACTGTTGAACCTCGATCGATTGTAGCCAGAGATATATTGTCTGAAATATGCCCGCCGGCAATAATTTGTGCAGTGTCCATCTAGCTGGTTGGGTCAATGGATTGCTCTATAGCATCGAGTGAATAGTCGGCACTTTCGACGATGAACAGGATATCAAGAAGCAGCTAGTTGGTTATTGGTCGTAGGTGGTAGCTGACAATACGGCACCCTACAGCTTACAGAAGTCTGCTTCTTGACTAGAATGAACCTTCGAGCTCATGCTGGGTAGAGCCAGTTTTTGTGGCATTGAATCGTCGCCTAAATAACCGAACGATTGCTCGTGGTGTAGAGTGGTGAAGCTGGGATTCAATATGACCTCATTGGTCAAGAAACTAACCGCACGACCTGAGGGTCCCAACTGTTTGTGGGACTGCGGTGGTAGGAGATTATGATATTATCTACGTTATGTATCCAAGGCACATGGGCAAGTATGTGTGTTCTGAACATGTCCATTTGTTTTTACTTAGCTTTCCAACCTGTCAAATTTCCAACTTAGTATATGATGTTCACAGCTGTAAGGGTGGCAGCGTTGCAGTTGTAGAAACTACCCAGTGCGAGACTGCCATCCCCCGTACAATACTGTATGAGATTCACGGTATCTGAAAACCCGTTGGCATCACTGGTTTGCGAGCAAGTGAGTGAGTTGAGCCCATCGGTTGACAAAGTGCAAATCTCTGGCGGAAAGATTGTCGTAGGATCTTCGTCGTTATTCTCAGAGTATTCTTCGTCGTATAATGTTTCCAGATATGTTGGTAAAGCGAACTGCTGTGCGCCAATACTGGCTGAGTCATAGTCAACGAACGCCTGAAGGCCGTCCAATGTAGTGAGAACACCAGTGATGGGGTTAAGAATGAATGTTGTCGCGTCCTGTATCTCAGTTGTAAATCCTACACTATGTTGAGGGCTTCCAGATTCAACTACCAAATACTGGTTGCTGAGCGGAGCAGAGCTGATTTCAAGACAGAAGGTTGGCGTCGGTGTTGCGACCATTGAAGAAGTTGTGCTGGAAGAGCTCGTAGTGGAAGTGGTGGTGGCCGAAGAGGTGGTGGATAAGGTTGTGCTAGAGGAGGTCGTGCTAGAGGAGGTCGTGGCAGACGTGGTAGTCGTGGTCGGAGAAGTGGTGGTAGTAGTAGAAGAGATTGATGTTGTTGATGAGGGAGACGAAGTAGTGGAGATGGTGCTTGTCGTGGATGACACTGGGGAAGATGTTGTCGAAGTAGTCGATTGAGTGGTAGACACGTTAGTGCTGCTTGTGCTAGTCGTTGTTGAGGGAATTGTGCTTGTGGTGCTTGTACTGGACGTACTCATGGTAATCGAGGTGGTCCCTGTTGTGGAAGAGGTAAAAGAGGGTGTTGTCCACGAAGTAGATGCTGTACTTGAGTTCGTCCAAAACGTGTAGCTCGTAGGAACTTTTCTTGTGCTGCTCGTTGTATCTCGAACCGGAGGTTTCGAGCTGCTTGGCTCAACGTCTGCTGTCGACCACGTTTGCCACGCCGTAACAGAGTCACTTATAGTGTAATCGCAGGGACAAACTGTGCGAGTTCGTGTGGAAGTGACAGTAATGGTTGGATCAGCATCAGGATTTCCTCGCTCCCATTCTCGCGCACTGGACAAAGCCAGAAAGAGAGTGAATAGGGTAAATAATACACCTTGCATTGTGTTTGCCTGAATGAATGAACGAAGAAATAAAAGGAGCGAATAATTGAATGAATGACTTGGGGTTAGTCTGTACCAGAAGAATAGTACGATAGATATCTCATTGACAATGTCAACTCTCACAGACAATAAAAAACGAAGACGACATGCTTGTTTTGCTCAAAGGATATGGAGGTTCAGCTCCTATCGATGCGGAATGGAGCAAGGCTCAAGCGAAATTGGAACATTACTAGGCGGATCCGTGGCTAAGATCGAAGCGCTATGCCCACATATGCGAGTACATGTACTCCGTATTGACTGTAGTACCTTCAGTACGGTTCCTCGTTAGCTGACAGCACTTCCATCGTAGGCAGAGAGGGTTCATGAAAGCTTCCACCTAGACCAGCGTTATGGCTCGGCTTGGCATGATTGTGCCCCTGGTACAAGCGCAGATTGAGAATGCTGTCATTGTTTTTGAATGGGCCACATTCGAGGCGAAAATTCCGTGATGAAGTGAACACTTCTGGTTGACTTAGATCCTGCCGTGCAGCACCGTTGATCATCGTCTGTAGGCTTGTGGTTGAGAGAACACTCTACTGTACTGCATAAAAGGAATTGCGAGAGGCAAGCTGCTGGCTTTGGACATTTAAGCGAAATGACAGATCGGCAAGTGCCAGCCACCAGCTCTAACCACTTTGAAGTGGCAATCACAGCTAATCCGTAATGCCCACAACAAGTTCGTCCAGTTACTCTGATATAGCAGACTGGCAGTATATATGTCAATCTCGAATTGAATAAATACTTCGATGGCCAAGCTCTTGTCCGTTGCGTCACGAATTGCTGATGACGAATCAACCACCCAGTCATTGTGAACAGAACTACCAAAATACTGTACTGTACTGTACTGTACTGATGGCTGTACAAATTGTGCTACCATGATTTGCTATGAATGATATGATCTCTCAGTAATTCAACATCCTCTTCTTCTTCGGCTTGTGGTCTCTCATCTCTGTCATACGTGGCTGGTAACTGCGTTTGACCCTTGGCTCCCTCTACTGCCACATATATTGCACCTCCCAAAATCAGAGCACTTCCGATCCACGACCACAGCCCCGGCGTCACTCCAAACACGACTTTGTCTGCTGCAAGAGCGAAGACTATCTGTGTGTACGTCATTGACGTGGCTTTGGCGCCAGATGTCTTGACAGAGGTCTGCGTCGTGGTGCTCCGGGGTTGGTGGTCCACTGAGTCAGCGGCATAAGTAGTGTTGATCACAGAGCCTGGATCTCGTATCTCATCTGGACAGGTCTGTGTTTCGAGGTCTTGCGTCAAACGGTTGGTAGAGTCTTTGCTCGGTGCCGGTGCTGCTCCATAAGCCAGACCAACTGCTAACAGCCACTGCATGATAAAGCCACAGATGGAAACAGTCGAAAGCAGCCCCAACTCAAGAAAATTGCTGAGAAATCTGAATTGAACGCCTGGCATGATAAGTAACGCCATCAAACTCATCAAAGCACACGAAACCGAAAAGTAGAAGGTAGTAATAAATGGATGAACACGGTTACCAATACGTCTCATGCTCGTCCACGACGCAATGGATCCCATAACCCCGAGCAGACCAATTCCTATTGCCAGAACATGCTGCGCAGGTGTTGGCTGTGGTGGTCCTTGTGGTAGGTCATTGCTGCCTGGCGCAACCACGGCCGGTCCAGAGATGACGAGATCATTACCGTCATGCTCGAACAACGAGGCGGGACGTGCGACAAGCACGACGCCTAACAAGCTCACGAAGCCTGCCATTTGCTGACGCCCATTAAATGTCTCACCCGGAAGCAACCACGACATCGCGTAGCAAGTTCCAATTGGTGTCAGAAAAGTGAGAACCGTTGCTTCACTGAGTGGGAGATAAAGCAACCCAAAGTACATGCCGAAAACTCCAAAGAAACCGAAGAAGGCTCTCGACATCAGCAGCAGTCTGATAGTACCTGGCGGTCCAAATGGGAAGTGTGAAACCGACTTGAACCACAAAGCCCACAACATACACAGTAGCGAAGTGATGAGTTGTCGGATAAACAAGATTTGGAACGGGCCCATGGCCTCGCCATGAGGGCTCGGAGTCTCCAAAATTCGCGTTGCAGTGTACATCCCGCAGCCAAAGATTTGACTAACCACAATACAAAACGCGCCATAGTTTGCGATCCAGAAATCCGACAGTCTTGTCCGCCATATCGAAGAGGCAGGGAGAGAATTGAAATTGGACGACGCGTTGCTCAGAACTCTGACAAGGCCCTCGACGTGCTTGCTACACTCTTTCGACGATCCAGACAACAGCTCGGAAGCGGAAGAAGCAGGGATCGTAGTCTGCACAGTATTGGACCGTGTCAGACGACTTCGGGGCTCTGACGAATGTTCCTCGGCTAGCTTCAAGTCACTGGTGCTATCCCTTGGTAATGCTGCTGTTGAAACAACAGTCGAATCAATCAAAAGATCGTGACTTGCCTCCAGATTATCGGTTGAAAAATGCATTGCGGAAGTCGTCGACGAGCCTAGTATTAGGAATAAACGTGGTTGGCGTCTCCGAGCTAAATGCCTGGGTATAGATATTCGTTGGAATATCAGCTTGCACAACCTAGAAGTTCATCGAGTACACAAGAGAGAAGAACTCAAAGCTACATAGGTACCTTTCTTCTCTTCACTTACATACATCGCTTTGACGACGGTCGCAAGACTGTTGCGATTTGGTTTGGGGAATGCGACGGTGTGTGAAGGTTGTTTTGTGTTGAACTTTAACTTACTTATTTATAACTCTGGTGCTTTGAACAGCATTATTTAGCACAAGTCTGGACCACACTCATCTTCAACGGCCACACACGCAGATGAACCTCTTTCTTTGCCATGACTGTAACTCGGAGGAAGCTCAAGAAAGTGTGCAGTGATCTGCACACCTCGTTGGCAGGTCAGCAGTCGTGTATGCACAGGCTCGAGGATCGTGGTTGATTACGCATAATCGATGGGTCTGCAACTACACCTGATCTGATCATGAGTGTCTTTTGTGTCTGACTTACTTCGCTCATGTACCTAGATACGGAAAGGCGGAGTTCTATGTTCCTCTTATTACTTGTAAGAAAAGTATTTATCAGATTCGAGACTACATGTAACTACCAGCTGTAAGTAGAGCAGTGGAGAACCGACCTTCGCTATACCTGCTGTTTTGGTTCGTATAACGTTCAATGTTACATGCAACCTTGCCCTCACCTCAGTAGGACGACAACATGCTCGATACTAATCTAGACATAAGAATATTAAATTGTTCAACAAGCAGAAGAAATACTTCTTGCAAAGTGCTGCTGAGCGATCAGACATGCCACGTAGGCATGACTGCAAATGTACGTGGATGTCAACACGAACCATTCCCTCACTTCTTCTCCTTGCTCTCCGCAGCCTCGTTACTTCTCTGGATTGCACGTTTCGTACACTCGTCCAGGTCTTCCTGCGGCAGGCCCAGAATTCCATTTGCAAGTCCATGTACAGCTTCAAAATCACCATCGTTGTTGGGGTAGAAGCCACGACTATACATACGCTTCAAATAGCCGATTCGATTGCCTTCATTCATCATCTTGAGTCCATGCTCAACTCTGTCCTTACTGCTCTCGTACTTAATCTTCCAGTCCTTCTCACTTTCACCAGTGACTCTCTTGACACTCTCAAACATGTCCTTCTGGCTTACGTTGAATGAGCTGACAAAGGCAAATTTGTTGCGGAAGTTCTTGCCGAGCGAAGGAGTGGTATCGTTTGCGTCTTGAGGTAGAACCTTCATTTTCATCAAGGCAGCGACGGCCCTCCCAGTTTGTTCCCATGTCGAGGTGTTGATCTTTTGACTTCCATCGTCGAAGAAGGTAACAGATTTCTTCTGGAAGTCAAAGCCGTACATTTCTTCCATACCGCCAAGACTGTACTCGTACCAGTGTCCGCAAGCCACTGCGATCCACGACGACACACCGAGCTTCTCGATAAGTTGCCGGACGGCAATTGCTGGTGGTCCGAGAAAGGTATCGTTGCCATAGTCGATATTATCGGTGTCAATGCCCCACTCGTTGGGAAGAACCCAAGAGACACCAGCTTTAGCAGCGGCTTCGACGAGCTTAGCAGACGTATCCCGAGGTGCTCTTGTATTCATGGTAATGATGAGAGCATCATGACCTTTGAGGGCCGAAACAATCGTGTCGGTATTTGCGTAGTCCACCTCTGCAACCTTGACACTAGCCGCAAAATCCGTGGCAGAGCTGTCTTGACGAGTGATTGCAGTGACGCTATGTTTACCTGTCTCCAACAGTTCTCTGACAATATGACTGCCTTGTTGACCACTTGCGCCTACAACCGCAACATTGCGAATGTAATTGTGGTAGCCGGGTGCTTGTTGTGAGGCGTACTGGTGAGACATTCTGGAGATGACAGAATATGAAGATACAGAAAACTTGTTCTGCGAATTGTATGAGGTACATAGATCGAGTCTACTTTTTGGAGGTTGTCAATTCGTGCCAGACCTTAAATACCTTTATGTCGACCACCATCGTATTTGCCGACCTCTTAAGTCCGGCGAGCTTGTCCAGCTTACAACAAGATAGTCTCAGCGAAGGCATAGGCACGTTCAGTCCAGAGCTCTGTACGATGGACGCGGATATCGTTCCCGGGAGGAAGAGTTGCCTACTCCAGCAGTATCATTGGATATGCAAGAAAGCTTTTCGATCATGGCTCTGAGACTTTTGAGCACAGCAACGCCACTTTGCTCAAAAACTGCTCGACTGGGCTTGATGTATTCTCTATCAGCAACTAAGAGAGCACATCGAAGGTCGGAGATATCGAGAACGACACCGGATTACTTGCTCCCAGTCCGAGAGCGCAACGCTAACTTTACTGGGTTAGCTTTGCGCCCTCAGGACTACGGTCCTGTACCTGTACCTGTGGAGCCGCAGTAGATGAGCTTGTTCATAAAGGATTACGTCGACCAACAAATGAGTGTATGCGCGGGCAACGTAATAGTTGACAGTTCCAGAAATGCAAAAACGAAGTTGTTCGACTCAGAATTTGGAAGCCGAATGCTCAACACTGACTAATTGTAGATAATAGCGTTCACGAGGCGTGAAGTTCCATCAACTTCCCCTGTTTGGAAACGCTCGTCAAGGCTATGGATCACAATGAAGAGGCGACAATCCTTTGGCAGACTCTGCATAATCTTGTTTGAGAACTCTGCCAGCGTTCAAATCGAGTGCTGTTGCCCAGCTCGAAAGACCTAAATTCACGTCTCTAATGGTGCCACTCGTGAAATGTTTCCTCTAGACCAAAAAGCTGTCCGAGAAGCCTCGATATTCGTGACGAGTACGTCCAATCAACCTGGCGTGTTCCGTCAGCTCGGCAATAATTATAATCTGTGTGGAGGAATTTGCTGTGCTTTACTCCGATTCCGCTGGTATAGTCGTTCGTAAGCCGAGCTCGCCAAGCCCGCAGCTCGCAGCCCGCAGCCCGCCTGGCCTCGTGCAATAGCAAAGTGAAGGTATCCACAATAACAAACCATTATATACAATGTCCCGTACTTTCACTTCCAAAACAGCACCCATTAGCAAAGTCGTTACACAGCAACTAAAAGCTGGTTCTGTGGCTCAACTGGAAACATCTTCTCTATAAAGAAAAATTAAAATGAAGGATCATAACATATAATATCGTACTTGGCAAGGTACAACTTGACGATGTTTCTAGCTTCCACTAGCGATAGTTCGACTTGAAGAAGGGGGTTTTCTCAACGCGAGTTGAGTTTTTGCTGTTTTGGTTGCTGGTTCGATCCATGGAGTCGAAGAGCGTATACATTATGACTGTACTACATAACGTGACCACACGCAAATAGATTTTTCGTGTTCGACGTGGCTTCCAGCTTGGTTAGATAGTCGCTAGGACAAAACTTAATGGAATGTACTTTGCATATCTTAGCTTAACCTACTTACCAGTTCCACCATTGCTTCGCAGTGTCAACCTGGTGAAGCGGATTGTACTAGCATTCCAGCCCATATCAGCACATGTCCTTTTGCTGAGTACTCAAACGATATTGTAGAATTCGCCTGCTTAACGTCAACTTTGAGTCTGGTGCAGCACCCTAACGTCAAGATATTCACTTACATCAGACAAGACACTCGCCTCTCCAATTCCCATCTCCTGGGCAATCCACGACATGATATCCCGCGCATAGTTCTGCAATTCTGGACTGACAACCGACATTTTTGCCACCACATTCATTGGGTGCATGAGTAATAGGCCACCAGCTGACCTACCGACCTCTTCCAGCTTTGCCTCCATGTCAAGAGGATTATCGGCGGATTCGAGCTCGTTCAGTCGTGTCAGATGAAATGGTATGGAAGAAGCTATTGCACGTGCGAGGATATCTGCTTCATGCTGCCACTGCTCTTGCTGTTGAGTTGAGGTCTCTCCTGAGCCGGTGAGTTTGGCTTGCAACTTCTTGGCGCAGCGGACCTGTCGGTCGAGAATCAGGATGTGGCATTTTCGATAGGTGTTCCAAACGCTTGAGACGTATACTGTGCGCATTGTTAGTTGTGTATGACTGTAAGCTGTGGTGTGCAAGCGTAGAGGTGGAAAAGCAGGGCAGGATATGGCGTACAATCATAATATGTTTCGACAGCACCAGGCCAGAGTTTCAATCTACCTCCACAACAGAAGTCACGTCTCCACTGCTGTGTTAGTTGTCGAGGCTGCCACTCGTCAAGCTGACTGTGTCTCCAAGTTGCGAGTTCATGTCCGAGACCGGTCAGGAATTCGAGACAGTCTTGCAGGTCTTTGGTGTTCTCGTTTGAAGATGCTATGAGATGTTCGGATGTGCTCAAGATAGAGCCGATCTTTGCTATGGTGTCGTCGAGGTTCCGAACAGCTGGGTGCTCAATCGGGGAGCACGAAAGATTTAAGGGCGTGCGATGCTGTCTTGGCATTAGTGGTGTTGCCGTAACAAGGTCCTGTTTTCGACCACGTACTTTTATAGCAACCTTGATTGGTAGAGCATTTGCCATAGAGAACACCCGAAGGCTGGCGATGAGGTCGAATGGAGAACCTGCAGCAAGAAGAATAGCAGACAGACCGTGTAGATGGAGGTTTTGGGCGCCTGGAGAATCACTTGTCGCTATGATGAGCTGTTGTACCAGTCAGGAATTGTATTGTCACAAACGGAAGAGCATAGCACACCTCGTACAGGCCCAATAGTACCGTGGTCAGAAACAACATCGAACACGTTGATTCTTCTAGTGTAGCTATAGCTTTTCGAAAAGTCTTCAGCAGGTTGACATATTGTCGTTCGGCATGCTGGAGGAGATCTGACCGTCCCCTGCTCGTACCAGCGTGCGCTAATGCGGCAATATTCGTTGCCTTGGCCACGTCTGAATCCGGTCCTGTACTTTCGAGAGCTGTTGGTAATCCATCAAGATAGCCTCGTGATACTCGCTGATCTTTCGGTGCTATGCAGAAATTGTAGAGGAACTCATTCAGGTACTGATCATCGGTTATGGAGCTGGTGCTCGTGTTGCTCGTTGGCGGCGAGCTATCGCTCAAGGAACAAAGATTTTTCGGACTGATGAGAGTGTCATCGTTTGTGGTGGGTTGGTTGTTCTTGGCTAACACTCGCTGCTTGTCATCCCGTCTGTCAAAATGCCGAAAGACAAGGTCGGTCTGCTTCTCAAGTTCATAGGTACACTGTCTTTTCGAGCGGAGACACCTAGTACATATCTGGACGGCGGTTCGTCAGCATATGGTACGAACAATGACACCACCTTAACATGCTACAGTAGCCAATGTTATAGTCTCGGCGTTCCATGGTTATCCATTTCTTCAAAGGATGCACGCAAGCAGCTAACCTACAGGGCGGACCTCGTCGCACTGCTAACCGTAAGTGTACACTCAACGATACATATGCTGTAGTGCCAACCTTCTTGTGCCTCGACTTGCAGGTTTTGCATGCTCTCGACACACCATGATTTACCATCCTGGTCTGTCCAAGTGGATCCGGACTTCCTCAGTGATGAAGTGGTTTGCGAAAAGTGTATTGCATCAGCTTGATAAGCAGACTAAGGTCTGTGCAATTCGCAAGTTGCCTCTTAGACTATAACAGACAAATTGTTGCGACATGGAGCTGATCAGGTTCGGCACCATCAGAAAATACTGTAACACGTATGGCCCGGATCATGCTCAAGTAAGAATTGCTAGTCCAAAACGCATCTGCAGGCTGAATACCTGCTTACTTGATATAACCAATTAACAACGAGCGATGCTGAGGTGCGATCAAAGCTGGAGTTAGGCATACCAAGACGATCAAGATTATCACAATGGTACGCACGTACAAGTACTACCTAGGTAGGGAGCGGATCGAGCAAGGTAGAGAGACAAATACACTATGCCTGGTTTGGTAAGCTTTGAGCAGTGAATGTCGATTATTCCTCACCTCAAATCCCGCCGTCAACAGCCATGTTCAGAGGCGGTATATATGCTCACTGCAGTACTTGTGCAGCAAAATCATGGACAGGCAGTGCTGAGACAAAGATTCAAAAAAAGAATCGATCGATCGGCAAGCTCTATCTCACAACCAGCTGCAAGGCCTGTCGTACCAGACCCATCAAGGTTTGTCTCTAGCTGAGGACGGCAAGAAAAGAGACTGCCAAGAGTGTTCCCGCGGGTCTTGCCTCCAGATCGTCGTCTAACTCATGCGAGTCCAAGATGACACAAACGATGATGGAAGGATATATAATTACAGTCTACAAAACGATTCAATCCGTGTATCCTTCTCTCAATCCGTTGTTGATTCACACTCCTTTGGACAAGCGACACTGTACGAGTCTTCCCAACATTTAGCAGGTTGTTGTCATATCCCAATCTTGCTTTCACGAAGAGACACAACAATATTGACATTGCACGTTCACCAGGTGCGGAAAGTTCTGAGATCCTGGACTTCGAAGGAACGTCTTATGAGCCATCGAGAAAAATGGCAGCTGAAGAGTGCAATAGCATGTAGTGGTAAGTGCTGTCACTAACGACCAACATGTCATCGAAGCCTCATCTGGTGCTTCCCTAAATTTCAAGATGGCGAGATATCGATTTCACAACGTGGCTCTATATTGCTGTACTCAATTCCATCTGGTCAAGCAAAAGTGCGCGCGAAGTGTTCGACTCTTGCCGCTTGTGTATTCATACTTTTGCTGCAATGTTCAGCAGGTGAGCGACCTGGAAAAGACCCGCAATTCTCCAACATACTACACAACACGCCTATCACCACACCTGCTTTACTGGTGCTTGTTGCCACGTCACTTAGCC
The DNA here is from genome assembly GCA_022813445.1 of Neophaeococcomyces aloes. Classification (NCBI taxonomy): domain Eukaryota; kingdom Fungi; phylum Ascomycota; class Eurotiomycetes; order Chaetothyriales; genus Neophaeococcomyces; species Neophaeococcomyces aloes. The sequence continues at coordinate 18,453 of JAKLMK010000017.1, forward strand.
GACGGTGCTGTATCCTGTTCACATGATAGATACGTGGCTTGCTGACTGATCGTATCCACTTTTGGGGATCGTGATGTTGTACGTAAAATACACGGTTCGAGAAGAGATCATCGCTTCGACCACGGCCCAGATACTACTGCTACTTGTTTATCAGCTGTGATCGTCGAACTGTATCCGACACTAACACACAAAGCTGACCCTTTAGGTGTACCACAAGCGACACGCACATGTTCCTGCATGAGGGTCTTGTGGGTAGTAGACTATGGACCCCAGGGTATAAGTCGTGATCTATCTCTCATTCTACTATCTCCCACCATCTCTCAACATCACCACCCTCTCCTCACCATACAACTTTCAAAAGCCCGCCTCCACCATCACCAACCTCTCCACCAAAGTCTTCAACATGCCCAGCCACAAAATCACCTTCACATTCAATGGCAAGCCAGGCAAAGAATACACCTTCCAATGTGACGAGGACAAATTCCTCTTGGACGCAGCCGAAGAAGCTGATTTTGAGTGGCCCTATTCAAGCCGTGCCGGCGCAGAGCCCTCATCAGCTGCACGCTTAGTTTCCGGATCAGTTGATCAGAGCGAACAGACATTTCTGGATGATGAGCAGATCGCCCAAGGGTTTATTCTAACTGATGTCGCTTATCCACTCAGCGACCTTGTTCTTGTCATCGGTGTTGAAGATGATATCTATTGAGTGGGGATAATCGAGGGGAAATAGGTGTACATACGAACAGTATCTATGTACGTATGTGGGTTGATGCAGATGATATAAATGTGGATGTCTTTCCGCACTGTACATAGCTACAGCTTGGGATCCGGGGCTTATGAAGAGCTAGGCTTGATTGCAGTCGATCTGTCGATGTTGATGCAACCACGATTTAGTGTATGCATTTGGCAGCACTGTTGACGTTTAAATAGGTATATTCGTTCCTGTTGAACAAATACATACTTCTGTCTGAAAGAGAATACCTAAACTAGTGCTGTATAGCATATTGATATTTGACGTCATTTCAGACGTGCTATTCATTCGGTATTTGCCCTCGTTTCGCAATGCGTCGACCGTAAGCCATAGCAACACACATCCTGCTCGATCTTCGCTGCGCAGGAGTCGCCGGCCACTTACCTATTTCATCGCGCTCTTTCATCCCACCAGCAACGACATATCATTACAGCCAATTCCGAGAACGTAGAGGGGCGTCTGGCACGCCTTAACTTGGTTGCTTACTAAGTGCATACATGTACCTACCTCGCTCTCCTACATACGTGTAGCTACATACTTACATATATGTACGCATACCTACGGTCCATCAATACGTAGTTGCAACATAATAAACCAAGAACTTGCTCCTAGCAACATTCCCGTCAGGACACGTAGATACCGTCAACACCCATGACGATAATGTTCGACATCGACGAGCCCGACAGCAAAAAGCGCATCGAACTCTACCTAGATCAGTACAACCAAAATCCGGGCTATGAGGTGTGTGAGCATATTGCCCAGGTGCAGAGATTAATACCCGACCCTTTCAAACCCCATCTATACCTATTTACATACCTCCAATACTACACACAATAAAACGAAAACCACCCCCTACTCATTCATTCACTTACCTCCTTCCCTACCCGCCTACTAACCAAACCCCCAACAGGGCCCAGACGCCCTCCTAATGCGCACCATCTCCCTAAAAACCGCCGTAACCCGCCCCAACCCCCTCAGTCCCAACTCCCTCCTCGCAAGCGCAACATTCACCCTCCCCATCCTCCCCCAATTCTGCAATCCAATGTCCAACATGCACGGCGGCTTCACAGCAATGTTAATCGACATGACGACCACAATGGCCACAGCGCCCGTCGCAAGTGAAGGATTCTGGGAATTTGGTGGCGTTTCGAGGACGATGAGTATTACTTATCTCGGACCGATTGTTCAGGGTTCGGTGGTGGAGATTGAAACTAATGTTATTGGGATTGGGAAGAGGCTTTCTACGACGCTGTGTGTTGTTAGGGATCAGGGGACGGGAGCGGTGCTGGCGACGGGGGAGCATGGGAAGGCTGCGATTGATTTGCAGAAGTTTTTGGAGAAGCGTGCTAAGTTATGATTTGAGACGGTCTGGGGAAGGTGGTGTGGTTGGTATGCAATGCTTAACAAAACATTCAACTAAAATAGAGTATGTGTGCTAGTGCGATGAGCTCAGAAGATTTCTCGTAGTAATACACCTTCATCTGCTGCGCCCCGTGTGCCAGGATCATAGCATGGGAAACGCCTAACAAGGAACCTTGCTATTACAATCCATATCTTGTACCATCACTCATGTGCTGCCTTTACTCCTGCCTCGTTATCGTAATCATCGGGTCAAATCATTCTAGTAACACAGCAGCTACTGCAATGCCGCAATCACCAAATTTTGTCAGGTGACAACTAGAATATAGTACCAAAAGTATTGTCGTCAATTTGCTTTCTCGGGCTTGCGGGTTTACCGTCGGCATCACCCTCAACCGCTGGTTTTCGATGTCTAGAAGAATAGTTAGTGGATAGGATGAAGGAGAACAACGGTAGCACATACCTGAAAGTAAACCCAACGAACACATTCTTGGACATCTTGTCATCACGATCCGCCATATCCTCCAAGGCACGTTGCTTGTCATGTACTTCTTTGTACTTGGCCATATCAGCTTCATTGCTGAAGTCATCGAAATAACCCGCATCGGTTTCGGAGTCAAGCTCGGGCACGAAAGGCGCCTTCTGCTCTCGTAGAGTGCTAAAGTCCACCTCGGCAAAGTATTCGTGTCTGTAGATTTCTGTAATGTTCTTGAATCTGTTCTCTCTGGAAGCAACCAAACGAGTGATCATGTCCCACGTACGTTTGCTGAGAAAGTAGTTCGGATCGTCATACTGTGGCTTTCGCAGTACTCTCTGCCAACGCTTCAGGTTCTGCCAAGTTTCATCCACAGTCGCTCCTGCAAATGGTGGGTATCCTGCGAGTGCTTCGAAAAGCATGCAGCCAAGAGACCAGTAGTCGACAGTGAAGTCGTAGGTTTCGCCTCGGAGAACTTCAGGAGCCATATAGTCAGGAGAGCCAACGATAGACTTTGCATAGTTGACATCTTTATTCCGTAGAGATCGGTATGCCTCTCTTCGTTGGTCGACTGATCTGTCCTCCACAGGTTGTGTACCAAACTGCACATTTGTGTTTCCCACCTCTTCCAGTCTGATACGCATGCTTTCGATCTTGATTGGGCTTAGCATGCCTGCAGCGAGACCAAAATCAGTAAGCTTGACATGACCAATTGCATCGATCAAGAAGTTCTCCGGCTTCAAATCTCTGTGAATGTAGCCCAAGTTGTGCAAAGCGTCTACGCAAGCAAACATCTCAGCGATATAGAATCGAGCGTGTCTGTTGTGCAGAACACCTGTGTTGTTGAGTAGAGTTCTGAAATCACCTCCAGGCACATACTCCATAGCAAGGTAGATCTGCTCCTCATCTTGGAAAGAGTATAGTAGCTTCACCAACCACTCGGACTTAGCGGCAGTCAGGATATCTCTCTCTGTAAGGATGTGTCGAACTTCATCAAGCTTGAAGAGCAGCTTCTTCCTCATGACCTTGAGGGCGCAGACCTCACGTGTGTCTTTCTTCTGAGCAAGGTAGACCTGACCATAACCACCTTGGCCAACTTGTGTGAGTATCTGGAAATCACCATGTCTAAGTCTAGTTCTCCGTCTCCGAAGATTCGCTCGTTCTCTTCCAAGGTATTTCTGTAGAGCGGCGTCATACTCTTCTTTTGGTGTTGCTGGTGGAGGTGGGAGAGCTTCCTCGAAAGTATTATACCGGGTTTGCCGCTGGTGAACGTAAGAAAGGAGGTCGTAGTAGTGGTCGAGAAAATCTAAGCATGTTAGCAAGATCCGGTATTCGAGGCTGTTGACTTACATAGTTGTGTAACATTGGCAAGTCTTTTGATCTTGGGGTTCTGCAACTTTTCTAGCTCTTCTGCTGTTAGAGGTCGGGCTTGCGGTCCTCTTCGTGTTTCAGCCTTTTGGTATTGCCCTTGTCTCGCTAAAGCAGCCGAATTTTGGTTATAGCCCTGTCTTGTAGGACTGCCAGGTGCGTTCTCTTTGTTGGCCTGTCGAGTGGGGCTGCCCGGACGTGCAAACACATCAGTGAAGGGATCAACGTTCATAGCATCCTGGCTGAGCTTGCTAGGTGATTTGGGTTGTGTCTTGGTTGGGGAAAGTGGTTGTAATTTCATAGCGTTGTCGAAGACATTGGGCAGATCGTGAGCGCCTGGTGGGAATTGATTTTTGCTTGGACTTCCTTGCGGAGTCTGTTGTGGGCTGACAATATGATTGCTCGTGGGCGTTGAAGGTCGCTCATACAGCTCATTGCCCGATCTTGTATGTAGCAGAGGTGGTGGCATAGGCAGTGTCAACTTTTGCGATTCTTGACCAGACGATGCGAACGGGTTTGTGATTGCCATCATAATGGCTTGTGTCAGGTTGATATGACTTTTTTGCTAGTGACCCTTTTTGCAACCTCAATGAGGAGGATTAGACACTGCGTTGAGTGTTCATTCACCGACAGAAATGATGAAGAGGCTCACTCTAACGAGTGTTGTTCTTCTGTGCTGACTGCGTAGGCAATTGAACACATATGGCATAGCGTAATAGTAGCAAGCCAAGGGAGGACGGAAAAATGGGGAGGAATGGTCAACATTAGCTGGTCACTAGGGCAACAAAGACCACTGGAATAAGCTTGGCGACGCCTGCCGCTGCACCACTCCTTTACACTAGCCGCGGGGCAATCGAAGCCTAGACAAATCTCATCTAATCGGCGAAAATCATCATCGATGTCAACGACGTCACATTTGACAGAAAATGCATCATGAACTTATAACACAACGATCAGTACATATGGACCTACTGTAGCTACAGCATATCTTCCACCAAAATTTTCCCTTTTCTTGCAAATCGCTTACATTTTGCCAGCAAAAAGTCCACACTGGCTGCACGAGTTCTTAACCGTTTAGCACGCTTCTCATCCACCATGTCCCCCTCGCATCCCACCGTGATATCTGAGGCGCCCTGGAAGAAGACATTCGATGAGCATATCGAGAAGCTTGGTGGCGCCTCCGCCGAATTCTACCTAGCCACAGTTACGCCTGACGGCCTCCCTAGAGTCCGAGCATGTATTCACCGCGGTTTCTGGGGCAAGCTACCTGAAAACAAGCATAATGAATTGCCGAAAAATCCGGCAATCTACGACTCTGACTGTCCTGTCTTCACGACCGACGCACGAATGGAGAAGACGTATCATTTGTTCGCTACTGGTAAGGGCAAAGGCAATCGTGAGCAGAGCAAGTCTGGATCCGGAGGTGGTGGACCTGTCGAGGCTATATACTGGGTCAAGGACACTCAAACACAATGGAGAATAAGAGGCAAAGCCTGGTTGGTGGCTGCAAATGATGTCGAAGGAGGTGAAGAGGCTCAGAATTCAGGAACGGTGACTGTGAAGGCACAGGTCGGCCGATATATGCGACCTGTTGGTGATCACGAGACCAAGAACAGTGAATGGAGCTGGAAGAAGGAGGTTGACAACCACTTCGAGAATCTGAGTCCAACCATGAGAGGTTCGTTCAAGAACCCCCCACCAGGAAAGCCATTGTCAGAAGGTGCGAGTGAAGATGGTGAAGCTCTAGGCCAGAAAGCTGGTCATCTCGAGGAAGAAGACCTTGCAAGAAAGAATTTCAGAGTCGTTATCATTACACCAGAGGAGGTCGAAAGGCTAGATCTGAGTGATCCTGACAAATCTCAGAGATGGATATACACACTGTCGGAAGAGTCCGGAGGTCCAGGTGGTGCTGACGGAAGCAAGTCAATCAGGGAGTGGGACATGATCGAGACCTTCCCATAGAATTCTGGGAGTCATAATATATACCCATATAGAAGCTTGATAAACTTTTGTCCAAAAGACCAGGCAAGGACATCAGGTATATCTCCATAGACCAAGTCTATGTTTCGTTTAATTTAACCAGTTCCGGTCGCTCGCTGGCCAGTGTAAAAGGCCTTCACTCCCTCTGGCGACTCAGTCGAGAACGTGATCACCGACCCCTTGGGAAAATTCAAAACATCCCCCTTCGAAGCAGTCACCTCCTGGCCCGAAGCATCCTTAATCTTCACCACACCCTCCAATATGATCTTCATCTCGGGGTAGTGGTAAGTGTACTCAAGAGGCGTACCTGGCTTGAGGTGGTAGAAACCGGCTGAGATCGGGGCTTTCTCGTCTGAGGAGTAAGCGACATCTTCGAGCCAGTGGTTGTCGTGAGCGATGAGCTTGGGTTTGAAGGTCTGTTGGGCTTGAGGGTAGTGAACGAATTTCACGGGGGTGCCGCTTTTGTCGGCGGACATTTTGGATGATTTGGTTTGGATTGTCCTTTCTAGATACGTGTTAGTGCTTGGAATTTCGTGGTTGGCCTGCTAGGAGATCAAGAAGAGTGGGAATGGTAATCGAGCCTGATCTTGATTCTATTCACAAGGCGTCACGCGTGAGAGTGGCAGTTCAAGGAAAGCACACACCTTCGAATAGATTGTTGAGGGGATACTGAATTCAAAAGATGAATGTAGACCTGATATCGAGTGAAACTTTCCTTGCTTTAAATTCCTGGATTCAAGTAGCTTTGAGGCTGGTTGCTAGATAACAATGTATTTATGTTATGAAAGCATTAAACCCGTATCACATGTTGGTGGGGGTGCCACTTTAAGTGAACGCTTTGTGCAGTACTATGGCAATCATCCTTAGCGGCTCGCTTCCGCGCTCAATGCAGTGGTTCACTTCTCCCCGCTGAAGCTGCTGTCTCGTGCTTGGCCTCACCAAGCGATGGTTGTAAAGACTGACGGAGTTGAGTTCTGGGGTTTTTCCTCGGAATCGGATTATTGCTAAAGGTCCACAACGGGCGCGAACTCATGTTACAGTACAACACAACTCAGTTAGTTTCGTCAAGAACGATGAAGTAGAGTTCGAGGACAGTGATGCAGGTACGGCAGGAAGGTGTTTTATATTCCAACGATCTGTGCTATTACCACATCATGTCTGGAGTGTATGCAGATATTTGACATACAGTCTTGCTGACCCGGACCTTATATTACTGTAATGACAGTGACGAGGTCCATTGCAACGCGGTGCTTGCCCCACGTTACAAACAGCACAAACGATCCTCACAGAAGAGCCTAACGGATGTTTAATTCGCAGTTCACAAAAAGTTGAGATCGCTCCAATCGAGGTTTGGCAGAAACTTCCACTTCGGGTCACGACTGCCAGTGTCGTTGCCAATTCCACTTTCAAATATTATGGCCCGAGTGTTCATCGTCCGCAATGAGGGGCCAGAAGCACATGGTCAGGCTTGATACGTTTCGCGTCGATCTGCTTCACGCAGCTCGGTTGATAACGCTCTATGGCAGTCATTATCATCCAATCAACGTTCAACCACACCCGGAAAGCTGTTAACTCTTTTAGGCAAACACTTCCTATTCCAAAGCCCCGCACGTGCCCCACTTTCCCCACTATGTCATCCTCCTGTGCTGTGCTGGGGACGTGAACAAGCTTTACTGTCCCCGAACGGCCCAGTCGTGGACTGCATGGTGTTCGTGATCCTCAATTGTTCCGGACCAAGGTGCTTGTGTTTCATCGGACGGAGGGAAGATCCAGAAAGCTCTGCTCGAATATTGTTGAAAACACCATCAACCGCATCAGTCAGCGACGTTGTGTTCTAGAGGCAACAAGTCACATTTGCATATGTGCTACTACCAGGGAGAATTCCAAGAACCATTTGGTGGTTGCTATTGTGGGTTTGCATTGCCAACACCTTTCGCTTGGTGTTTGGAGGCTGGCTCAGTGCTCCATGCTGCCTGCAATAACCTCACTGAGCCCAGCAGTCGTCACAACAAGTTCCTATTTGCCATTCCGTTGTGCTATATTCGATATTGCTCAGCCTTGGACTTCAATCACGGGTGGCCCTTGTGCTACTTCCGCATCTCGATGTGTTTCCCACAGGAAGACGTGGTACAGTCCTGCCTTCGTGAACCTCGCTAAGGTCCTCGATACACGCGCAGCATCCACAGTGATGTACCTGGGGTTGTTTGCATGCTGTGGAGAAATTTGCATTTATACCGCTGTGTTCATAACGGCATTGTCTCCCAAAGCAGGCAGTGGAAGGGAGATCCAGACTTGAATTTATGCTCTACTGTAGGGGAATCTAACCGTAGTTGAGACCAGCTTTTACGAAGCCAAACCGATCATGATGGCTGTGAATACCTACTCAACACAGAACCATCCCTCGTAGTCTACCGGTACTTATCACGAAGCATTCAACGTCAAGGATGCATTTGGAGCCTCCTTCACGGACCACATGTTCAGCGCACACGATATGCGGTGATGCCTACCTACTCAAAACCCGTTCCTCCACACGGTAAGAATAGCGGAACATCGGCAGTACTGTAAGGAAACGTGCATTAACCATTCTGTGCCGTTAACCTTTTGGACACCGTCCTATCCAAACGAGAACCGACGTGCCGGCTTGCTCGTCCTCGGCTATTGCACTATACTCGAGTATAATTCGCCCTGACAAACCTCACACGCTATTCGAACAATCCTACCACATCCGGTAAACCACAGCCGACTGCCGCAAACTAAAAACACTGCAAAGGAATATCAAATTTACCCACACTGTACAAAGTAGGTAAAATTCCCAATTGCCGTATTCAGGAGCCACTCGATCTCTGCCGCCGTACACATCTCACTCATTGCACGCCGTGCAAGGCTACAAGTCACTCCAGCCGGATAGGAACAGAAATCAACGAACGAAAAAGCGATCCTGCTGATGAAGCCGCGTGCTTCCTCGCGTGATTGTTACAGTATTGCATGTACAGTAAATGCGCTGCACAACGCTTCGACTCTATAGATACACACTGTAGGAGGTAGGTCCATGTACTTTGTACAGTATCTAGCCCAGCTTTCCTGTGGACAGGGCCTGGTCCCCCCCACTACTGCACTGCCGAGCCTCTCTCTCAAGAATACAGAGGATACACTAGAGGATCTCTTTTCTGCTCTCAGATTCGTCTCCCCCCAGAAGACACAACGGGGTAAACCTAACATACTGTACATACCTATACACAGTAAATCCATCTCGTAATTTCAAAATCGCCGAGACAAGACCTTTTCTCTTAACAAGTACAGTCAGTATTCGCCCACTCTTTTACCTTTCTAGCAGAGAGTTTTTTTGCCTATTTAAAACAAATCCTACTCGTACACAGTACAGTACATATCCATATCCTGGACGAACGGCTGGAGAAACTTCACAAGCAGGGCTTTGATTGAATACTGTAGTGGTCTAGCTACCTTAGTTAGCCTTGGCTGCATGGGAGAATAATGCCTATTGTCGTTGTTACTTGGGGATGATGATGATGACATACCTTAGTTAGTACCGTAGTGGGTGAAATGTTCATGCTTGTATATCGTGTTTTTCCAACCTGCATATGTTTTTCTCTTCTCTTCCCCAGTCCCGTCTTAAATACCTACCTACCTAGTCAGACTATTCTTGTCCTCGTGTCTCGGTCACTCGAGATCTCGCTTCACACACAACACTACACTACAGGTAACACAAAGCGTTTTTGCCTGATTCTGCAGAAAAAGCAAGCGTTGCATCGATTCATGATCAGGTGAACGAATCCCTAATCCTAGTGGAACGCTGAAAATTGTGAAGTTGCTTCAGTGTCTCTTCCATCTCACACAATCACATTCACATACATATATCAGTTGAGAATTCGATTTTCTTGCCAGAAACCTTCGTCTACATAAAAAGAGTGTACGCCACTTTCTGTCTCAAGTATCCCGAAAGCAACAACCTACAACCCTATACTATATGCCAAAGCAACAAACAAAAGTCGTGGCTTGATCTCTTGAATGAACACCTGGGCGCCAGCGCTGTGATCATTGTTCCCCCAACCAGTCTTAGTATTCCAACAATCCCGGCAAATACGCCAAAGTATCATCCACAATCATGCCGTCGTCAAAGGATCTAAAGACCAATGCGCAAAACCAGAGAGACCTGGATGAATATGCCCAAAGCATCCGCAAATATCTTGCAACAATCGGCATCGACAGAGAAAGTTCACCCGAATTCGTCTGGAAGGATCTTGCTGCCAATAGCGCCCAGTACGCCAATGTAAAATTGTCCGCCAACAAGAAGATGTCCTCGTCTTCGTCTTCGTCTTCATCTTCGTCAACCAAGAAAAACTATGCAAAATAAATCGTTAGCTTGTCACCCCATACGCAACATTGACAACAGATCCCGGAAACAAAATGGAAACTCACCTTCCCACTGCCATTCAGTCATCACACCAAGCCAATGTAAACGACCCTTGATGGTGTATTCTGGTCCAATGTTCGAAATCACCACGTCCGTATGACGCCTCGTTGTCGGTCCTACATGCACATACGAGAAATCATTTGTCGAACATCCTGTCGGTGCGTCGAAAGTGAGGTGCCGTTTCAAGGGGCGCTCCTCACCTCGATGTGCCGAGCCAGGGTACTGTCCATGCGGCTCAAAGAATGAACTTTCATCAAAAGTTTCTGCTGACAGCATCTTGCGTTTCAATCGGGGCGGAATAGGCAGATTTGAGGAGAGGTTCGAACCCATGGCTCTTGAAGCCCACAACCTTGTGTGCTCCTCGACATGTGCATCACGACGCTGCCAAACTTCCTGGACGATTTTCCAACAAGATTTGACGTTGACAATCGACAAACGCTGCATCATGGCCTCCCATCGTTGTGTGACCCAATGACGATCTTCTGAAGCAACCATTTCGCAAGAACCCACCAACAAAGGAAATATCTGCACAATCATGGTGCGGCTGTGTAAGGGTACACCGGCAAGTATAGACAAGATGTCCTTCGCTATCTTGTGGGACGACTCACCCGGAAGCTCCGGCACTGCTTGATGCAAGTATAACAATGCTGCTAGGCGGTATGCCAGAGCAGTTTGTATAGCGTGTCTAGCACTACTGCTTGGGTCTTCCGGCTGTTCAACGAGATTTGTACTTGGTGGCTGCCAGTCCAGCAACTGTTCTCTGAGCTCATCCCCCTCGCTGATGATATGAAGGCTGCTTGTTGGGGTTGCACGCACTCGCTGTATCAGGGTAGCTACTCTTCCAATAATGGGGAATAATGTCGTAGCACAGCCCATTAATGGATCAATTTCGACATATCCATTGTTGAATGGAGCATTGACAGGTATAAGCATGTTTTCAAAATCGATGTTTTCTTGTTCTTCGATGCTCGTCAACCGCGCAATCACGTCCAGATACACATAGGTGTTGCAGAGGAATCGTATCCGTCTCGCCTCATCGTCAGTGAATTGACCGATTCTGATCTTCTTGCGTCGTTCATCTAAAGCACTACGCATCAGCGCTTTTGCGCCTTTCAGATGCTGGATACCAGTTGATATCTTCTCGTCCCAGCCTTCGCCCAATGCGAGCGCCAGGGAAGTCGCAAGTGCTTGTTCGATACTCATTTGCGTGAGTCCTCCGCTCAGCTCTTTCAGGCTTCTTGTCATATGAGCCATTCCACTAAGCCTCAACTTTGGTTCGGTAAGAGAACCATGCAGCGCAGCCATAGAAGAAATCGCATGATAAAGGGCGTGAGAGCTCTTTGCCAATGGCCAGATAAGCGTACGCCATGGATTCTCGCTAGGCCCATCCTTGACCGACAGAATACTACAGGTCTCTTTGTCGAAGCGGAGCAATAGCATTTCGGGTGAGGCAGGGTCAAGATGAGGAGGTCTTAGGATTGACATAGCTGTGGACTTGGACGAAGTCGTAGAGGCTTCTGAATCAGCAGGGGACGCGGCTTGGACCGACCACTGAGCTTCGGAAGAGGTCATCGTTGGATCCACCACCGAATCTCTTATGATCTCCTCGTCGAACTCTTCCTCATGTTCACCAAGCACGTTTGCGAGAGGAGGTGGTTCTGCAAGACCCGGCTGGTAAGGTAGTGGTGACATAGGTGGACGAAGCTCCGATGGGTCCGGCGGTTGCTGCATATCAGTACCTGGTAGTAGCAAATCGACCAGATTGGGTGAACCTGTTGACAATGTGGATTGTCCAGCACTGTCCGCACCATGATGCTGTCCTTGTGGATAGGAATTGCAACTATGGAACGGCGAGAGGAGGTCGAAGTCTGATGGAGTGAAGCCTGGGTTCAGAATGGGCAATGGGTCGATATGGGAAGTGCTAAGTCGTCGTGGTGGACTGTTCATCGCAATAGTGTAAGGTGGAGGGGAAGCGCGAGTGAAAGCCTCCGCGGCACTTGTGAAGGCATCTTGCAAGTTTGGCACCCATCCATTCTGTTCGTTTTGAGGTGATGTCGATGAGCCTGAGAAGGCTTGTGGTTCGATCTGGGCTTCGAGTGTTGATATCTTCCGTGCCTTTGCAGCTCTTGAGTTTTGTGTCGTTTCTTCAAATGTCCTCCATTTGTAGTCTTTCTGATACCCTTCACATTCCACATTTCGCTTTTCGCATTGGATACATGTTGGTTTCGTCTCGTCGCATTTCAGTCTTTTTTTCTTGCATGTTATACAGCCTGCGTTCGGTTAAACACAAATTATGTTCGGACTGGGCTGCATGGTTGGACTGAACCACAGCTGACTTGGTGTACTGACCATTGCGACTCTTACTCTGCTTTGGCTTCTCTACCGCAATTTGCCGAGTACTGGCACCTGCAGTCAATCCATTCGCTTTTGGTGGTAGCCTTGTACGTGCAATACCAGGGCGACCCCGCTGTTTTGTAGATTTCTTCACAAGTGTGGATACAGTGGTAGCGAGAACTGGGGAACGCTTAAGGAACACACTTGGCGATGGAATCTGGATCTCCATGCGTCCTGCGACACGCAGATTCGTAACTGATGAAGTACTTTCAGCATTGAAATGATCACATCAAGTGTCAAGAGTAGATTCTAGCGATCATGTGTGCGTGTGCTTGGAAGTGCAGGGAGCAATGGTGGGCGGTCGGAGAAATCCAACTGAATTAGGTTCCTTATCCGTAGGTTCGATAACAAAATCTTTGGGCGAAGTGGCAGAGAAGGACGATGCTACCATTACTCTCCAACGGCTTATGTTTTCTAGGCGATAAGAGCCAGTCAGAAACACGATCCATCACTGGACCATAGTCAAGATAGGCATGATACAGTTGGGGTCATGAGCGGGCTAAGACGCCGGATCCACGCGGGCGTAATGCGAGTGTTCTCTTGGTCTATTTTTCAGTGGAGCTAATTCTGGAAGGTTACCTGCTCCGCATCCTCAATATCCGCCCATTACTGGTCGGTCGTCTTCAGTATTGAACGAAGCTGACAGTGAAACCTTGGGTGGAAGCCCGATATTTACTGAGGCGTCCGGAAGATGGAACGAACTGGTGTTCAATGGGATCCACAGGCGCTCGTGATGACACTGATTGGAACGTGGGGCACAGCTTAGCCAAGTCAACTACTTTCTTACTTGAACGGCAAAATGTGCCTATATGAATCAGAATATCGTTCCTTATTCGTGCTGTCTGCATGTAAAAGACGCCGTCGTTGCGAACAGACATATCCTGCTCAGCTCTTTCGGCATTCAGCTATGCAGGCCATTGATGCAGCAGTCCTTTGGCTCGACACGGGGGGAGCAGTGCTGTTTCCCCATATCACCAAGACAAGTCTTGAGCGGATGTTCGGGGGGACATTCTCGATGTCTTACGTTCGGTTGTACAGTCTGAGCGCCTGACTACCAGCATCGACTCCGGCCAGTGAAGCTAATTTGTCGCATGCTTGTCTTGCTCCATTCAGCATTAAGGTGGTGGCCACTCTGACGGGTGTTTGCACGAACTGACTAGACGAAATGGATTCAGCCCAGTCTTGGACGAGATAGGCTGCTTTGTCCTACAATCCAAGCACATTGAGTCCGAAGTCCAGCTCAATAATTTGGAATATTCGTTGGCAATGCTGCCTTTGTGAAACTGGCACGCCACGCTAAACCATACGGGATTGCGGATGCAATCTCAACCACGATCTTGCAGTGACTAAGGGACGTCTTTCGAGCTGCGTTGATTTGCATGATGAAAAACAAATGCGACGATTGTCGAAGTTTGCCTTACAGCAAACATGCCATTTCTTTCACCTTTCAATGTTTGAATGTCGTAGTCAACAGCGCTATATAGTGCTCAGAAGCACGAACAATTTGGATCAACTGCAGAGCGGCCTTCAGTCTGTGATCACGAGATCCAGTGATTGGTGGCTTTCGCTTTGACTGCACACGAAGTTGGATTCATGTTCTGCTATCGTTTCTCTCTGATGACGCTGTTCTTAGGATCTTGACTCGGAATGTTGCTTCACCACGTATAGCTTCAGGGAACGTCTTGAGCTTCGTGTTAGCCCAACAGTATCGATGCTTGCTTTTCAGTCCACTCCCAGACCATGGTGGCTGCGTCAGCATCATTGACTAGGGCGATCGCCCTCCTTCTTCCGACAGGAGTGTAATATGCTCCATTGACTAGCTCATCTCGCTTTGCTCCAGCGGCGCACCAGATCTGACTCAGAGCGCCATGCGCTACATCGTCAAATACAAGATTTGCGACCGGTTGAAGACTATATTTGACTAACAGATTTGCGTCCTTGGTGTGAGCGTAGAGACCAGTCATGATAAGACCAGGATGAAGTGACACGGACAAAATGTTCTTTGAGTTGCATCTCCTTGCGAGCTCCGCGGCAAACAGGATGTTGGCAGTTTTACTTACACCGTACCTTGTATATGGCCTCGAACGACAAAGCTTTTCCTGATTCTCGATCAAATCAAGGAAATTCGACGGAGCAATGTGATAGGCTTCAGAGGAGACAGTAACGACTCGAACGTCAGCACCTGGTACCGAAGCTGCGGTGTGCTCGAGCAACGGTAAGAGAAGCTTGGTAAGCACAAAATGACCAATGTGGTTGGTCCCGAGCTGAAGGTCATACCCTGCAGCAGTCCTTGATGGAGGTGTGGCCATGATTCCAGCATTCAGGATCAGTATGTCCAATCGATTCTCAGGACCCGATAAGACTTCGTGCGCGGCATTGTTTATCGAGGCGGCGTTCGAGAGGTCTAATTGAAGGTATCGGAGCTCTGTCTGTAGCTCTATTCCGCTATCGTGAAGCCGCTGCCGAATCTGCTTGATCGCGTCTTCGTATTTTTGACGAGACCGGGCTGTGAGATATATTTTGGCTGGACCATGTCGTGCTAATTGGTAGACAGTCTCTTGACCCAGACCTGCATTACCCCCTGTAACGAGAATGACTTTACCTGCGAGTGACTCGACATCATTTTCAGGCACAAAAGGCACTTGGTTTGCAAACCAGGAGATGGGCTGCATATGCGGAAGGAAAGTTTCTGCTGCAGTCAAGGGATGGAGAATGTAGGGTGCGGCGACCTTGGGAAGCTCGAGAAGATCGAGAAGAGTGCTGAAGAACGACATGTCTTCAGCATATAGCTACCGGGAAGTTCTTGCTCACAACAACACTCTCCAAAGTCAAGAGATTAGCTTTCAATTCTCAGCACGTGCTTCTAAGCATCATTGGAAATGAATTGGCGGTCGCTCAGAGGTACCTATGTGTCTGCCTCGAACAGATTTAAGCCTGGGGAAGGTTGATTGATTGCTACTGTTCGTGATATGGGTCCTCGAGGTTGTTGAAAGTGAACACGCGATAATCCCTTTCCGTCATTCTCGTCATTGACTATAGCACTTTTGAGAAGCACATGTTTACCGCTGTAGAGTTAATGCCACATCATTCTATACTGGGAAGGTTTTCCGGTTCAACATCACATTCTCATCGCAGGCCGACTCCTTCTGCTATCAGACTTTTGGTGGGAATTCTCGGTGAGAAGCTGGTTGCTTTTCCATCACCGACTTTAAACTGATCGAGACAGCAGAAGGTACAATTACAATGTTCTACATACATCCCACTTCTGCAGGCTAAACCATCTGCATCGTGTAATCTCGATTCATTGGCAGGTTTCCCTTCATACAATGGACTTCTAACAGCAGAACCACGAAACCCCTGAAGAGTTACTGGGTCGGAGTCATGCAAGCGGGGTGACGGTGCAGTAAGTATTAGTCCGCTTCCAAACCTTGAGATTTCGCATTAGTAAAGACGAGCAAGCACGAGCGGATGTTCAATTACTATTCATCGTTGATATCAGTTATTGATTGAATTTGGTTCAGGTTGACATATCAAACGTGAAGTCTCACCTGTTCCTTTCCACAATCGGCATCGACACCTCGAGGATATTGTGAATCAACGATTAGCACTTCTGGGAACTGCCAGGATTTTGACCCTCATCTACCACTTTTAGATGCTTCGACCCCAACTTGAACCATTGTTTCGACCTCAGCTGTCTGCATTTAGTCCTCTCCAGCATTAATCTTTCTTGGCTATCCAACTGGAAGCCTCAGCTTCATGTCCATTCGTCGCAAGGATGCCTGTGAAAAGGTTCGATCGAAACTGAAACCTTCTTGTTCGATGCTCGGAGTGGTGATTGGGGTTGTCATTGGAGTTGTGAGTGCTGACAAGATTTCAATCTAGGAACAAGATTAATGTGATAACAGGCGGTTGGTGGAGGACGCCATACCTGTTGATCTATGTTGGCCTTCATGTACGCAGCATTCTCTTTGGCAAGATCGATAAGGGGATCATGGGCAGGCTTGCCTTCGACACACTTCAAGGCGCAAGTCCAGACAATCTTGTCCTTAGGAATTTCGATACCGATGCCGCCTTCCTGGGGACTGCAAACAGGCTGTTAGTACAGTCTCACAACGGAAGGATAAGTCGACAAGACAAGTGTTGGACTCCTTACATCAAAATGCGCTTTGAGTCCGGGCAGACAATACCATCTTTGTTGCATGGCGAGAAGTTCAACAGGCGAGTGTGTCCACAAGTGAACATGATAACGTTCTTCTGACACATCTTACCTGTCTGGAAGAACCTGTATATGTGCAGGTGAGATGATCGGTTAGAGTTGGTCGTGGGTACGTGGGTACGAAAATTGTGTATTGTGGTGGACAACCGAGACAAGTAGTAGTAGGAGCCTGGAATTGATTTATTGACAAGTTCCATGTTAACGAGAAGCGGCAGTCACGTCGATGCCTCAGCTCCACTATAGTCGCGTGACCTGCTTCAACTGGACTTCATTGTGTTATGTTTACCACTTTGCCGTTGAGTGAGGCGGAAAGGGGTGAGAAACTACACAAACGGAGTGACAACAGGTGGCCATGTTCCCTGCGTTCAGTGATCCAAAGGGAGTGAGAACGGTAATATCCCCAGTTGTACGTTGCTCGTAAGCCTCTCGAAAGATGTAAACAAGATACAGCTTCTAAAGTCTTACCTCCTCCTTCTAGAAATGTGAAAGTGTCCGAAATTGGGCATCCAGGAACGCCTCAGAATGTTGACATGAATACCTACGTAGGTAGTGAACAGTGGCACAGTGACCGTGCGCCGGAGTCTCTTGCTAACCATTGCCTGGTGACTGTAAAATAGGTCAGACGATCAGAGTGTTCAATTGTCCCTTGCTTCTAGCTTGCACTGAATTAGTAAGATGTGGCTTTCCGACAGGGCCATTCATTTGTCGACAGCTGCAACCCTAAAAATTCGAGATGAAATCACCACGTCTGTCCTATCTAAGGATTGGTTAGACGATCAGCATGGGAAAACCCTATCCTGAACCGTGTAGACATTGCTCGACTGACGTTGAGGATTGTTTCCTAGAAATGGTTGAACAATGCGCAGTAACAAGCGCTCAATGGCTATACACGATGCGTGAGATTACGACATGGTTAGGAACGTAGCCCAAGGAATACTATGCTGTCGTAGGAGTGATGGTGGTCGAAAGCTGCTATGTTAGCTAACTTTCCCCTGACGCAATTATTTGATCGAAACGCGCTTCGCGTTAATTGTGCCGGACCGAGTTACAGGCCACAAGGCAGCAATCACTCTTGACGATTTTCTGTAAACAAAGAGTTAACTGCTGGTATATCACGTTTTAGACTGCAACTAACCGAGCAACCGTGATATATAGGCACCGCCAGCTTCCACTACATCCGATTCTGCAGGATCGAATCATAAAAATCGAAATCCAACACAACAATCCAAGTACTCAGCAAAGGTGAACATGGAGATACACTCGGTCCTCCCAGAGGAAAGGGCACGCACAGAGAAGGGCGAGACTTTGCCGTGGGCCTACAGATACGCAGAGTAAGCCGGACCACGTTTGCTGATGCATTAGCTAACAATTGTCCAGCTCTCAGAAGACAGCTCGACAACCAGAAGAGTCAGGTCCATTCGGTCGTAATCGCAGTGTACGTTATAGTGGATCGGTTTCTGGAAGACGAGCAAGCACAAGACAAGGAACTACACCTGTGCGCCAGAAGGAAAATGCAGCGGTCGCAGACTTCTCTCGACTCTTTGCCAGAGAACAGGCCGATCGCATGATCCCAAGTACAACGGGCACAGACACTACGACAGTAATAGCAGCAGAAGTTGTACCTACGGAATGTATAATCTACGGCTATGCCTCCAAATCGTCGGAGTGGAAAGTAATATCAAGATATGAACGGATAGTGGCACCATCAGTAATATGCGAAGACTATTCAAGAGAGGATCCTAATCTCTACCTCAACTCCAACTCTCCTGTGGGCTTCAACCGATCGGCAATAGTGGTACATAAGAATTTGTCTAGAGATGCGATCCAAAAGAGCAGAGTATACAGAGGTGGACAACACTGGATCAAAGTCACGTTTGACTCCTACGAAGCTGCGGAACGAGCCTGCTTCTACAGCCCTATCGAGATCGACGGCCATGAAGTCCGCTGTGAAATGTACCACGGCAAAGGGCCTATGGCAGATGTGCCCATACCAGCAAGCATAACCGGTGCAGGTGCTCTCATTGCGCCGCAGAAAGCGCAAACGCTGAGCGCAGCTACCATAGCGCAAAAAGGAAAATCAACAGCACTGGCAGGATTCGAACAAGCTGTAAGCAGCACACTACCAAGATCATACGCCATGCCAGAGGTGCAATACCGACAACCCTTTGCTATTGACGACATAGATATCTCGAACGAATCACCACAATCCTCAAACACAGCATCTTCCGCGACAGCCACAAACGCCCTTCCCTCATCTAGCCTCGAAGTGCTAAAGTCCTCGTCTGATCTTCGCTCCCGATCCGTCCCCAACCTCCCTTCCCAAAGTACACCGGATCCAACGTCTCAATACATGTCTCGGACACCGAAAGTCCGCAAAGCCACCCTTCGACCTATCTCGGAAGCTCTTCCACCACAAAAAACGTTCGTGGAACGTGTATTGAGCAGCATACCCGTCGTGTCATGGATTCTCGGCTTCAGTGCGCCCCAAAAAACCACCACCACAACAACTCTGGCAAATGGACAACAAATGATTGAAACAAAGCAGGAGGAGAGACAGTTAATTGGTGATGGACCGGTAGTCAAGGACGACGGATCGTGGGACGAGAAGAGCAATGGCTGGTATTGGGGTTTCTGGTATGGAATTGATAGGTTGGCTGGCACAGATTTCTGTGGGTTAAAGGAGGATTGAAAATTGATACGTATGATCAGGCATCGTCTAGTCTAGGCATGGCCATTCAAACAAGGTCAATGCCTTGCACTGCCTGGATATACTCTTCGTTAGCACTACATACATAACAGTCTGCCCACTGCATTGTTGCCTCGAGCTCCACAATGCAATTGCTGCATCTCAAATCATGTTAATCAACAACTACGGCTCTATCCAGTCGAGAGTTGTTGCGCGGGACGCCGAATTGAGAATACTAGTTTCTAGATAGCTACATGTACAGCCACCATGCGGCTAGAGAAGAAATGCCTTGAGGAAGCGGGTAAAATAGCTTGCGAGACGACCACAACGAGCGCTACTCTCAGTGACTTATAGATTCTGCAAGATATGAACGATAGAGAGGTATCAAGAATAGAATAGAAAAGATCTTGACCAGTGTTCTTCTTGGAATCGCAATGGCATCACGGAGCCCGAGGCGTGAGACTTCCGTTTATGAGCTAGGACGTGACGTTTCCAGGATGCTGAGCAAAGTAAGGCAGGCTCAGGTGTGCTCGAAAGTCCGTCAGGAGTCACCACCGGCCGCAGGGCGCAGCAAAACAGTGTCCGCTGTAGTCAAGCAGATAGCGAGAGCTCTGGCAAAGTACCAAATAGAGAAGATAGAATTTCTCGTCCGGTAAGGTATCGTTCAATTTTAAGAGCCTGCCCATTTTACAAACTCTGGTTGTGGTATTTGGCTTCATTCACTCACTGACTCACACACAAACCCATTCACTATCCGATTTCAGGGATCTACCCCTATATACCACTTAGTAGTGTCACACATTTATTCGGTCTTGCCCTCGAAGTTCTCACCCTCCACCAAATCTGGTATCTCATCGTCGTCATCGTCGTCCTTCTTGTCTCCGCCTTCTTTCTTCTGCATGTTCTGGTATGATTCTGCTAGTCGTCGGAGGGATGCGAGGGAGTCGGGGCCGAGTTGGTTGAGGATGCCGGGGACGAGTTCGGTAAGTTCTTTGTCTTCGCCGTTGCCGTAGATGGCGAAGGTGTTGGATGGTACGGAGGCGTGGACTGTATATAGTAAATTAGACTGGTGTCCTATAGTCTGTATCGAGAGAATGTGGTGGTGGTGATGGCTTACCCTTTGGCGCAGCGAAGTGTATCACGTTGCCATCTTCCTTGAACATGTTTACTTCCTCAATTGCTTGAATTGGCTGGGTGTTCAGCTTCTTGAGCGCAGTCTGTAGCTTCTTGTCATCGCCGACCGAAGATTTGTGAACCTTCTTGGTCTTTCTTCTTGGTGTGCCTTTCCCGCTGTAGATATGTTATTAGCATTGACTGCATACCGGAGGGAAATGCTGCTAGGTCGATCAGAATAGTCAAGCACGTACCCTATGATATGTGTTAGCTTGACATATCACTAGCTGTTTCTTGCTGTTACGTACCAATTCGGACAGATTGTTGCATGCGCTTGAGCTTCTCAACATCCATGGCTGCTGGATTCTCGTGGGTCGTCGAGTTGGTAGGATAGATGGAATGGCTCTCAGATGTCTTATGATTGGCGGTGGAAGCTGCAGGCTGAGTAGGGTTGGACTATCACCCAAGGATAACAGATCACAACAGGATGTGAATATGGTTTACAAGGTGTTTGATGGAAGTGATGCGAGAGGTCCAGACAGTGTGTGACCTCAGACGATCGACTACCTTGCTGGTGCCCGCTTAGAGAGCTTGTCGTCGCACTTGTGGGTTTCCGGCACGAAGTCTTGGCGCATAGCGTAGTTGGGTCCGCGCCTCGGAAGCCAACAGAGCAAACATACCCCATTCAACAACTTGGAACCTCAAGTTCATGACCAATACATAAAGCAGAAAGCATTAACCATTGAAAGCTGCTGCGTTTTCCATATCAACGAATATTCGCTTTCGGAATAAACTAAAATGTCATTACGACCGCTCATCGTCAATGCTGTCTCAAAGCACACTGCCACCGTGATCATGCTTCACGGCTTGGGCGACAGGTCAGCCACGGACAGTCAAGCAAGCTAACCATAGAAGCTGACGACTTTTGGCAGTGGAGCTGGCTGGTAGGTTATAAATGGTGTTATCAATGAAACCCATTCTCACAGATCAGGGTCTCCTTAGCAGAGAACTGGCGAAGACGAGACAAGTTCAAGGAAGTCAAGTTTATCTTCCCGAATGCGCCGAACATCCCCATCACCCTCGTATGCTAACTCATCCACACCTCTCGTGCCGCACAGGTTGCTAACGACAAGCCAGAACGGAGGCTACGAGATGCCCGGATGGTATGATATCGTAAGCCGCCGGGATACTGTCCGCTCACCTCCCCCAAATGCCTAACAAGACCAATCAAAACCCAACACCATCCTTCCATCCAACCACCCAGTCACCCACAACTCAATATATCACAAACACAGAAACTAATCTCCAGCCAACGAACAGACCTCCCTCTCCGACCTCAACCAAGCCCACGACGAACCCGGCATCC
Organism: Neophaeococcomyces aloes; assembly: GCA_022813445.1. NCBI lineage: Eukaryota > Fungi > Ascomycota > Eurotiomycetes > Chaetothyriales > Neophaeococcomyces > Neophaeococcomyces aloes. The sequence goes on from JAKLMK010000017.1 coordinate 40,593, forward strand.
TCCGCTCCCGCCAAACCCTAACAACCCTGATCGAAACCGAACTCCAAACACACAACATCCCCAGCACACGCATAATAATAGGCGGCTTCTCCCAAGGCGGCGCAATCTCCCTCTTCACCGGCCTCACAACCCCGCACAAACTAGCCGGCATATACGGTCTATCAACATACCTCGTACTATCCAACCGCGTTAGCCAACTCGCCAAAGAATCAAACGACGCAAACATTGACACGCCGTTCTTCATTGCGCACGGCGACGCCGATCAGGTAGTGAGGTATGAATGGGGCGTTGAGACGGCGAGGATTATACGCGAGAAGATGGGGCGGCAGGTTGAGTTTAAGACGTATAGGAATTTGCCGCATAGTGCGGCTGTGGAGGAGATTGATGATTTGGAGGCGTGGATTGGGAAATGTTTGGCTGCCGGGGCGAAGGGGAGCGAGGATGTGGATGGGGGTGAGAGTAGTGCGAAGTCGAAGAATGCTGGGGCGATTATGGATGAGGGTAGGTCGAGTATTTGACTTGATGTGAAGGCACGGGGTGTTGAGGGGATTGATAATAGTAGCTTTGCAGGCTTGATTGGGACGAAACCTATCATTGTGTTGCTGGCGGTCTTGCTGACGAGCTTGATTGTACTGCGTTGTGGAAGGGGTTCTCGGAGACGTTAGTTGGTTAGTTCTAGACCAAACAGCTATTCCACCCCTATTGGAGCTTCGGGCGTGCTTCTACCTGCTTAGCTTCCGTACCTGTCTACTGATAACTGTTCGAGGAATGGTTACACACAAAATTGGCGTATTGCGAGTAACCTGAAAGATAGATTTAATGGCACATCTCTGGATGAAAGTGATATCTATTCGTCCTCACATGCCTATACATCTACCAGCACCCTAACCTAATCTAATGCTCCTCATACTGCCCATACCTCCCAACCAACAATTCCCCCACAAAAGCACCCGCAACCAACGAACAAAAATACCCAACCTGCATCGTCATAACAGCCAACATAATAAGATACCCCACACCCGTAATCAGCGCCATCAACACCGCCCTCGGCACATCAACCGACAACCTGAACGGGATGCTCGGCTGCTTCATACTCCTCACAACTCTAACCCTCTCCTCCACACCACGTGCCGTAACCAACGATCCCTCCTTCGCATCGGGGTCGTTCTCGATATTGCCAGCCTCATCAGACGCTCGACCTGCAACAACGACGTACCGTCTGTTACGGGCTTGGGCGGACCAGCGTAATTCCAGAATGTGTTTGCAGGCTATTAGGCCGCGAAAGGTCATGCTCAGGAGGATGAAGAATATGCATGTGCCGGCGTATTGGCCTGTTGTTTTGGGGGTCCAGCTGGAGGAGAGGAAGGGTACTGTTTGGGAGGTTGTGAAGAGCATTCCTGAGGTGGTGCTTGACATGGAGGATGATGACATGTCCATTTTTTAGTGGTTGTTGTTGTGTTGTTTAAGCTGCTTGCTAAGGTTGAAGGAGTAGCGTGATAGCTAGCCACGTGTGGTATTCGTTTTGTGTGAGAGCGGGATTCGAATTGATGCTGGTGTTGTTGATCTGTGCTTTGGTTGATGTTGGACGGATTCGTGTGGTGTGGTTATGGAGTGCAATTTTCAAAAGTACCGTGTACTGTAGTGAGAGCCGAGTTTGTTTTCTACCAAGGAGTTCCAATATATGGGAGAGTTTGGGTTTTTATTATGACTTTTTTGGAAGTTTCAGACTTGTCGTCGATAATGTGACGAGTAACAGGGGCTGGTATGGTATGAAATGAGATAACGAGATATTGGCTGAAAAGTGTGGACGTCGACGACTTCTTACCGTCTCTCCTTAGTACTGTACCGGTGTCGACCATTGTGAAGAATGAGCACGTTTTGATAAATCATGATTGGTTGCGCAAATGTGCTCAGTGGGGTGTTAGACGTGGCCGGAACCTGCAGTGTTAGAGGCAAGTCGTGCGAGATCATCAGGCAGCAATTCTGCATTTTAGTGCATTCATAAGACATCCATGGAAGAAGAGACTTTAGTTGCCTGAGGCATCAACACGTGCTCGTCCTTGGGAGAGACACCAAGGATTGCTCGTACGAATTGTGATGCCATGGTTGTCAGGCAACAGTAGACCTCATGTGCATGGTGCTGCAACTGTACAGTAAACCTCTCTGAGGGAGCTTCCCTCGATGGGCTTACCGTGCGATCGCGATAGACGTGGGGATGAGGGTATATCAGGCTGATAGGATCACGAACGTTGAGGACGCACCGATCCGAACGCCGATGGTGGTGTGAGTTTCTATTGCTCGTTACGGTAGCATTATACTTTGGTCTCCATATCAAAGACACAATATCCAACAGATGTGTCTGTGAAATGAATTTGCATTATTAAGTTTTTGTCATTTGCGGAGCATGATTTTACTATCGAGAAGGGGAAAAACAGCCGGAATAAACAACCGTAGAATAAAAAGACAAATAACTACGGCTGCGCATCCACAACAATGTTGCTTTAAGGCCACAATTGGCAGGAAAAGCTAAACAGACCGCCCACCCACCTGTCAAACTTAGCGCGGAACAGAGACTTTTCCGACCGAACATGGGTTCGTGAAGATTTGCAGTTGCCCCCTGCGAAAACATGATGCGCCGATCCGAACGGTCACTGGGGCATGAAACCTTAAAAACCGGAACATGACATGCAGTACATCGTTGGCCCAGACCTGACAAGTCCCCATTACTGCACAGTAACAATCACACATAACCTCGCTGAAGGCTGCGCCTAATCTGCACGACATACGAACCGTGCCGTCTCCCTGTGAGAGAGAGAGAGGGGTTTTTAATGTGCCTTTCTACATGGAGTACTCTGGATCTTTGATCAAACTCAATGCATTGTGCTTTCGGTAATAAGGATATGCTGGTCACAATCATACAAGCGTTCCCATCTGCAAGTCTTATACGCACGGTCAAGGGGTCCAGTTGCCTAGGGGTGGCCAGGATGTGGTATGGAGAGTCGAAGACAAGAGGATCTGGGAATTTGTTAATCAAAGGAACCAACAAATGCCTCCGTGTTACCACCATAGATCCCACATCTGAATCGTGTGTAATAAACAATCCTAGAGGGTGCCGGGAATCAATGATGGAATGCCTATATCTTGATAAGAAAGTAAAACATGCGATATGCTTCTGTCTGGTATAATCTCATCTTGCAGGATAAATTGTATTGTGTGTTGTATGTAGAAGGGCGCATCTTGCGCAGTACCAACACGGCAAACGCCAAAATTGTTCGTCAGTATAAACACTAGAAGAGGTAATCAATCATGTATGCTAGAACCATTATTCTCTCATTTCGTGTCCGTTCTCGTTCAATCCTTTCGTCATCACGTAGAAAAAACGTGCAACTTTTATTGCATCCTTTATCGGATGCTCGTACCGTTGCCTTGCGTGTATCCAAAATCGTCAACCGGTGGATATCGACCGAGCCAGCCAGTATGCCTCCTGCCAATGTAACAACAATGACCGAAAAAGTGAACTCCAAAACATGGCGAAACCAGCCGTGACCAGCTTGTTCGGCATTAGTCCAAAAGAAGTAAGAGTGAAAGAAAGGCCTGCCAATGTGTCACTTAGTGATAGAAAATCAGTGTGAGCTTGTAAAAATGCGGCCGACCAGCAGAACATGAGTAGGGCATTGCTTGAAGAAACCTCCCTTGGCAAGCAGATTTTAAGTCTCAAGAACCAGTAATAGCGCCCCAGTCACGTCTCTTGTGTCTCTGGTAACACCATCTCAAATAATGCAGCATGAGGAAGCGTAAAAGCACAGCGTCATGCGTATCTTGCAACTAGTTTGATGTTGTCTGCGAGCTGAAGCGCTGTTTTATGCTGAAAATGGTAATTCGACTGAGCATGCATCAGGACTCCTCGTCAGGGGCCTTCTGTGGAGGTGAGTTCGGTTGCTGTGTTAGTCTCGTGCGCTCGAGCCAACGTCGCTTGCCAGGCCGGAGTTCGAGATGCGGCGGAACGTATGTGGTTTCTTGACCAGCACCAACCAGAGCGCTTCGTTGCTTCGTTCGATATGCGTCCACTAGACCTAGTTAGCTGAGCAAAGAGATATCAAAGCTAGGAAGCTTACAAGCTCTGGCAAGGAATATGGGACGGTTCGAGAACGCTCTACTTTGGCCCCAAGCCATGCGGTATCCAAGTTCGTTGATCTTACGCTCCCGGTCCCTCTTGCCGCGGGTAAGTTGGCATACTTCCATTCCCACATCACCCTCTAGAATGGTGCATGGGACTGTCATTCTTCCCACGGTAGGCACCCCATCATCGGGCTCCACAAATTCTTCACTGACGAATCTTCCAGATGGCGGCTCAGTCTCCATCTGCACAGGATAGAACGACCGAGGAAATACAGAATTTTGTTTTCGGTATGAGTCCGGAATTTCGCTGACATCAACCTGATCCAACGTTACCTTGACTCGAACCCGAGCGTTCTTTTGTGTGTCATCAACCAAGATGAATTTTCTCTTTTTGCCCTCGGGCAGGTCACCAAACAACGCAGAATCCTGCTCATCTTTGCCTTTTTGCTCTTGGGATACCATGGCTGCATTGCCAGCAGGCCGCCCAAATTGATGCATGCTACCTGGCATCGGTGGTGCCATAGATGGTCCTAGAGATGTCGGCACAGTTGGATAAGGTTGGTATCCTGGATATGTTTGTGCGTGTCGCAGATCATTGGGGCCCGTGAGATGCTGTGAGGTCGATCCAGGCCGATGAATCGATTGAGGTGCAGAATAGCCGCCAGCTGAGTCTCAGTTAGTTTAGAAGAAATTCCGACTGCAGGGCAACGCTCGCTGAGATGTCTTCAGTTGGCTGGTTTCATGCACTGATGAAATGCTGGTAGTTGTGGTATGGGAGGTGTAGTGCAGAACTGGATGGAAGAAACCTACCCGACGAAGGATCTTGTGCAGTAGGAGACATGTCGTGCTGGACGTGGTGGTGGTGCACTTGCGAGCTAGCAGATGGTAGTGTGACTGGACCTCTGGAGCTAGGAGCCGGCATTGATGTTGAACCAGGGAGCCCTGCCGAAACTGGTCCAGCCGATGGTGGTGGACCTGAGGTACTGCCTCTGCTTTTGTTGTGCATCTTCGCCTGTCGCCGCACTCTTCTGCTCCTTAACCGCGGGTCTTGGTTACTGTTCCTCCAACTGTCTACCGCTCTTTGTATCAAGCCGCGCTTACCACGAAGGCAAGGATTGAGCTCAGCCAATGCCCACCCGACTTGATTGCAATCAGACTCGTAGTTCAAGCGATTGCCTTTGTACTGATCTCTTGGAACGCATGCTCGAGGATAGACGCAATTCTCACCTTTGAACTCTTGGGCTAAAGATGAGGTGTCTACAGACTCAACGTCACAGCGTATCGTGTACTCCATCTTCACCCGGTCTCGCGAGTATTCAAACGCAATCCACTGCACTCCATTGTTATCCTGTCTCACCACCAATGGAGTGGTCGCTGGAATCGGACCTGGTGCCGCATTGGATCCGCCAGCCGTTGTGGGAGTTTGAGAGGGAGGCACGGTCGCCGAAACTGGTGTTGGGCCAGGGGTCGGGTGCTGCTGCGTCATCATACTGGCCATATGTTGAGGAGTCTGTGAAAAGGATTGGCTGGATTCAGACTTCAACCTTGGACTTGTATTCAATTTAGGCACATGCGCCGATACTTGAGAATGCGGCATCTGTGATGTACCATATGGTCCGGGCATCATCTGTGTTGGGGTCATGGACGATTGGGCATGCGACCCATATGCTGTTGGCATTTGACCAAGGCCTGAATATGCATATGGATACATAGACTGCGTCATCTGACTCTGTTGTTGAGGATACATTGGACGCCCATGATCATGTGTTTGTGGAGAAGTTACTGATGCAGGAGAGTTGGATTGAGGTGTGTGATACATGGGAGGGTAAGGGCGTTGCATCGTAGCTGCCGCCGCCATGTGTTCTTTGTTTTCTGCCTTAATCAGCACGTCTTGTGCTGAACTGCCAGACCTTGTTCCGTACTCACCGGAGGTATAGTAGGTGGCACCGTTGGAGCTTCGCGGGCTCGGATCAGCTGTGTAATACGGGTTATCCTGCGATGGATGGTGTTGATTCTGTTGGCTGAAATGCCCAGGACTACTCAAGTATGGCGATTGGAGGTTCGAGGGACGCGAGTAAGCGCCTTGAACAGGATATGGCTGCTGTGTTGATTGCGAACTGCTCAAGATTGGTGACTGCTGAACTTGGCGCGGCTGTGCCTGACCTTGGAAAGGCTGGTTGGAATGCTGCTGCATCGAGGGTAATTGTCAGTTGTTGAACAATTGCTAACAATCTAAAGAGCTTGAAAGCACATCTGCCACTCAGACACTAGGGCGCCAAATGAACTAGGATAGAGGCAGACGAACGAAGGTCAACCCGTCGAACAGATCTCACGACAGGACCAGGTTCCAGAGAAGCCAAGGGGCTGGTTTGTCCTTCTGGTTGTTATCAGAGTCGAGCCTTGGATGGCTACACGTCAATTCGTATCCGAGGCACCCAAGGTCAGTGTCAAATTGTTTGCTACTCAAGTAGCAGGGGTACCCGGCTCAGCGAACCGCAGACACTGTGCTCGAGACCAGGGCGGTGATGAAGAAATGCTTCCGGGCTTGGCGGTTCCTGTCACCCCTTCGTTGGAGGATGTGAATCAGGGATTGTGACAGCTGCTATAGCAAGTTCGTGCTCGAGCAAAGATGGGAATTGCCGGGGTGTGGTGAGTGAAACAATGTATATGACTGACAGGTGCAGGAGTGGTTGGAGCCGATCACCTGGATTCCGCCCTAGCTGTTGAGATCCAGCTCTGTGCAAAAAGATGGAGTTGACAACAAGGATAGTTTGCAAGGTATCTCACCATGCGACACGTCGATCAATCAGAATGAGATTGTGGTGGGAGATGAAGCGGTTTTGGTGAAGCTGTTGGCTGCAGTGAAGTTAGGTTGTATCCGTGGCGGTGCAAAGGTTGAGGTGAAGCCTTGTAGGTGCCAGAAGTACCGAAGAATAGCACGATCAACAAGTTTTGGCGAAGAAGAGGACCGGCAGCGAGTAGTGATCCTTTGTAAGGATGATGATGGATTGCCAGGTTGGATTCGAAGAGTGAACAAAGTTTGGCCGGGAGTGTCTCCGTGCAAGCCAGCGTGGATCAACAAGGACAAGGTTTTGGGAGGCACATGGAAAAAGCTTCAACAGGTCTGAGAGATGGGGAAAAGAGAGGTGACATACATGAAGTTCGTCAGCCGCTAGAATTGGGACGACTTGGCCGTGGATATGGACGGCGGAGACATGTCCAGCGATTTTGTTTGACATTGTTTCTGCTACTTCTGATCTCACCCTCCGTGATCTCGGCTTAGATGCTGATTGAGACAACATTACAACGACGGCTGAGGCTTGCTTTGGCGGAAACACTTCGCTTAGAACAGGTAGGCCACAGGTGGGAGAAAGGTTCTGTGGGCAATACTGTATGCATGAGCCCAAAACACTCAACGTGCGGGGCCATGTGGTGGACAAGGAGTAATGCATGGCATTGGCCAGGATAAACAGACTTGGTAAACGGTCGAATCAAGAAGCATGATGGGCGCGGTTTCGAGCTCACAAAAAGACGGTTTAGCTTTTGATCAACGCCGTCGGGGTCAGCAACTCGAAACGCGTAACGGTATTGACGATCATGCAAGTGGGCCGGGTGTGGATTTGGTGGACTTGTGTGGACTCGATACCGAAGTGAAGTGGCTCTCGCACCACTGGCGACTCTGATTTAGCTTGAGCGGGACAGCTACGACTAGTATGGCTATAGCTCCTTGGTAGTTCTCTTCTGCCACGCGAGGTAGCCAAGACGGCCATGACATCGTGCCTACCTACTTGGCAGCTGGAAAGTCTCGTTAGAAGCTGAGGCTTGTGATGATCTGGCGTGCCGCGGTCTCACCCCGTCCCAATCTCTCTCAGCATGATAGGGCTTGACAATCAAAGTGGCAGGAATTTTGTTTGTACACAGTCGCTGCAGTGAATCTCCGACAACACCGATGGTAGATTATGAGCATGAGCACAACTCGCTAGCCGAGGTGCACAACGCAGAGATTGTCTTGGGGAAGTGTGAGCATCCACAAGCTATATTTGGTGGCATAACCACCGGAACAGCGTGACCAAGACATCCAGAGACTCGAAGGTCACGTTCCACAAACTGCAGCACTGACCATCGTGATGGTCCCGGCTATGGCATATCATGGCCGTACCAGAATGTTGTTTTTCTCCTTACAGTCAGTTCCTCGGCTGCTTGTTTGTCAATACGACTGAACAGAAAAGTGCTCCATGTTCTTGTGCTCAGATGAATCATCCTCTCACAATCGTACGCCAGTACATTTAGATCGGCATAAAGAAGCACGTAGCGAAGGCTTGAGTAACGTGTCACACCACTGATCAGGCTTGACTCGGGGGCCTTTTCGGTGTTTGGTAATTCTCGCGTGGCTGGTCTGGCAGTATTTCAATCCCACACTTCGTACGCACTGGCACACGAGGCGCCAGGCCTAGCACGTATCTCGATCGCTCTTGAGACTGTCCTGGGACGTCAAGCCGCGATTTCGAGTAGCCAGGAGTTGGGGCAGGCTGCCTTTTCCTCCTCCGACGAGGATTACTGTTGCCTCAAACCTTCGTGTCTGGATGGTGCTGCACCTAAATTCGCGTCCATGTGCCAGTGGCCCACACCTCACCGCCCGGCGTGCCAGCGAATAAGCCACATTCATGATTGCACAACATCATCTTCTCTTTCTTAATCCGCCCAGATATACCCAAAACAGTGATGCTCTACGGCTGCCGTATTGGTGATTTGTTTGACCGACTCGCTTGGAAAGCATCGATTTCTACAGGAATCTATTAATATAATTGCGCGTCTTGAAACCACCCAACGAGCAGCACTTGGACGTGACAAACAAAGTTTCTGGCTGCACTTCGTAGCCGCTTGGCCAACCACTAAGCAACCACTTCCCACTTCCCACATTTCTACACCATGCCCAGCGTGGAAACATGTGAGCATGCAAGCGTCGCGTCATTAACCACCTATTCTGGATCCTCCAAACGGCATTCTAAACCCCGGCACCGAAGCTGGCTGCAAACACGCAGCGAACTAACGCCCACGGGGCACATCTCTGTGCGACTTTGGCAGCAGATCCTGTAGCAAGCAACTGTACTATACAGCAAATCTACTACGGTGAACGTTGACAGTACAGTACAGTACATGCTCAAAAGTGTATGTTTTATCACGCACCAATGTTGTCATGCCGCAAATCTCGTATTCAGCATCAGGTTTAAGTTTGCAGTATGCAATATGGAGCAAAGCTTGTCCGGCTCGTGTGGGCATGTCTGAACGGCAACAAGGTGCGAGCGACCAGTGCGAGTGGCTGACCCTGAAACGTCCTTTCTGGAGCCGAACATAGCGCCTGGACCCTCCAATCACTGACTTTTGAATGCCTGTGCAGATCATTCCGTCCCTACCTAGGTACAGCACTGTACCAAGCCAAGTACAGTACTGCACGAGAGCGTAGACCAACCAACTTCCTGACTTCTCGTTGCCGCAGATTCATGGCCTTGTCGGCGACTTCCACTGTGGCTTGAGAGGCTGCTAGCAACTCGGGATTTCTTGGTGCTACAGAGTACTTGCTACGGTGCCGCTGTGCTACTCTTGGACATGTCCCCGTCACTTTTCTCTCAAAGTGCCTTGGCAGAGCCAGAACTCATGGCATCCAACAACTCTACTGATTGCGAGGGGTATACTGAACAAACCCAGATGCGTTGGCAAATGAAGAGAGAGCGTTCTGACTGGCTCGATCAGCAGGAACAGTTTGCGCAGCCGTAGTCCAGTCAAGTTAGACTCTGCCCTGCCAGGAGGGCATCCGGCACCCGTAGACGTTCTCCATGGCGAAGGCACGGCTCAGAGAATAGATGAGCATGATCATCGCTAGCTAGAAGCATGTTCTCAACTGAACCTGACCGGAACTGCATTAGTATCCGCCTTAGCAGCCAAATAACGAATTACAACATGCTCGAAGGATGTATAAGCTGCTGCCACAGTCACAAGGTTACTCGAGCAGGGCATTAACCGTACACCATACAAACGATCAGCGGCATGGTTTCAACGAGTTAAACTTCGCGCTCCAGTCATCAAACATCAGTACTTTGAACATCCAGACTTTCGTCATTTCTGACTCGGTGAAAATTGTCAAAGGCGGATGTCGAGCATGTGAGATCATGACCATAATTTGTTAACCATTTCCAGTGTCCGAGCGGGAAAAGACCTAGCTTCTCCAATGTGCTCCATCGTTCATGAATTTTGCGTTCATAAGGAACGGGCTGCACACGGCCAAAGGTGATGAATTTGCCGAACCAACAGAGGCCCAGGTTTCCAGCCACCGTTGAATTTGGGTACGCCATGAAAACAAGGAAAAGACACGTGGACACCCTTGGTCAGGACATGGCGTGAGCTTAAAGCCACATGTAAGCCCTGCCAGAAGCAAGCCTGTTGAATGGTTGCGGAAATCCACGAGCTATCCACTACGTACTTGGTACGAAGCTCGTAAACTATAGTACCGTAAGGGTCTCTTCTTACAGCGTCATCAGTGCTGACTAGAAGTCGACTTTCCTGCTTGTTGAAGTCGTTGTGTCGATCAGCATTGCAGCTGACACATCATCAAGTAATCAGCAACAGTCATCCTATCCTCACCTATGTCATCAATGCTGGATCGAACGCATTCACTTCAAAGCATGACTTACCTCATCCTCTAACAACCTTGGCAAGAAGAGCACGAAATTACTCCAACGTGCCTGCTTCCACAATATTGTATTGTACACGTTGGGGTCTTCTTGTTGTCCACAACGTTTCCACTCAGCTGTATGGCTTGCAGATAACAATCAAGTTTGGCAATACAAACCAAACGGTGAGCATGTGGGACTTGCATAGCGATCTGTCGCCATTATTCGCACTGAAATCCCACGACGCAATAAACAAATCAGACATCAGCTCAATTCCCTGATTTGACAATACAGCCAACAGCACGTCCCGGAGTCGTCCATGTCATGAAGCTCTGTCATTGCACTCGCTCGCAGTTCAGTAGTAGTCGCCTGTACCTACGTTTCGCCAAACATGTTGCACCGATTGAATGGTGAAAGTTCGTGCCATCAAGGCTCGTTGATGATCGTCGACATCCCTGAAACTACTCTCGAGGTGACTCAGCAGCATCGATAAAAGTACGCTAACCAGTGAACTAAGAAACAACTTGTGTTACCACAAGAACCCTTTTCGCGACCACCTCTCACTGACGTGACCATCTGCTTTGTGTTTACCGTCTCTGGAGGAAGGAGTCTTCACTCCTTATGCTTCTTGCTGTCAACAAACTTCTCACATTTTATTTCCAGTCAGCCAATCATGATTTGACATCCATAGTTTCCCTTGAGAGCACTCAATCTAGAAGACTTCGATTCTATGCGAACTACCAACCAGCTCTCAATTGTGCGCTGTTTCGTCCTTTTCCCAGTAGAGCCTCTGCAGTGGTAAGTGCAACTGCCAGCACAAGATATGGCATGCTATGCCGGTATCTACGACATAGTATATTTGTTCTTGCCTTCGGCGACACTACCCGGGGCGAGAAGCATGCGAGCATCGCGGCACTCGATGGGTTACACCACTTGTGTCAATGCCATGTCTTTCAACCGACAAGAGGCCTTTGATGGACTCCACTGAAGGACATCCAAGTATCTTCTATCTCCAATCTCTGGCAATATTTGTCCGGTCTTTACTCGTGGTCGCGAAGGTTTTCGATTTCTGGTTAAATCATGGTTTCCATGCAATCGCGTAGAGCGGTCTAACATGAGATGAGTACAGGCTCATCGCAAGGAGGATTAGAATCTATTTCAGAACCACTTCTCAGACAATCATTCACACACCACCTCTATAACGGCCCATCACTTCATCCATGTATCTATTTCTTCCCTGGAAGACGTGAGTTCATGGAGCGAACACGTTCATCTGGAAACTGTTTCCTCAATGATGCCTGGATCCATGACTCTTCGGCCTACTTATGCTTGGCTAGGCATCACTCCTTAGTGCACACAAAGTCATGATATCTGTTTATGAACTCTACATGAATTTCGGTAAGAACATCTTTGGCAGGAGCTTCCTACTTCTTCACATTATGGCAGCGTCCTTGCCCTTTTGTCGGGCCCAAAAATCGAAAAGATTGTACTCAACGAATTCGAGTTGAGAATGCTGATCATAAAATTCCTACGTGAGTCTTCGACCATAACCATAGCCATGAAACGGCAAGTGAGTCAAGGAAAGTTACCTATATCTCTTCTCAAAATTCTGGTGAGGCCTACCGGTCGAGGCAGAAATGAACATCGGTGGAATGCAGATGGACCCAGACGATATCAGGATTCATAGTTCATGACAGATGCATCACTACGGCCCAAAATTGGCGAAATCCTCAGAAGTGACAAGTGCCCGCCGAGCATGCTGCCGCTGCAGAAGCTCATCACCAATCGTGAGCAGTTCTCCAATCAGCAAGAAGTTCACTGATGAGACAGCCAACATGTAAAGCACGATTTTGAAATGATGAAACAGTTGATGGTTAACAACTAAATGTTACAAGACTAACGTCGCATATCGATGAATTTCCCAAACAGAACGAAGGAACTATTGCTCAGAAAAATCGACAAAGCCAACTACGAACCATCAACAGATGGTCAACTGCTGAGAATTGGGGTGCACACCACGCATATCGAGCTACCACTCGTCATCGAAACCTCAAAGGTTGGAAAAAACAGTACTTTTGAAGAACTCAGCCTTATATACAAAGGAGCTGGGGGGTGGGTGCGAGGCTCCGTTTCCCTGAGAACGATGTGTATATGTACTTTTATACGTGAGGGCAGGGTCACGCGTGGACAGAACAAGAAGATGAAAAAATTGGTATTCGCATGTTTAAGTGTATGTATGAGTATAGTATATTCTGATTGGGAGGTTGGGATGTCTGTTCACATGTACAAATCATTTTGTATGAATACGAGAGCACGACAGTGGTAAGGCATGATACCTAAAACGTATATTTAAAGTAAATGGTTACGGCGTATATGGAGGTATGGCTATCGCGTACCTCAACCGAATAAATGGAATCACTAATCGTATCAACTTCAACGTCGTCTTCGTATTTTCCAACACTACATACTACCTCGCCTAGTCCAACATTTTGACGGATGCTGCACATCACCACTCTGTCTCTATATGATTGAATCCAACAAAATACACCGAAGGTGTCCAATCAACGAGCCAGAACCCACCCTACACGTTCTGGCTGTAGGTACTAGCAATAGCTTCCTCTTGTGGCAAGTGCTGTTGCTGTGGTGGCATACCCATCTGATTCATGTGCTGTGCTTGCGGCATCTTCTGTCCACCCATTCCGGGATCAATACCCTGTCCATACGGCATCGGTACTGGTACGGGTGCATTGTCCTCCAAATTTCTCGCTGAAGGACCGTTGTTCCATTGCTGAGGCGCATAAGCACCAGGCATGACTGGGGGGATAGCATTTGAGCTTTGTCCCGTTAGTTGCCGAAGATCAACGGGTGGTACGGATGGCGCTTGTTCGATGGCGAGAGGTTGCTGTGGGCCGCCGTCGTCATGTTCGTCCTCGTCGGTGCCGGGATCGCCGCGCTCCGCTCTGCTACGACGGCGTTCGTCAATCTGATTCTTCCACTCACGTTCTCGTTGTGCTAGTCCAAGCGTTAGTAAAAAGAATTTGATGTAGAGTTGTCATTATATTGCGTGGGCTTACCTCGGATCTCTCTTGTCTTCTCAGAAAGTTTATCGATATTTTCGGGGCTGACGACTCTGAGGACAATGACATAGTCTTCTCGCTCTTCGAAACGTTCTTGTGCTCGTTCAAGAGCCTCAGGGTTGCTAGTTATCACTGTCAGTACTGCGTGCAACCATTCAGAATTTACAACATACACTAGCATCCTACTAATCTTCGTCCATCTTGCTCCAGCTGGTATGCCGTCTGCGCCAGCTTGTTTCAGAGGAGCTACACCTTCTCTCTGAGGATTTGGATCCTCAGGGAAAGGATCCTGTCTTGGTGGCTTCAAGATGCCTCTGGGCTTGGATTCCTCCTTCTTGTTGTCTGGCTCCACAAGTGTTACCCTTCGTGGCCGAGCATCTTCACCTTCACCAGGTGATAATGGTCTGCCTTGACTGTTGATGGGAGATCCTTGTTGCTTCCTATCGGGTGGTCCTTGAGAAGGCCTTTCACGTGTTGCTTCAACAGGAAGTGATTCATCTGGTACTCTCGATGCTCTACGGGCAGCATCGGGGGCTGGGAGCGCAAGTTGTGGCTGGTCTCTGTCAGATCCATACCCAGTAGTTGTGTCACGTCTTCGTGTACGCGAGTGTGGCCGACGATAAGACGTCTCGTCCTCTGGTGTATCACTTCCTGAGCTCTCGTCTTGACGCTGTGGGTCAACTCGGCGGGTCCTCCTCCGTCTGCGGTCCTCATAACCTTCCTTGTCAGGCTTCTCCTCTTCTCTTGGATCGTGCGACTTGCGCCGCCGGCGTCTTCGTTCCCTTCTGCTGTCTGAATCCGAACCAGCCTGATCCTTCTTCTCGTTGTGGCTCACAATCCCTACAGCGGCCAAGCCGCCTACCGCAGCAGTTGCAAGAGTTTTCAGGCCAGAGTGATCTGGGCTAGTCTCTCGGCTACGAGGTCGACGTCGTGAGTCGCTTTCCTGTTCAATGCGCTCATATTCCTTCGGTCGGGGTCGTTCCCTCTCTCGTTCGTATTCCCTATCTGGGCGCCGCTCTGAACGTCTTTCAACAGGTCTGTCGCGCTCTCTCTCGCGATCAGGTCGGGCGGGCTCCCGCTCCCGCTCCCGTTCATATTCTTGGCGTTGAGTTCGTTCGCGGTCGCGGGTGGCATCATGATAGCGATTCCTTCCGACTGTTGCCAGGTCAGCTTCGTATGGCTGAGGTTTGAGAGACCTGCGAGAGCTATAATCATCACGAGCTGACGAATAGCCATCATCTCGCTGATGCACAACTGGCGCCTTTTCGGAGTTTCGTGTTCGTCTCGCGTCGCGGGTACGATCTGGATCCGTTTCAAACCCGGACGTTCGTCGATCATCTCGCTCGATACGTTCTAGCTGCCGAGTAGCTGCAGACGGGGGTCCCGTGTTATGTCGATATGGTAGGTGCTCGTGTCGCTCGGTAATAGTGCTTGATGGCCTTTCCCTCCTACTCACGCTCTCACGGCGTGCTGGTCTCGGGGTTGTACTATTCATGTCTCGCTCAAATTGTTGGCGTGGAGTAGTATAGGAATATGACCCTGGAGCGTCATCTTCTGAATAGCGGACTGGAGGCATAGGACCGGAGTTGGAAACTTTCTCGAGATATGGGCCACGTCTGTGGTATTCCTTATCTGCTCGAGATGAACCAGAAGCAGCGGAGTATTGACTAAGTCCTGCCCTTGAGCTGCTGTCATGCCTCTGATGATGAGTAGATTGGCGCTGTTGTGACGGCTGGAGATATCTAGTCGAATCATCTTTGAGTTCTCGAGGAGTTTCATACATAACGACTGCCCCAGCGGGTATTACTTGCGACTTTGGCCTGGTTGGAGACACATTTTTGGTTATCACACTCAATGGCCTTCTTGAATCGGCAGAGGCCGAATCCCTTCTAGGTCGGACAGCATATTCAGTCCTCGATATTGTCCCACCCGGATGTGCGGTGTCGATATATGTTTTCTTGCTGACAGGCTGTGTCTCATAGACACTATTGTTACGTGAAGAGGTGCCCTCTCGTGACGAAGCAATTGTGCTGAAGCTGGAGCGAGGCCTCGAATCGAAACGAGTATCATAGGCTTGTGTCATGAGAATTCCTCCTGTTGACGCCCGTGGCCCCTCCACATACACCCTAGGCGGCGTAGGGCTTGAAGCCCTCACCCGATGCGTCGTCATAATGATTGGTGTCCAGAGTTGTGGGAAAGATCTTGTTGTTCAAAGGTTGTTCAGTGTAGGGTTGTTATCGTTTGAATGGCATGCTCTTGGTGTACAGAGTAGATGACTGCGGTGCCGAATTTCACTGAGCGAGTAAACTTTATGAAATCATGTGAGCGAAAGCCTTAATGGTCGAAGTAGAGCTCAAACTTGTCCAGTCGGGATGCCTGTAGTATGCATATATTTGGATTATGACTCGCCTGCAAAGCAAGGATGGTCATGCACGTCAAGCTTTAGCAGTGAGCCTTAAGCCTCTTGAGGAAGGACGTGGCTGATTCAAGCTGACCACAGTGGCGGGTATGCAGTCAATACTGATGCTGTGTGTAAAAGTCGAACCAGAGCTTAGCACGGGGTTGTTATTGTTTTAATTAAGAGCCCAAAAGTATAGATGATCTTCAAATGTTGGAATGTAAGGGAGAGCAGAGGGTGATGTAATAATGGTCAACCAGAGAGTGGGAGTGCTTGCGGGACCAATCGAAAGGGCAAAAGTGGGCTGCTGGGGCTTAGAATTTGCTCCGATGCCGAGTCTGTGGGCTTGCGTGGCTCTGGTTCTACCAAGTAATAAAAAGAAAGACCACAGCGACCGACGTTACCCGAGTCACTGTTAATAAACATCTGGGATTGAATCCTTCATCAACTGTTTCACTCGTATCCTAACGCTGTTGCCTTCTGCTGCATAGCGAAGACAATCGGAGAGGACAGTTTGCAGAAGAGGAATTAAGTTTGTCCGACCGTTGGTATAGATCTGGGTCGTACACAAAAGACATTCAGCCAGTTTATTGGCTTCAAACAATGGGATGAGAAATTCTACCCAAGCTACAAATGACGATCAAAATATGCTGCCCAACCGTGCGCTCCAGCTGAGACTGCACTTATTCCAGACTTGTCAGGGACAGCAAAGTCAATGTTAGTGATGGATTTGGAGCAATTACCTTCTCAGGGTTGTTACTTGATAGCATGGGTTGTCCATGTTAGTGACCTTATGCCGATGATCACTGTGCACGTTCTACATCCTCCATGCCTGTACGACGTAGTGGCTCATTTGTATTGATTCGAAGTGAAAGCGAGTGCCTTTAGCTGAGCTTGATGAGCTCGTGTAAGAGCCCGAAGATTGACGGCTCAACTAGTCTCACCTGCATTTACAGTACTGTTCCTTGCTGTCGATCATTACACTTGTCGGTGCTAAACCATCTGGTCCCGAAGCCGGTTTTCGGGCTTCACCAATGACAAAGCAAGAGTCTTCGGTTCCAACAAGCGCTTTTGGACTGCAGCCACGATTGATGCCCAATAAGGGGTCATTGGGCTCACAGTTCTTACTTGCCTGAAAGACAAATTGATTTTCTTGACAATCAGGCGTGTTTGAAATTCTAGAGGCCTTCCATGCCAAGTACTGTACCAAAAAAGCTGCACAGGACTTCTGCGCAGATGCCAGAGTCCTTGCGTATGGTCCAAGGTGCTAGCGGATGTGCAGTATAACATAGAATACGGGAGTCATGAGATGAAGATGAGTGTGAAATAGCGACTTTGTTGATTACTAGTAACATCAGTATAGTATCTCCTCCCCAATATGCTGTACAGAATGATATACCAAATCCCAACGCCAACGCTAGAAACAACTGGCCCTGTCCGATGCCTGGTTGTGTTGTTCTCTTCACAAGCCTTCACTCGTAGAGCTTTTTCGACGGCGCCGCCTTCTCCTCTTCTCTGATGTCCACGCGTCTAGACCAGTGCTAGCTTTCATCTCATCCACAGCTGGTCCAAGTTTATACAATGATGTTGGATCATCGTGCTTTGCGGTTGGAGAAGGCGAAAATGGATTCAGCCATTCCCAGATTGTGGTGCCCATCAAGTCTTGGAAATTGGCAAGATTGCCCAAGTGAAAGGGGTTCTGACCAGGCCGAGACTCGAGTATCGCAAAGATACGGTGGTTGACCGGTAGTTGGGCTGGTGCCGAAGACGGACGAACCGGTGACTGACGATCAACATCACCATTTTGCGCCGCTCTTAGTTCCTCCTCTGGCGGTCGCGGATATGATATCAGCTTCAGTTCAATTCTCTTTTTGTGCACTTCCTCCACTACCTGTGGGCTAGCATACACCGCTAAATACCATACTTTAGTCTTGCGACTGAGATTTTCAATTGTCGTGACATTTAGCAAGGCGAACTGACAGCTCGACATGAACATTCCAGCACTGAAAAGGAGAAATAACCCAGATAGCGCAATCATAACAACCCAATGTGTGTTCAGAAAATCCGTATGTTTCCTCCTTTGAGCAAAGAAATATGCCATAACTATCAAGATTTCAGTACAGAGTATTGCCGCGTAGAAGGTAAATTGAAGAAAGTATTTGAACGAGGCTTCAGCCACAACGCCCCCAACCCAGGGACATAAGTGGTCCATTTTTGCAACACATCTGTTCAACTCCGAGCAATGATGCGCTCGGTCTGGCTTCCAGTTGTAACATTCTGAACAGAATGACGGTCTGCCATCAGGGTTGCACACGAAGACGTCTCTCAACCAAAAGTCTTCCACTCGGAAGGGCAAGCTCTCGTTGGCAGAGTAAACTTTAGGTATTGGAATCTTTGCAAGATCTCCGGAATCGCTATTGTCCATTTGCTTTTCGCGCCTCTTGGACTTTCTGGAATTCTGCGCGTACCATTGCGGCCCACGAGGAATCAACCCTGGCCGCCGTATAACCGCATAGAGTAATCGGCCGTATGCGATAAGGAGGACTGTAAGGAGGATATAGTAGGTTATCAAGACCGCGACGGCGCTGCCATTGAGTTGCAGATAGTCTATGCAGACGAGTTCCGTGATGACCCAGGAAGCGTACCCTATGATGGCGAGTAATAGGACAGGTACAGCACGTGCTACACCAACGTTGGTTTTCCTATTCGCTTCTGTACGCGGCCGACGCTGAGGCATGTTGTCGTCCCCTTCTAGGTTGCCATGATGGTGATACTTACCGCATGAAGAGACGTGGTGGTCTTGTTATCGAAGCATGATGCCATGAATAACCACGAGTGAGGCTGAGTCCGGTTGTCGAAGCCGACTTGCTGGCAGTACTCCGGACTCCGTAAGTGTCTGAGAACGATCACGTGTCTTTAGCGTTGCAGCGTGTGAATAAAAAGGAAACACGAGGTGTCTAAGCAACAGTCCTAAATAGGCCATCCACAATCGTTGATTCATGTGAGATCTGCCAGGAGAAAGTTCTCGTAATTGGTTTCCATAATGGGTATCCAGTGTGTCGGGCAACAAAGCTGACCAAACAACCACTTCATTGTGTTGACGCAAGTAAACATCTGTTTGCGACTGGTCCCTGTCATAAGGCATACCTCTCTTCTCATGGTAGTAACGATGCATCCAATTGTAGGTATGCTGCTTATTGAGAGGACAGAAGACGTGGTGCCAACGGATATTGGTATTGATCCATTTATTGTACACTCCTACGAGTAATGCCAGCGATTTGAAGCCCAGTCCGCAGGCCTATAATGGATAAATCTCGCGCCATGCTCCAGCCACATTGCCTACCTACAGTACATGTAGATGCCTACCAATTGATAATACCCTCCTGAAAAGCTCTGTTCTTACACTTACCTGGTCCTGCAGGGCATGTTCTTGTTGATCTCGTTCCTCTGCTGCGACCAACCCAAAATGCACTTGATGTACAGTAGTGAATGCCAAAGCTATGCAATACAACACCTATAGGTGCACTTGACGTCTCTTGAACGCTCCGCGGTATCGGCCATCCCACTCCTTTTTGGAGCTCTAGCCGTCACATTTCCAAGTCCTTGTCTGCACCGCAGCCAAAGAGTAATTGTGTCAAGCTCCTGCTTCAACCTGATCAGAAACAGCGTAGTAGTTACTGAAACTGTACGGGTAGTTGAACCCTATTTCGACTGGCAATATCTCCACTATCGATGCGGTATAAGATCGACTACTGAGCGAGCCCAACTTCAAGGTACGGTCTGACCACCACAATTAGGGATGACAATACCAGGCTTCAAGTTTCTAGCAGTGTCCATCAAACCCCCTATTTCATGTTAGCTACGCTCCAGAACTTACCTATCTTGAAACTTACATTTGTCTTCCCACTCCATGCCGGGTGTGTTGTACACGACTTTCCACGCCTCGTCGAAAGCCTCGAACCAAAAATACTCGGTCCCGTTTGCGAGAGCCTGACAAACCCAATCGGCCATGAATGTGTTCATGTTACTAACACTGGCAACTGAACCAACCTGACCGGCCGCGCAGACATTGGCTGTGTTTCCGCAGTCAGTCCCACCACCGGAAGGCCAGCCAGTCTCGGAGATTATCTGCTTGCTAAGGTTTGACTGGAGCGTAACATCGTGAGTCGTCCAGAAATCCCATGTCCAGGCTGCTGCGGTATCGACATCAACTCCGGCAAAGAAGGGGTGGATGTTGGACATCACAAAGTCTGAAGCCTGCACTATTTGGCCATTCCAGTTGTCCCCCAAGTCAGAGGTTGATATCGAAAGGTCGTAATTCAAGCTCGTGAAGTTCGATCTAACGCTATTTAAGGTATCGATAAGCGCTTGTTCGGTTGTTGCTTTGTCTGCCCCTGCTCGGTATAGAGCTTCGTTCCCAACGATAACGCCCTTGAATACCGAATGGTCCTTCGTGTTGGCAAGAATGTGATACATCTGGTCAAGTTGGCGCTGGGTGGTCGTATCATTCGTATCAACCCAGACACCAAGCCAAACTTTCATGCTTGTGAGTTCAAGCTTGTCTATCGAATGGAGCACCATCTCTGTTTGGTTGCAATCCGTGCCATAAAGACGCACAGCATTGGTGAGTTGGGAAAGAAGAGCCATATCACGGGTGACGTTGTTTTGGGAAGGGGGATATGTTAGACAAAGCGGGTATTGGGTGCCCCAAGGGGTGTAGTCCATGCCAGGAAACACTTTATGCAAGTTCTTGTTGTTCATAAGAGCCTTGATCTGGGCGGAATTGATGTCTAGGTCGCCGTTGGCGGCGGTGTCGGATGCCGCATTGTTGATACTTCCGCTGCTACCACCTTGCGGAGAACTGTGACTGCCCAATACACCTCCTACAATGCCGCCGATCAGTGCTAAGATCACAACGGCACCAATGGAAACACCAACTATCCAGCGCATTTTGGAGTTCCTGTTCGTTTGGTCTGACAGCCATTCACTCTTTCCCAAGCCACCGTCAAATTGAGCAGGTACCGAGTTGTATGAGCCACTAGAGACGACGTTCTTTCTTTTCCTTCCAAACAGCCCTCCAAACACACCAACTTTCGCTGCGGCCGCTGTAGTGGCACCAGCTACAGCCGGTCCACGGTTCCGGTCTCTGCTTCGATCTTGATCGTGTGGTAGGACAGGTTTTCGTTTTGGCTCAGGCATGAAGTCGTCGTCACCGTCGTCGGCGATATTGTGGGCAACAATGTCCGCATCAGGTATGGCAGGGTTCGAGTGCAGACCCGAAGTTTGGTAAGGTGAGTCGCCGTATGGATCGACGGGACCCATAGCGTAGTAAGAGGAGGGCGCCAAACTGCGCGTAGAATGTGAAGGAAGGTAAGTGTCAAGTGGATATTCATGAGGTGTAATCGCCCCTGGCGTAGCAGCTCCAGCAGCCAAAGGAAAGCCCGACCCGTAAGAACCACGCTCCTGCATTTGAGACAGTGGTCGTAGTGGATATGGACTGTTTTGATGGTAGTCATGTTCATTTAAGAAATGCGCCTGTGTTACGTCTACAGGTGGACCTCCAGCAGCATTAATGTTATCTTGCAAATGACTCCCGTGCAGCGCCTCTCGCACTACACGGTCCGAGCTTCTTCCTTGCGTATTCTGTTGCAGATGAGCCATGTCTGTAGTCACATTGTGTCCCGATCTCCGCGATTCATGTGCGGAATTCGATAGATGGGGCGGAGGTGGTGGAGGTAGGTCCTCGTTATGGTTGGTTATCACAACTCTTCGAGGTACATCAATTGGTGGCTCGAATCCAGTCGCATGGCGACTGCGGTGGGAGGGGGCTCGACGTGAAGAGACGGGACTGACTGGCTCTACGGGCGAGGGCGGTGCTGGTGATGTGTATCCGGGAGGGGGCGACACAATTGTCGAGCGTTCAGGGCTGTCTCGATATCTTCGGTGCTTGCTGTGCGCGGTGCCGTCATTCGACTCAAATGAGTACGATCTGTTATGCGACATCTTTTACCGGAACAGGAACCGCAGGCGCGGTCGTTGCGCAACGATACCTCTGGGACGGCAATATAGGTAGTTGGCGCAGGCTATTCTTTACCCAGCTTGGTAACGACCAGGTGAAGACCACAACAGCCAGAGGTTTTAGCGATTCAATCGAAACTCCCAGGAATGCTCGTGACACAGTCTCGGTGGAGGCTCAGCTGAGTCGAATAATGTTGTATAGGTAGGCAGGGCCTTAATTGGATTGCGGCGACGTTGATTGCTTTTGTTGACTTTTGATCGTTAATACAGATACTTTAGTTATTGGTTCAAACTGGTATTAATGTCTATGAATATCAGAACAAAAAGCACGCGGGACCGCAGCCAGGTGTTAAATGTGTGTTGCAAACTTCATATCTCTTACACATGATGATGAATTCTGTAGTGTAGTAAAGTGGGTAACCTGCTCAGGCTGTCTCACAGTGATTACTACCTAGTATTCCCAGTGGTTGCCAGGTGCAGCACGACCAGGATTAACTCCATCAATACGCAGAAGAACTTCAAATAAGCTTCTCCGGACACTTTTATCGCCGTTATCGATACATCGAAGTGCCAATAACATAAGTGCAGATAAGCGCTAAAAGATCCATTCCCGAGCCACAACAGTATCAAATTATTGAAAACATGCCCTTCACATCTGTGCTTTGGTGTAGGTTGTACTCTGTACTGTAGTAGGTACTCTATACAGCATGGTACGTGACTGGTATAATTTCATAGTTCTACATCTTCCAAAATACTCCAAGACAGCGCCGACACAACGTCCGTGCTACACACCAAATACTCCTGCCTTCGGGGTATATGTAACAATTCATGCGCCCCTAGGAATGCCGATCTCGTAGCCAAGCAGTACTTCCGTAGGCGTGCCTTCCCATCCACGATTTCCGCCTGTCGACAACATGTAACGACAATCTGCACTCAAATATAAATGAGAAATAGTGCCTGTACGGTGGCCAGGCACGATCAGGAATGGTACAGCTGATCGGTTACTTTGACTCTGTTTCAAGTCGTACAATCGTAGAATGTCGTACGAAGCACACACTAGGTGTCGTTGGTTTGGCATTGCTTTGACTGAAGTGACCGGACCACTGCCTTGCGGAAAGCGGAATATTCTTTCTGGCTTCTTCAGCCCTTTCCGCAGATCATATTCCTCAACGGTGTTGTTCCTCCTCCCAGCATAGATATTGTTGCCATCTGATGACCAGCAAGCGCTCAAGCACCATGGTGCCGTGTCATGAGGAATGATCCGAGCTATCGGCAACGGTTGCCGTCGGTCCCAAACACGAATTGCACCATCAATGGAGGTTGCCATGAAGATGGAATCCGACGTGGTTGGTTGGTCAGATGTCTCGTCACCCACCTGAGACATATCTTTCGTGGCTTCTGCATCTTCCTCATGAGCCACCCCATTCGACAACGGCTGTTCTACGGTGTTTGGCACACCATTCCCTGTAACCATGTCAGGTGTGGTTGTTTCTACTTTCATCGGTGAACCTGGTGGCTGCACAGCAGGTGCTTGCGACAATGGTTCCAGATCTGTGCCGCCGCCATTTTCTGGTGCAGCCGCATCCTCCACTGTCTGATTCATTTCGGACTCATCGAAGCCAAAGGCATTGCCACCCGATAGACCAGCGTTTCCACCGTCTCCGAACAGATCATCGTCGCCATCATCCCCACCAAACAACGAATCAGGAGTAGCTGCTCCAACTTTGTCTGGCTCTCGAGGTGATTGAACCCCGTCCACGCCCCCATTGATGCCATCAGGTGCGATAGTGCTCGATAGTGTTGCGCTGGGTTTGATTACCTCGCCAGATTCGAAAGGCACAGGAATACTGGAAAGCGGCCGTGACTCAATACTTGATATCTGGCTTCCACTAGAAGCGAATACCGTTCTTGCAGCTCCGGTCTCAAGGTCCCAATCCACCACCGTTTTATCCCAGCTACCACTCAGCAAGCTTTTCTCGTCTGAAGATAAGGTCAACACCGATACAGCCGAGGTGTGCCTTTGGAAGAGGTGAATTTCTCTGCCTTCGTCATGTCTTACAGTTTGCAGACGAATTACTCCCGAAGCTGTTCCAGCTACCATCCACAACGCCTGTTTTTGACAAGCCAATGAATAGACTGGCGATAGGGATTGAACAGTCGTCCATTTTGTACTTGTCACATCTTGTCTCCGCGCGTCGTAGTTCTCCCAATAAGTCATAACTACTCCAGCTTTCACAACGCTGTCAACAAAGGGATGTCGCTGGGCGACCGTGAGCTGAGTTTTGCCGTTGGCCGAATCTATCCAATTGAATTGTCTGATATAACCATCTGAGCCTCCAGTGAAGATCCATCTAGAATCTGCGGTGCCACATATGGCATTGATAGAAGTGCTTTGTGGTGCTGCAATCGTAGGGACAATGTCATAAGAAATGGCCGTCAAGGCTTCTGGTCGAGGATGAGAATAGTCAATGGCTGTCTTTGTGTCAGTGCTCTGAGCTGCTGCCTCGGCTGTGCTGTCCTGGGTGCCGTTCTGCTGAAGATTTCTAGACTGGTCGTTCTCTGGAGCACCGTCAGACTGGTTATCCACATCCTCATCGTTGTCTGCATCGTCATCGTCATTGTCGTCACCATTTTCATCTGCTTCGTCATTGTCCATGTCTTCATCTGCTCTATCATCCTCGTCGTCGACATCTCTCATGGTTTCATCCTGATCATTGTCAGAGCCAGATCCGACTGATCTATCTTCATCGTCGTCCATGACCGCGGCAGGTCCATCAAGTCTGATTGAATGCACGGTAAGGACTACACGTAGCCAAAAGACTCTGCTTCCCAATGCCAGCAAAAAGGTAATAACATTGGTATATGAACATGCTTGATATGTTCATTAAGTACTCGAGTAGATGAAGTGACAGGTCCTCCCAGCTCACCGTACTAGATGCACTAAGCCAAATAGAGTTAGCTAATCTTGCTTACTCATCATCCCTGGCACGGTTTCACAAACTCTTTAGAAGCTACGTGCCATGTTTGCAACACAAGTACCTCAAGACATATTAATGCGTGTGCAGGTCGAATGCAATATTAAACTTCGTGGTAAGATGCTTGTGGAAGCATAATCCCTAGCTGTTTGAGTATTGTTCTGAGCTATCAACTCATGTCGTATCTGTCTGTGGCCAGGAGGACCTGAAATATTGTTCTAAAGATCATTGATGTTGGCAAACGTACGCATTTGAGGAGTACACCATTAGGGTACTCATATCTTCAGTTGGTGGTGCTTGTGGAGGCCTCCGGATGGACATCAGAACTCAGTCAAGCAACATTAAGTCTGGAACTGCCTGGTCTATAATGTTCCACTACTTCACTTCCACGTCAATCGAGGTTTCATGCAATATTTGACGCTTGCTGTAACAGCGGTAGCTTGTGTTGTGTTGCTGGTCCCCAAATATTCACTCCTAGCGTCAGAATACATCAATGCCAGTTTTCTCCTTGGCCAAGATTATCCGTTCTACCCTTTGTTTCATCTACCAATATCCCTCTACTTGACTACCACTGTCACCCACAACTTCTCACGGTAATGAACGCACGGAGACTTGACAGCCGCCGTAGCGGTTCTGGTCGTGGTCGCGGCCGTGGTCGAGGTGCCTCCAGAGATCGAGGTTCCTCTCATCATCAAGGTAAGAATCCTTTCCAATCACGGATCGAGCTGACATGTGTACTGGTTCAGGCTCTCAGAGTGAATACCAGAATGGTGACTCGGGGTTCCGAACCTTTGAAGCAGATGGAGAGATCAATGCTCACCTCACTGAAAAATTTGGCGTTCGGGGGCCACGCAGAGGAGACCCCAGAAAATTCGACAATACCAGCTCCCGCATTCCACTAAACCTCAATCCTCACGTTGCCGAATATGTCCGCAAGCAGGACTTGATCGCCGAGTCAACCGACCAGGATGATTGGCGCTCCTTGCCGGAAATTCCTTCAAGTTCGGAAATTTGTCTCACAGATGGCAACACTATTGTTCTACCACCGAATAGGATTGACAAGCCTTGGTCGAGGAACGACCGGTACCTCAAAGCACACTACAAGCTTTTGAGGGAGGATGCCACAGCGCCCCTGCGCGAAGCCATTGACAAGTTTCGAAAGGACCCTGAGCGTATGGACGACAACGACCTTCGCATATACGAACAGGTTCGCATTGTCGGTCTGACTTTCAGCTATAAGGGAATAGCCTCACGTATTTGCTTCTCAACGGCACGGTCAGGTCGGAAGATTCTTTGGTCCTCAAGCAAGAGATTAACTTCAGGTACATTGGTGGCATTGACACCCACGCATGATGGATTCAAGACCAGATGCCTGTTGGCCATCGTGGCAGCAAGACCACTTGCCAATTTGGAGGCGAGCCCGCCAGAGATCGACATTCTTTTCGGCGACATGGATAGCCACGAGGTTGATCCCCAACAAACGTTCATCATGATAGAGGCCACACAAGGTTACTACGAAGCTTATCGCCACACACTTAGAGCTCTTCAGAAGCAGAGCGCAGAAACGTAAGTTTTCCCGACTTCGCATGAACAATCCCGCTAATTTGGAACAGGTTTCCACTTTCTGAACACATCTGCAAGTTGCAAGACGAGGTTGGTCCTCCCGATTATCTTGCTGAAAAACCATGCCGAGATATCACCCCCGCAGCAGCAGCGGACGAAGGCCTTCAGGAGGTATTTCGCAGTGTCGATTTATTGAACAACTGGCCGGTGGTACCTAGTGCGTCCCTGGATCAGACACAATGGAAGGCAATGCGGGAGATTCTCACGAAAAAACTTGCTATAATTCAAGGTCCACCCGGAACAGGCAAAACCCACGTCTCAAAAATTGCAATCGAGATCTTACTACGAAATCGCTCAACCAACGACCCTCCGATCATCGTTGCCTGTCAGACGAACCATGCTCTCGACCAGCTTCTCGAGTTTATTCACAATTTTGAGCCTCTTTTCATTCGTCTTGGAGGACGAAGTGCGAGTAAAATTGTCAAAGAGCGAGCTTTGTTTGAAATCCGAAAGAAGGAGGTCATTGAAGATGTGAAAGGTTCCGGCTATAGCAAAGCCCGAAGAGACATCAGCACCGAGACCATGAAGCTGAAAAGCCTGCTTTCACCTGTAAACGATGATCCAACTGCGCCGACAGCACCAATGTCTGCCGACATGTTGTTCAAATTGAGTATCATCAACCAGCAGCAGCTCAGGTCACTAGAAGATGGTGCTAAACAGTGGGTACGCGCCGACGCTTCGATCGACGAACCCATGCAGATGTGGTTGGGTAGAGCAGTAGCGCCGTTCACTCCAGTCTACGCAGAAGACAGCTTTGGGTTTCAAGAAGCAGAAGAAGACCTGGAAGTGGAACAACTGCGAGAACTAGAAGCCGAATCGGGTGTTGTTGACGATGAGGATACCGAGATGCTCAGAGGTGACTTCTTTCAGTTATCTATGGGGTTGACGATGCCACAACCATCGCCTGATACTGTTGATCAAGCGAAGCGACTGCTTGACACAACTCAGAACTTGTACAAGGTGCCTGATCATCTAAAAGGACCTATGTATCTCGTGATGCAAGAAAAAGCGAAAGCTATGGTGCGCTATCGGCTCAGAGAATGTGCGAAGGAATACGCAAGGTTGGCTAAGCAAATTCAGGTCGGCCATTGGGAAAAGGACGCCGTCTACCTCCAACAGGCTCCAATCATCGGAATGACAACCACTGGCCTCAGCAAATACCGTGCCCTGGTATCTTCGCTCAAACCGAAAATCATCCTGATCGAAGAGGCTGCAGAAGTTCTTGAAGCACCTGTCGGCGTAGCATGCGTCGAATCATTGCAGCACCTAGTTCTGGTGGGTGATCATCAGCAACTTCAAGCACATTGCAGCGTTAGAGAGCTTGAAGGAGAACCGTATTACCTTAACATCTCTATGTTTGAAAGACTGGTAAGAAATGGCATGCCGCACAGAACTCTCTTGCAACAGCGAAGAATGGATCCGTCATTCCGAGAACTCATCGCACCTGTCTACCCAGATTTGGATGATCATAAGACTGTAAAGGGACGGCCCATCAATCCTTGGGGCCTTGGTCAAACAAGACTCTGGTGGTTCAATCACCATTTACAGGAGCTTCAAGACGAACAAATGTCGACATACAACGATCACGAGGCACGTATGATCGCAAAATTCTATCGACATCTCATCCGAAATGGTGTTCGCGCAGCAGCCATAACTGTACTGACATTCTACAATGGTCAACGCAAGAAAATTTTGAGAGAGCTCAAGAACGATCCTGAAACAGCTTCCATATACAACAAAGTCAAGACCGTTGACTCGTACCAAGGTGAAGAGAACATCATCGTCATTCTTTCGCTAGTTCGAAACAATAACGCAGGCAAAATCGGCTTCCTGGACATCAACAATCGTGTAACTGTGGCACTGTCGCGTGCAAAATTTGGCTTCTACATCTTCGGTAACGGCGAATTTCTTGCAGAGCACAATGAGCTTTGGGATTATGTTTTCGATCTCGTGCAAAAGAGGAAGGTTGTTGGTGAAGCGTTTCCGTTGACATGCGTCAATCACGAGAACACTGAGTGGGTCAAATATCCTGAAGATTTCGATCAACTAGACGGGGGTTGTAGACAGCCATGTGGAGGCGTCTTAGATTGTGGTCATCGATGCCCATTGAAGTGCCACATCTACCCTCATGAGCGAATTCTCTGTCACCGCAAATGTGGCAAGCAACTAATATGTGGTCACGAATGCGCCAAACAGTGCAAGGAGGATTGTGGCTGCGACTGTGAGGACTATCGTCAGCACGACGAATTAGAGAACGGTCCAATCATCGAACAACTCGATACCGTTTCCCAGTGGCAGAGTTTTGCAGAAAACAAATTGACTGTTGAGAACGTCTCCATGGTGCCGAGCGGAACAACCAATACCACAGGACATCCACAGCGCGTGGTGCAGGCCGACGACGACGATGACAACGATGAAATCGTTCCTTCACCTGCACCAAATCAGCTAGGCAATGCGTGGAGTGAGAAGGTTCGTCAAAAGTCCAACGGCAGAATTCGTGTCGAGCAGACATATCCACCTCTAGAACCTGCAACCAATGTCCTGAATCAACTTGATCTCAACGGACACCAGAACGAAAGGAAGGAAGCGATTCGAAAAGGCAAAAAGCGAGAAGAGCCTGAGCGGCAGCCACGAGGACCACCGGTCTGGGGTCTCGACGGAACCGATGATCGTGCTGGAGCAACCATGAAAATAGCAGAGAACACGAATCAAGATGAAGAATCGTGGGATGTCGAGAACGCGACTCCAGCTCAAGACTCATTCTACTGGTATGACCCAGAAGAGGAAGCTGCTTTGGCACAAGAAAACGAAGCTCTGCGGGCTGGGGACCAATACTGGTAGATGAGCAGTTCATCGGACCACACCAAGCGGAAAACGTACCTGCAATCCTGAGCATGGACTCAGACGACAGAAAAAGCATTCAATCACGAGCATTGATACATATTGCAATAAAGCAAACGGAAGAAAGTGCAAGTAGCCTTTAGCAAAATGAATTTCATGCATCCAGCAAAAATCCAAGTACTCTATTTCCGTTCTGGAAAGCCTTCTAACACCTCCTGCTTTGCTTCACTCTACCTCCCACCGTAACCGTAACCATCAGCCCCATCCCCATCCAATCTACTTAATCTCATTTCATCTCATCTACTTAATATCATCAACATCCACCACCGTCCCAAACGCATCCCCCAACTCCTTCAACACCGTCTCCGTAACCTCCTTCCCCCCACCCCCCCGCCTATCCCTATAACCCACTGCCCCCCACGCAACAACAATATCAAACCCCTTCTCCGCGCCCGCCCTCGCAGTCGTACTAACACAAACATGCGCCATGTACCCCACAAGCACAATCTTCTTCCCCATCCCATCCGGCAATCCATTCAAATACTCATCTAAATCCGTGCTCGCAAACGCGCTAGGGTAATTCTTCGAAATCACTTTCTCGCCCTCTTGCGGTTTCAATTCATCGAATTCTGCGGCGAGGGGGGTGTTGGTTGTGAATACGGGTGCGGCTTCGCTTGTTTGGTGGACGACGTGGACTATGTTTTTGCCTTTGTGCGCGGAGGGGGTTTGGGACCGGTAGCGGTCGAGGAGGGTGCTGATGTTGGACCGGGTGGTGGATATGTCGACTGTGGCGAGCTTGCCGGTTGCGTATTCGTTTTGGGCGTCGATTATTACGAGCGTGCTGTCGGAGGGGCTGGCGGTAGAGGGGTTGACGCCGATTAGTTGGCGGAAGGAGGAGGGGGTGCTCATCGTTGCTGTTTTTTATTGGTATTTCTTTTGTTGTTGGTGGTAGTGGTGTTGTGGTTATGTTGAGACCTTGGTATCTGGGATGATTTAGGAGAGTACTTAAGTCAAGGATTAGGACTTGATCTTGGGGATTCTTTGCTGGATTGTAGTTTCGTGATCTGCGGTTTATGTATAGTAATTTTGTGTTGATGTATGACGCGTCGGACCCCCCAGATCAGCATGCGGGGAGATCAAAGCATAAAATCGGTTCGGGCGACGAGATTATGGAACAGCGTGCTGACGGGAATGAATCCATTGGTCCGAAGCTTCGAATTGTATGCATGAAATCGAGTACCTTGTGATACATGTTACGGGCACCGGAGATGATCGATCTAAGTGGGAAAAGGAGGATTAGCCGTAGACAAAGCACAGATTTGGCTGACAAATTGAGTTGGAGTTCTTGTAGTCATTGTGGTAGATTCATTCTGGCATGTCAGAGATGGTTCTCCTATCCTCAAAATCTAACGGAGAATCTGTACAACGCCAGCAATGCTGAGAAGCTTGAAGCATGCCTTTCGCTAAACCGTCACACAAATCACATCTCTTTACAGCTCACCAAGGTGAAAGTTACCCCACCTCCTAAATGAACAAAAACACAAGCAACGTCGCCACAGCTAGTGACACGAAAGCATGCGATCTTGTTGGCAGCACAGTAGAGTCACTCTCCAACGCAGCGCTTGTAAAGATGAGGTTTGAGGTTATCTGAGTCGAATTGAAGCAATTTGTTTCGTTGACTTCAGGCACGTCCTTCGGATCTGCAAAAGTGATGTCGACGCAACTGTACAACGCTCCACCATGTAGGGCGGTTTCAATGACTTGTATCGTGGCATTGTCGCCAACATTGACCGTCAGGCCTGCAGGCATTGGTACCTGCGGTAAGCAGAACGTTCCTGGGTATGGCTCTTTCGATGGTCCAGCAATATTCAGACCGTTCTGCATGACAAAGGAGTAGTTCGCTGGATTGTTACCCAACCCGAGATTGAAGTACATGAAGGCGGAGGAGTGCCCTGTGAACCAGCCAGGTTGCCATGCGATGGCGCCGCCGTGGACGGGCCACAATGTTCGGTTTGTGGACATGGGCATGCCGCCGCCTGCGAAGACGTTAGTAGTTGTTGCGGTATAGGATTGTTCAGTTCTCACATGGATATTCCCATTGCATGCCGAAAGGGTGCAGCGTGCTTCCGTTGCTGGTTGTGTAAGATGCTAGACCATCTGTATCGTCCACACTGCCACTCGAGTGTAGGTTGTTGCCCCTCCAGCCTGGATATGAGATGACTGTATGCGCCCGGATGGCTTGAAAAAAGCTGGTAAGTGCCAACAGGCATATCAACAACGACGGTATGGTCGACATTGTATTGTATAGCTGATTGTGGTATTATTGTGACGACGTTGTTGCGCGGATTGGTGAAGACAGCGCAGTTAAGTGCTCTTCGTATCAATTCGAATATCTAAATGGTAGGTGTGCTCGCAGTTGGCGAATCCCAAGGTAACTGTTGGTGTGGTGGTTCTGTACTTCTCCGAGTTTGCAGGGCTGTTGAAGGTTGAGGACGCTCTCACGACAGCGTACCAGGTCTCAGATAATATTCCACTCGCATGTACGAAACCCTTTTCAAGAAGCGAATACTCAGGGACAAGAACAAGCGCCTGTGAGCCTGCACTCTTTGCAGCGGCATGGTAGACATGATTTGCTGTCGCGCTGGTGCAGTCGAGGTGGATGTGATGATCGGGTCCTGAAAGAGTATTTGTCCAACTGGCTGCAGGTCTCCAAGTTGGACCAGTCAAACTTCGGCAGAGCGACAGCACAAAGTGTGACCGATCAGCTATTGTGCATGTTGATTGGCTGCAGTGTCGAAGCACCAGTGTGTTCTAAGCGCCCAGGTGGTGCAGACATCACCAGTCTTTCCTCTCTTAGCTTCAGCGGCTGCTTGTGAAGGCTTCAACTTGCATCCAATCCGAGTTTGTGCACCGTCGCGCCTATCTCGTGCTTGGATGACTGAAGCAATCTGTCGAAATCACAGTGAAAGCTTCTGTAAATCGGCAGCTGTATGGCACGTCAAAATAACCGCTCTGCATCAATGTAAAAGCATTGCCAGCGGCCAAATTGGTCAAGTCTGGTATGCCTACCCCCACCGCCCAACCACGTTAAGCACGACTTGCTGTACTCACCCTATCCGATCTAGCACCATAAGAAGTCATTCAATTAGCATTCTGTCACGTTGCCTGCCAACAACAATTAATCATACCTCCTGTTCCAAACACTCGATCTTGTTTTCAAGCTCTTGTGTCTACGAGGCAGATGAGGTGAGACGCCTTTATGCAGTTGAGACACAGCCAGAATGTCAGCGACCAGATATTGGTTCATCTGCTGGAAACTACCAACTGCCTCTGACCGATCCTTCTACCCAATGCTATGGCAGACTCGTCAGAAGAGCTTTATGTGAACGGATGAACCAGTCGGACTGTCTATTTCGAAAAGGACAGACATATCTGGCTCGCATCTCAACCCTTGAACCGGGATACGATGGGAATAAACCCCTTTACAAGATGTTGCCGAGTGTCACCATATCCAAGCTGTTACATTTTGCACTGCTTGCTTGATAGCATCTGTTAAGTCGAAAAGCTAGGCTGTACACTGCCATTTTCGAAGGACGAGAGCATCTCGCAACTCGTTCCATTGTTGGAGAGACGAGCGGACC
Organism: Neophaeococcomyces aloes; assembly: GCA_022813445.1. NCBI lineage: Eukaryota > Fungi > Ascomycota > Eurotiomycetes > Chaetothyriales > Neophaeococcomyces > Neophaeococcomyces aloes. The sequence goes on from JAKLMK010000017.1 coordinate 73,953, forward strand.
ATGCTCTCGCACAAGTCACTTGGCAGGGGTGTTATGCTCCATGTTATGCGGATAGTGCTTCATTGTTTTACGTCTACTATCCACAGCGTGTTCTCGATGGCTTGGACCATCAAGGGCGGCCCGTGCAAGGTCGATAGCAACTAACTCGTGCACAGACCTCCTTCCTCCACCCCAGCTAGCAGACTATCAAAGAAAGCATACACGAGCTCGATTCGACCATTCATTTCTTTGTTATCTCTCCACTGTCGCTTTCTTTCGTCGCCGTTCTGATGACGTCTCCTATCCAGTCAACTTCGATCATCTGCTTGCAGTGACCATACAACGGTTGTGCAATGCCCACCAGATCTAGGACATGACGTCTGAGTCTTTACAACACAAAGCCTGCTTTGCTCGCGTGAAGTGCACAGGTCCAGGAGACATGCGGGTGCTGTTCGCTATCATCAAAACTGGGAGATATCGCACTATAAGCCTGTTCCCCCTTCTCCTTCCTCCCACATACCTCACTTGGATTGAGGCCTTCTGTATAACACAATTCACCATCCTCGGCATTGCAAGAAAAGCACAATGCGGTTTCAGAACGCTCTACTGCTAGCATGCGCTGGTTTCGCCCTATTTGTGGGTGCTGTTCCGCATGACAACGGCATCGGAAACACTGTTATGTCCAACTCTGGTGGTGGTAAGTGCACGCTGATGCGAGCTTCTGTCACGAGATATGGAACAACATAGAGCTAATTTTATCTTTAGAGGATGCAAGCGCCGTGGATGTCAAGTATGGTGCCGGCGAGAACACAGGGGTAGACGGCAGTGGTCCTATGCCAACCGCTATGCCTTCTGGTCTAGTAGGAGATTTCAGAGGCAAAGGACCAGCTGGTGGTTGGGGAACACGGCTATCTCAGCGCAGCGAAGAGGCACAGGGCACTTACCCCGCCGCTGGAAGCTGGTCTGATTGGTTTGGCCTTGCCATGGGCAAAGGATCAAAGCAACAACAAGCCCGCTCTCTCAACGGTCATCAGCACAGCGCCCGTGGCAGTGTCCAGAATAGCGGTCCGCCATTCAATTCAGTCTGGTCTGGTTCAGGGGAGGTCATACCATAGACTCAAGGATGAGTTCTGGCACCCTTCCACGTCTGGTCGGTTCAGGAAGAGCGCAGTGCAGATTGGATGCGAGATGATCGGGAAGACGGGTGATGGTTCAAGACGAGTATTTGGTTTCTGTAGCTGGAAAACATCTAGCATTCTATAGTCTCAATCGAAGATTATGAATGCTCCTCAAGGCACATGGTCTGGTTATCAAACTATTGGTTGCTAAGCACGAACATGAGATATTGGTACATGCATTCACTTAATTGGATGACACCAGAAAGGGGTATGCCACTAGCGCGACTAAACCACGCGTTCGTGTCGTCCTTGCACGCGTAAAGTGGTTTCTGTGTTGATTGCGGTCCTGCACTGAGATGATGTGCGGATCCTACACTGTTGAGTCCCTCATGCTCATTCCTCACAATCTTTACAATGTCGACTCGTCTTGATCCTGTGCTTAACTCGGACGTAGGAGCGCCAACACCTTCGTCGCAGCATATACCGAACGATACACCTTCGTCTCCACGACCGAGACCACCACCTTCGGTCAGCAATGGACTTCCCTCAGAAGCAGACATTTTTCCAGACGACGAGATTGTCGGTGCCATAAGAGCCGGAAGACGCAATCCATTAGATCGCAATGTTCCGAAATTGCAGGATGCAGCAGGAGAGAGTCTCAGAGACTCCTTTCAAGATTTCTTAGAATCGCATATCGAAGAGATCCCTTCAACGGGTATACCAGCTTCGAGTGAGATGAAAACAGACAAGTATTACATCAACCAGATCCACGGTCTCAAATCCTTCGGCCTGTCAACGCTTTACGTGGACTACAAACACATCCTGGCTGCACCACAAGGACCAATTCTCGCCGAGTCCATCGCCAATGATTATTACAGATATCAGCCGTTCCTAGTACAAGCATTACATAACCTCTTATCAAAGTACGAACCGACGTATTTTAGAGAACATAGACAGCTAGCAGGTGGGTCGTCGAATCCCGGAGGCACATCCATCGGAGCAAATGATAGTAGTCAAGGAGAATCTGGTCTCAACCAGCAGACAGATAAGGTCTTCACAGTCGCAATCTACAATCTACCCTTAGTCTCAAGGATTCGACAATTACGGACAGACTCGATAGGCAGGCTAGTCTCTATATCGGGCACTGTGACAAGAACATCAGAAGTCAGACCTGAATTAGCTTCCGGCACCTTCATTTGCCAGGCTTGCAATACGACAGTACCGAATATTGAACAGATCTTCCGATATACCGAGCCCACGGTATGTCCAAATCAAATGTGCAACAACAAGGAAGGCTGGCGACTCGATATCGCAAACAGCACATTCGTTGACTGGCAGAAATGTCGTATACAAGAGAACAGCTCTGAAATTCCTACAGGTAGTATGCCTCGAACACTAGACGTGGTTCTTCGCGGCGAACAGGTTGAGCGAACCAAACCTGGTGAGAAGTGTATCTTCACAGGCACTCTGATTGTTGTCCCGGATGTCTCTCAGCTAGGTATACCTGGAGTGCGGCCGGAAGCCTCAAAAGACAACAGAAATTTTCGAGGCGCAGACGATGGTGGCTCAGGCGTCACCGGTCTCAAAGCGTTGGGTGTGCGAGATTTGACCTACCGTATGGCTTTTCTAGCCTGCTTTTCACATCCTGATACCTCTACACAAGGACAGGCAGCATCCCAGCTCAATGGTCAATCGACCAATATTCTCAACTCCTTGCACCAAGTTGACCTTCATGAAACGTTCGAGTCAGGTGAGGATGCTCAAGAAGCCTATCTCGAGACTCTCACCCCTGCAGAGGTCGATGACCTTCGTTACATGGTACACACCGATAAAATCTATTCACGCTTGGTCAACAGTCTTGCACCGATGGTCTATGGTCACGAAATTGTCAAGAAGGGTCTTCTCCTCCAGCTTCTAGGGGGTGTCAGCAAGATGACTCCTGAAGGTATGGCACTGAGAGGTGACATCAACATCTGTGTGGTTGGTGATCCATCAACCTCAAAATCTCAATTTCTGAAATACATTGCGAGCTTCTTGCCTCGCGCAGTCTACACGTCCGGTAAGGCAAGCTCGGCCGCCGGTCTTACCGCAGCTGTAGTGAAGGACGAAGAGACGGGAGAGTTCACAATTGAAGCGGGTGCGCTCATGCTCTCAGATTCGGGCACTTGCTGCATCGATGAGTTTGACAAGATGGACATTGCAGATCAAGTGGCTATTCACGAGGCTATGGAACAGCAGACTATCTCAATCGCCAAAGCTGGCATCCACGCTACTCTCAACGCTCGGACATCGATCCTTGCTGCTGCAAATCCAGTAGGCGGACGATACAATCGTAAAGCTACCCTACGAGCAAATATCAATATGTCTGCACCTATCATGTCTCGTTTCGACTTGTTCTTCGTTGTACTGGATGAGTGTAATGAGGATGTAGACCGACATCTGGCCACACATATTGTCAATCTTCACATGCTAAGGGACGATTTCGTGAAGCCAGAATTTAGCACCGAGCAACTACAACGATACATCCGCTTTGCACGTACATTCAAGCCGGTCTTCACTCCCTCTGCCAAAGCACTGCTGGTACAGAAGTACAAGGATCTTCGAGCGAACGACAGCGGCGGTCTCGGCAGGAACAGCTACAGAATCACAGTCCGACAACTCGAGTCTCTGATCCGATTGAGTGAAGCCATCGCCAAGGCCAACTGCGTTGAAGAGATATCAGATGCTTTCGTGATTGAAGCATACAACCTCCTTCGACAAAGCATCATCAGCGTCGAGCGTGATGATGTAGGCTTCGACTCAGACGACGAAGAAGACGAAGCGCCCGCAGACAACATAGCCACCAACGGCGATGCTCAAGACCACGAAAACGAACATGACGCTGACTCGCCCATGGCCGACGCTGACAGAAATGGTGCCGGCTACCAACCTGCGAACGGCGAGCGAGATCCCGCAGCAGCGAAACCACGCACCAAGATCTCAGCGGAGAAATACACCAAGATGCGCAACTTCTTCATCCGCCGACTAGCCGAGGACGAAGAGAAGACTGCGCAAGCGCAGCCCGAAACGACCGAAGAAGAAGATGAAGAAGATGTGGATTCCGAAAGACCTAGTAAAGCTCCTGTTGGCGGAGTCGACATGGAGAGCCTGATAGTGGATTACCTCGAAGGCATCGAAGACGAGGTAGGCACCGAAGAGGAAATGGCGAGAGAAACAAAGTTGGCGAGGAAAGTACTCAAGCGGATGGAGAGGAACATGGAGGTTATGGTGTTGCAAGAAGAGGAGGAAGATGATGGGGACCGGGAATTGAATAATGCTGATGGGGAGGAGGATGAGGATGACGAGAGAAGGAGGAATGCGAGTAGGAGGTATGTCTTGCATCCGAACGTTGCACTGGAGGAGCTGTAGCGGTGCTTCTTGTTGTTGTTGTCTCAGCGGAAGTGGTTATGGTTTATGTTCATGTCATGTCATGACTTTATGGATCGTGTTTCTTGCGTATGATTTCACGACTTTGTCTTCTTACCTGGAGGGAGGAAAGGGGGTTTTAAGTACGTAGTTGTATATTTGGATGAACGTTGTATAACACAACACACCACAACACAGTACAGAACAATCCGGTACGATGAAGTTTAGACTTTGAATGGATTGATTGATTTATGCTACGCGAGTATGAAAGTACGAAAGGGAAATGAAGCGAATATGTATTTGCTGAGCTTTCGTTTTTCCTCGTTGTTTATATCCTACCTTACCTACGAAGATTTGTCGTCGGTAACGGTGACGGTAACGGTAAGCGCAATGATGCTACTGATGCTACTGATGTTACCGCTTGTCGCCTTAAAGTGAAATAGGTTTAGTGGTGAGATGGAGATGATGATAAGAAAGATAAGGGACGTTGTTTCGATATTCATTTTATTTTTCGTATTGTAGATGGGCTTAGGTTTAGGATTAGGATTAGAGGTAACATATACTAATGCCACGAGGTAGGTCTTTTGGGCTGTTGAGGTTCTGGTACGGATTTATCTTAATGATTCGATGGTGGGAGTTTTATGGAAGGGAATAGGGACTTGATTGATTAGGGTAGCGTGTTTGTTGATTTGCAGTAGATGTGGATTTTGTTTTTCTGAGGGTGGGGATGAAATACAGGATGGATATACTGTAGGAATGGTGGGGCGGTATTGAGTGTCGTGCTGTGTTGTGTTGTGAGAGTGTGGGGGTTGATGGCCTGGTGCTGTTGATGTTGCTGTCGTGATGTGTGAGAGGAAGGGGTGTGGTAAGGGGGAAAGGAGAATGACAATAGTGTGTAGCTGTCAACGATAATGGATGTTTTCATAGCGCTGACTGAGAGGTGGAGATAGGAGAGAAATTTAGTTTATTAGAGAGAGTTAGACAGGTTATGAGTGGGTGAATGGTTGGTAGGGGGAGTTGCAGAAAATATTTGGTTGCTGGTGTTGCGTGTGCTGAGAGACCTGGTGCTGGTGTTTGTCGAGGCGGAGGGTGTATCAGCTTTGATATCATTGCAACCTAGCATGTAATGTAAGTGCTGCTGCAGACGAGAGGCTGGTTTTCATGTCAGTACTGTGAGTTCAAGAGCTAGGAAAATGGGCGATGGAAATCTTCATCCGAGTAAAGGCGTATTTGAGAGTCCTTGTGAGGCCATAAAGATAGTGACGACAACAGAAGAGGAAGGATGAGGAGGTGAGGTAGTGAATATATGTTAGCTGAAGAGCAATAGACATCTGTCAACCTGAATACGGTCATCGCCATTGAACTGATATCGATACCCATCATCGCGACAGCTTGATCGATCTGCAATGTGATCTGTAAATGGGATCAGATACCCAAGTGGAACGAGGTCTGCCCCTCTGCAGGCTTACTGATGTGTCTGATAAGTAGACGTGCATTTCATGGTAGGATTTCAGGTTCGTAAGTCTGAAGTGTGCTCCATGTATACTGCTGTATCTTGAATAGAGCAGTTGTAGATCAAACACGAACACTCCAACAGAGACAGTGCTAGCGTCAAGAGATGTTCAGTGTGAGGCCTCAGGTATTCATGTGTGTCAATGGCAAGGCCTCGATAGGTACCTAGGTAGCCTTTCTGAAGTTCGACTGTCGGCCAAGAACCGGCGAGCCGACCGACATGGCAAGGGTGGACCACATTGGAATGAGTGGGATACAAGGGGTTGGACTGACTGACCTGGAGATGTATGATCGAGGTGATGACAAGGTTCACTTGTCTTTTCCTGCCAACAAGACTGTTATTCTGATTGAACTCAATTCAAGCAAACTGGTCGTCATGTCGGCATGGTGAACGACATCCCGAGAAGGGTTGCTTGGTCAACGAGCACCCAAGAAGGATGACTCCTCATTAATCAATTCCATTGTGGTCTGACGATGACCAGAGAACAGGTATTGGGCCGTGCTAGAGCTTATCATTGGAAGGGCATCCTCCATCTAGAACCTGGTACACTAGGAATACAGTACATTTCCTTAGCCCAAGTACGCCACATCACAAGAGGTTAGCTGGAGAAGAGGCGCAATAAATACCCAGATACAGGACAGCAGCAGGACGATCATGTCATCCTTCGCAACGGTTGTCGTAGATAATTGGCCAATTGATGTCCGGTTCGGAGAGTGCCAAGAGAACTTAAGAAGCCACCATGCATATGTACAGCTGTTGCTTACTTGTGCATGAGGAAACCTGCTACAGTACTTTTCAGCGTAATCGTTACGTGCCAGTGACAATCTGAAAGCTCATACTTGGCTGGCTGGATAGGAAGGCACGTGCCTTGTTCTGGCATGTGTGCATATACCTAGGTAGTTAACACTGCTGTCTGGCATTTGGATCTCATGATCATCAACAGGGCGATCTAGCCTGGTTACCCTCGGTGTTCTGATGGCCGAAGAAGATACCAAGATGTCTGAATACCGCTGCAAGGATGAATATGCGCAGCTGATATTGAGACGAGTTCTAGGGTTGATGCACCTCATCTTGAGGGATCTATTTCGAGTGATATAACGACAAGCTGGTAGAACGACAAGCTGACCTCTATTAGGGCTCTATAGGCTTGTGACTCAACACACTCCTTGATTGGACAATTGTCCCCTAAAATCCGGGGCTGTATTACTTTCTGTTTCTTTTGCCATGTGCTGGACGACAATGCATGCCATCACTACAGTGCCAGGCTGTATGCTTTGCTGAGTGTCAAAGTACTGTCCAACGTCCAGCATTACAGGGCCATGAAGCGACTGTATTCTCGTATGAGATGAGCAGCGACGTAGTAATAGAGCCAGAGCTTTGCCGCTCGTGCATACCTTAGCCTTCAGCTATTCTCCGAGAGCGAGCACTTGTCCGCTGTCAACACATATGCATCGAAGATCTCCCACCCCTGTGCAGTTGGTCATGGGACAGTTTGCTATGCATGTTCACAGTAACTTCGAGTGCCTAGAGACAAGGTTGTTCGGGACCACAAAGCACATGTAATTGTGTGTAACATGCATGATGCGGTAAACATTCGCGGGACCGTCGCCTCCTTCGACAACCATGGTGTTTCTGCTGCTCTACGTGCAAACACAACTCGAATGGCAAGGCTCGTTGCGGAGTAGAGATTTTGGTATTGACTAGATGTGAACTTCCTGTCGGCAACATCGCGTTCTGTACGCGTATGCCCGATTGGTAAGCTCTCATGACCGCGGCAGTCTTTGCCACGATGGTTAGGATTGGAGGGAACGAGTCAATTGACACGAAAGAATGTCAAGACATACTAAAGTAGTGACGAAGGAATCTCGCTTGCGTTTCGCGAGGCACAAGGTTTGGCCTTCGATGGAGGATGGGAAACCTTCTCGAAGCTAATAAACCTTGTTCCGTTTGGCAACGAAGGGAAAATTGCCCGATAATCCTTGTCGGGCTCGACCACCCCCACCCGCGGCCGGCGCTTACTGTGTGCATTTGGGTTTCGACAATGATTGATAGGCTGACGAATGACGGCATTTCAGATGTTCAAAGTCTGTAGTTGGCTTCAACACGGCAGGCGATGATTGTTAACCGATGGGTGTCATCCTCAATAGTGACCCCGTCGAAGCGACGTCTTTGCCCCTGCTGAGAGGAGAGAATGAAGACCTTGGACAATGACAGTCCGAGCGTAGGTACCGTACAGTACAGGACACGGGTCTGTATTGACACGGCGGTAGGTTCGGTCCGAGAACTGACAGCAGATTGTACTGATCATTAATCACTGGCGATTGCTGTTCTCATCACCTCTTTGTGGAATTGCTGTGCTCAACCTCCCGGAAAGGGATCAGTAGATACTGTAGTTGGAACCACGTAGTGAGGCATTTGCATTAAGGTTGACATATAACAGGTGAGTAGAAAGCTATCAAACAAATTTGAATCAGGTCCAACTTGTATGTCTAAGGCATCTATTTTACTCTTGGACCAGCCCCAGTAGAAGCGACGTCCTCGAGAATTAAAAACGACACCCGCAGTTCACAATATTCAACCTGCATGTGAGTAATCTGCTCATAACAGACCAACATTCAGAAATAAGCAGATAATGTCTGGGCATCGTTCGGGATATCAACATCCATTCGTGATACCCTGCGCTAATAGGACTGTTGTGCATCTGATCTATCTTGTGGCTCATGCTGCCAACATCTTTTACACAAATTGAGAATCTCTTTCAGTTTCTTCATAGCTGCCAAAGCATTGCGGGCGGCATGATAATCGGTACTCATTTTGCTCACATTGGTGATGATGGTTGGTTTGATACCCCTTACACTCCGCATCAGTGCCTGCGCAACCTCATTCTGTACTTCAAGCTCAATAAGGCTGGTGTCTGGAAGGTCGAGCTCTTGTTTTGCTCGTTCTCGCTTAGTGTGGTGCGTTATCTGTGGTTGCCTTGTGGGCTGAGTAGGCACAAGATTGTTAGCACACAATATTTCGAGATGCTTCTTGATCTGCTCCTCCAACTCTGCGAAGCTTGCCTTCTCGTCGTTCACGGCATTGTTGTTCTCACCATAATCTGTAGACTCAATCAGCAAAACTCGCAAATCAAACACATGAAGTGGTGCTTACCGACAGATTGCATTGCCTCTTCATGCTTGACGTTTGGCAGTACAAGGTCTTTGTTGTAGAGTATCACCTTGAGTCTCCAAGCTGCAACACGATCCATGTACAGAGCACTCATTTCTTGTTGAAAGCTACGAAAGAAGAGGTCAAGCAACTTCTCGGCTTTGACCAGAACGGTATAGAGCTTCTCTGTAGCAGCTTTGAATTCCATGGTCTCAATGACTTCCTCAGGTGCTTCTCTTGCAGTAAATTTGTGCATATTGTCGATAGAATCCAACCATCCGTGCGCATCCCGGTTCAACAGGTCTGAATGGAGTCGTGAAGAAGAAGGCAATTCTTCAACTTGATGATTCACAATCTCAACTGGATGACCTCCATATTCTTCCTTGGCTGCAATGGGTATCAGGTAAGGTTGCCGTCTACAACCTACCGTTCCGTCAAAAGAGTTCGGTTCGCCCTCTGCCTTCCAATGATATGGCCTTGCTTGTCGAGCATGGTATGATGGCAGATGTGCTTGCGGCAAAAACATATCGTTACATTGTTCATGGCGGTATCTTGGCATACCCTCATAAGAATCACAACATGTGCTAGGATAGATAGGACCATGCCAGTGGCAGCGTCCACCAGGGTCAGCCATATGGGCCCAGGAGTAGTAATGATGAGCTCGTTCCTCAGGGGGCATCACAGACGTATGGGTTGTAGATGGTGTTTTTGCGGTGAGTATGGAAGAGGATTTGATCGGAGGTAATCCTGTGAGCTTGCTGGTCCGCCTGATGGCTCCCTTTTGGAGACTGTATAAATATGGTGACATTGAACAACTGAAAGAAACGGTCGCACCGCACACAGACAAAGCATGAATCATATCGATGTACAGATTGATGGATTAGTTGTAGATTTGGATGTTTGTTCTTGTCAGTTGTTGTATTGTACGTGAAGGGAACTAACAAGCAATAGCCAAACAACAATTCCTACCGGCATAAACGAGATGGTTCTCTGGATTATCATAGGAGGCTGACCATTGTAAAGCTTGTCCAGCAGTCGAATATGAAGCAAGACTTACACTGTGAACCCTCTACTCACTGCAAATATGAGAGTTGAACGGCACAGAGTAAAGAACACAAAAGTCCTACAAACAGTCCTCATCTTGTCGGATTAGGTAATCGATGATGAGCTTGAGCTACAGACGTAGGCGCTGTGCTCGATCCCGCAACAAAGGAACCGCTGTTGACAAGTCCATCAACAATAATGCCCATGACTGGATCTGTGAGAACCGTGAAATCCGTACTGTTTGCATGATTGTTTTGAATAAATATTGACCCTCCGATAATTGGAGAACATGCTCCGCTTCCATACCAGCACTACCCCACTACCGCTGCTGCTGCTGGATTTATATCTACTATGATTCATCAAGGACGGAGGCAATACGAAATGATCATAAGTGTTACTGTGGAAATACTTCATCATTTGAACTGATTCCAAGTACAAGAGTACCAATTGTACCATAACTTCCAATACAATGGCGGGGCAGATCATTCCCTCAAATCTGAAGGCAATTGCAGGCGAGGTAGCTGCATTGCTTAAGCAGAGAAAAGAAACCATTTCTGTCGCTGAAACAGCAGCAGGAGGTTTAATATCTGCGGCACTCCTGGCCACTCCTGGCGCAAGTGGCATCTACAAAGGTGGACTTACTGTAGGTAGACTGAAGCATTCAGATATGGCAAGCATTCAGTCCGTAGCCTTGCTAACGCTCGCATGATTGCTTTCAGCTCTACACATTACCATCGCGCATCCAATTCGCAGGATGGACTCAAGCAAACATCGACAGTTATAAAGGACCAACCCCCGATGTCGTCGCGGGCCTTGCCGAAAATATTCGAGCAAAACTCGAGTCCACATATTGTGTATCTGAGGTATGTTTGACGCTGATCTCGTTCTTACATCAAAATTCCTACAACCCATGCAACATCTCTGTAGCTAACATAACCTTTGGTTGAAAAGAGCGGAACAGCTGGTCCAACAGGTGGCACCACGCCTAACAGAACTCCGTAAGTCAATGCCCGAGGTAGTTGAAGATGTCAACATCAATGCTGACAAAGACACCAGCGGCTATGTTGCACTGGCTGTGGCAACCGAATCTGAAACCAAGAGAAAGGATCTTGACACAGGAATGGGGACCGACCGTGAAAAAAACATGCTCGCCTTTGCTGTCAGCGCCCTGGAATTTGTAAAAGAAGTTATCAACGGTCAGGCAAAACTGTAGTAGCTGCGATCATCTGGAGAAACGAGGCAGTGATGCCCATAAGAACTTGATACTGTGATCATCATCCGCTAAAACCCGATAGTGTATCTAGTTCACTTGCTAGTGGACGATTAGCTAAGGCCCGATTAGAATTCCGAGTTGCTCTTCCGAATCATCTCGAGTCGAAAGATGTGCAAGAAATGTATCCCTACTCGACATTAGTAGCTTTCGTGTTGAAAGGTGCAGAGATCCAGTCTTCGGTGACAGGGACTAGTAGATCCACTATAATCCCATTTGAGTGAGTGGTCGAAGAAAGGAGGGGCTGAATGTCGTATTGTAAGTCAAGCCAAGCCAATCAACACATTCTCGTACGTGTCTATAATCGTATGTGGTAAAGATCAGCAATCTGCACTTCAAGCACCGACCAACAGCACAAGGTGGGGTTCTTGGCTAGCCTCGCGCTATACAGTACAGTAATCTGTTGTGGAAACGCACTGGGTGACGAGTAATAATTGACAGACTATACAAAGGTGGTATGAGATTTCATGTTGAACAACAGTTAAATTTCGAAACATTTGCAGTGATGACTGTCGACTGTTGTGTCGAAGACAACGGTCAACCATTGTGGCGTGAGGGTTGTGACGGTTAGAATGAGGATCCACCACGGCCAGACCGAGGATCCAGCTAATTGATCCCAGGCCCATGGCCACGGTAACGAGGAAGTGGGGCTATGTGAAGCCCCGGACCGAGAGTATACTGTATTTTACTGGTAACTCTGTCAATCTTGCTGCCACGGCCCTCCGTTGAGTGCGGAATACTCATCCCATTTGAGGTATACCACCGATCGCTTGCAACACCATGTGTACGAAGGAACATGCAATAGATTCATGCAATAGCCACCACTCTGCTTGTCGCTTAACAGAAAGAACAGGATGCGGTACCAGGAGCAATATCGTCCATACGTATGGGGCAGTGTACACGAATACCCATGCTCGTAATGACGGCACGGGGGGACACTTCCTTGTACAGGCGGTTTCTCGCTCAAGTAGACACTGTGATGGTGCGATTTGGTACTTGTCGACAGATTGTTTGTGGCCTGACTTCTTTAATGCTACAATACTGCACAACACATCTTCGAAACATTGGTCCAAGCGGTGCTTCCGTGCAGCATCACCAAGACCACCACTGCTGAATCCAAGTCCAAGGTGTAGCACGTAGTGTCGGTACTTTTGCGGCACAACCTGTTTACCAATGCAAGTACGTGTGCTGCAATTAAGATATACACATATAATGTACGCATGCATTGAGAGTCATGTGAAAGCCTTTCGGATAACCTGTCTACTAGTTTAGTAACAGATAGCCATTCGAAGATTGAAATCTTGGATACCAGCCTATGCGTTCGACAAATTATCAGCTATCGTTTTGGACCCTAATCCGCAGCAGCTTGTTTTAATCAACCCCTTCAATCATTGCTCGCTTAGCGATGAGTGTTTACTGTAGTAGTGATCTTGTCCTCTCGCTTCGATCGGTGGCTTACGTTGTAGATTGTTCATAAAATGGGAACCCGATTACTTTGAGCAATGACATATGTGGCGGCTTTCCTGTGGCCGCAGGCGAGCTGGAAATAGTTCCGTACACCGCCTACGTAGGCATTGGTTAAGCACAGCAACACTTGTAAGGGCAGAACGAATCAGGGCTCACCTGTCTTTTCATCCCCTCGGACAATATGTTAGCTACTAGACAGTTGTGAAATATCCACGTGTCGGAAGGGAGAGGCCAATTACTGTACGGATTCTCGTTACTGTACTGTCTTCGATAATTTCAAGAACTAACAAGCGTCAGAAGCTTAAATCTTCCACGTGGCTTCGACGAGGATTCCAGGACGGACGTTGAAGTGTCTTTTGCCGCTCTTGATTGGGTTTATGGCCATGTGATTTCTGGGGCTTGTCCCATGATCGAACCTTGTTTCCCACCCACACTCTGTGCGACTTCCTTTTCCGGCCTGGCCCCAAGCTCTCCACGCTACTGCTGCATCACACTGGAAATCTGATCTCCTGTCATCCAAATTCAAGAGATGACAAGCATGACATGCAGGAAGCCATCAGCGACCGGCAGTTGAACAAATGACTTCAGCATATCAGTAAACACAGGACCGCATACGTGTGAGGAAATTGTTGATGCACACGATCAACACGTTGATTGATGTCATTATCGTATCCAGAGGAATCTCAATATCCGGTGGTGATGGCTTTCCGTTGTTGCGTCCGTAGAGCTTGCAGCATTTTCCTGGTTCGCAGCTAATCATCCTTTCTGGAACAGGATAGAACGAATGCTCATCGATTAACGTCCCTGCTTCGATGCGATAGTGTCGCACAAGGTTTAACCCCAAACAAGAGCGTCAAGCCGAACGTTGCAGCTGACAGGGTTGAAACATCACCGAGGAGTGTGCTAAAGGTTTGACGCCGCGTCGTGGAGGCAACCGACGGCCCTCGGCACGTGGCCAGAAACCTACCAGAATTCACTCATGGATGATTTACTGTACAGTAAGAGAACGTCCAGATTTTGCATGCACACAACCGAGAGCGCTAATCACGCTACTTTTACTGTACTGTGGTGATACAGTACAACGTATCGGCTTGAACCAGGCGAACGGTGAAGTGAACGGCGAAGAGGCTGTCACTCATGTTCGTAGATATCGCGCAAGGTCTTGATACATGTGTTTCGTGATGTTGATTTGGAGTATTGGGTCACGAGGAACATGAAGCCCATGACGGATCGGTGCGAAGGAAGATTTTGCACAGTCAGCAAGCCAATTCATCCTTGTTCGTTCAGCTACGGTACTTTGGAGCTGTCGGTCGAACGCGATTACTCGAGATCTCAGCAAGATTAATACTAGCGCTTAGGAACCCAACAATCGTGCCCATGTACAGTGTGCAATACAATGGAGGGACGTGGTTAATTTAGATTAACCGGCAGCATTTCGGTGAGAGGCAGCTGGGAAAGGCATTCAGTCTGACGGTAGACTTTTAGTAATTCGCAAATTGGTACCAAGTACTACTGTAAACCATCCATGTGCTCTGCTGTGCGTATTGCAAATACCCAACTTTAACCGTTGTCCACTACGGTACAACATCGGTCTGCCATGGTTCATAGCCGGCCGGTCCTGTCATGATGACAATTTCCTGGCCGACTTTTGACCCTCACCTCGACTCGGGAATGGTTCGTGGTGGCAAGCATGGGTACAAATTCATCAGATACGTAGAGAGGTCGGTCGTAATGCTTGTATAGGCTCAGAAATGGGAGCGGCACAGAGTGTCTAAATGCTCCGGATGGAGGCAGTTGGTAGCATAGCGGGTTCTTGGACCTCGACATGTCATTTGGTGACTCAACGCCCTCCCGCTTTGATGCTTGCTACTAGTGGTCTGATTAGGATATCGAGGAAATTACTGGAAGACAACGACGATAACGTTCAGCTTACGTAGCACTTCCTATCACAAGCAACAGGTGCAAACGAGCAAGCCCTGTGTGTCATATCTCTAAAGGACAGTAAGAAAAAAACTTTGAACCGTCTTCATGATCCGCGAGTCGTAAGAGGGGCGTCCGCTTAGCACCGATGCGTGCAGAGCTTCCGACAGGTGGGTGATGGATTTAGTGTCTGAAACACAGCTTAAAACTGTTGCTGCAGTCGACACGACGACCAGCAGCAGTCATTCAATAGGTCGATTTCATGTGAGCTATGCTGCTGCGTCTTCAACTTGCGTCCGCAGCTACGCCTCGCATTTTTGAAACAGGCGCTCCAAACCTATCCTTCACGTTTTCTCCATACCCGTTGCACTTGTGAGGTAGATCATCCTTGGGCTTCGTATGAGGTCGGAAAATATACTACGCTGGCAGTAGTACGTGCACAGCTCGTGTTTGCTTCCTTCCTTGGCAGCCGGCCCTCAATGACCGTTGACTGTTGGCCGATGCCGAGTGGGATGTCCATCGCTGAAGTCTGCTAGGATGTCGCCTTCAGCTACTGCTCTGTTCCTCCACTTCGGTAACTGAGCTAGTACTCCACCATTGATGGCCGCTAAATGAAGTCGTGGTAGCCCAGATGTTTCTTTGCACCTGGGACCACTCCTTCGTGCATATCATCATTCCCACACTCGCCTGCTTCTTAGCTTGCTGCTCGGCCTTCCGCCGCATAGCTGAGCTACCGCAGTTCCCGGTCCCATATCCACGGGTACATCCTCGCTTTCTTTCCTCCAGTTTACGTTGGTTTCTCTCTTTCCCTGTTGCCGTCCTGTGCATACTGTCCGTCCCGCATGTGGGATACTTTACTCAACCATCTCCAACACAACTACGTCCTATCGATCCGGCGCATATCACAACTTGCTACCTTTACATCCAGCTTCTAATCATCGTCGACAAACTGGAAGGTGCTTAATAGCATGTTTACGATACTTCGGTGCATCTCGACCTCTCAGTTTTGATCTACTCCGAAACAGCGCATTTCGCGAAGCTCAGAGTGCTTCCAATTTACCAGCGATTGTGATCCGATACATACAACCAAAATTTCTATAGCAGTATCTCCTCTGGAGACAGCGCACACTTCTCATTACTTGCAAAAGGCATCGGGAGATTTTCTGTTTGTTCCAGACACTCTAAGAAAGCACTGCCAGGACGAAGTACTAGTGCAAAGTCGTCTGCGTCGAGTCCCGGTGGGCTGTAGCAACTACAAACCCTGTGATCAGATTCTGCAAGGTGATTTGCTATTCCGAGAAACGCTGGCACACCCCCACGTTTGCTCTCAAGTGCCAGCAAAGTACGGCACTGTTGAAAACCGGGCTGCATGGTAGACCAGACGGATTAAAAAGATCTTACCTTCGCTGAATGGGCTTGCAGTCATTCACAGCTAGCTGGTCAAGCGTTTCGATCGCCCTACTACGCACGTCAGGACATGCAATACATCCAAGTGGCTTCTGGCCTCAATTCTTCACACCCGTAACCTGCTAGGAATGCTTCAAACGTTCACACAATTTTGCTGGACATGGAGGATTCTGGAGATCCGCATCTAAAACGTGAGGTGAGTGGCGCCTACGGGCAGCCTCCACCTTCACACATGCCGCCTGCCGACCCATCTGTGTTACACAACTATCATCATCAACACCCACAGAACGCGCCAATGCCGCAGCCGTGGAATCCAACGCCTTCGCCTTATCATGAAGGGGGCGATCACAGACCGCCTCCAGTTGATGGACCCCCGCCACATCAGCAATCTGGGCCATACCCTCCTCCAAATTACCATCCGCCTACCAGTCAAACACCTACATACCCCTCAGACCCGGCCTACAGTCGTCAAGGTAGCCTTTCCGGGTCGATACGATCACCCCAAAGCGCACAGCATTCCCACTATCCTCCCCTTACCAACGGCGGCCCTCCTGATGGTTACTATCCTCCACCCGATTATAGAAACAGGCCACCCTATCCTTCGTCCGAGAGTCCAGCGCATGCCCCTCAACAACCACCTCTGCACGTCTCAACAAATCATGACATGATGTCATCCGGCGTACCAGCCCAACCGCCACCAGGATATCCTTCAGGTCCTCCTTCCGCAGGACCACACCCATCAGCTTACTGGGGTCTCCCACCAGGGGATTGGTATTCACAACAGAGACGGAAGCCGGTTCGTGCAGCTCAGGCTTGTGATTCCTGCCGGCAGCGAAAGGCCAAGTGTGACGAGGGAAGACCTGAATGTACCCATTGTAAAGAGAATGGACTGAAGTGCACATATCGAGATGTCCCGCCACAAAAGTCAGAAAAACAGGTGTTGGCTATACATGATAAGGTCGATGCTATGGGAGAAAAGGTCGACAGTGTGGTGAATACTTTGAAAAGCCAAGACGAGCGTATAAACCAGTTCATGATAGGTCAGGAAGATCGTATGAACCTCTTCATGACCACTATGCAGAACTTTGTCTCCGCTCATTCAGGCCAGTCCCGTCCTACCACCTCTACCGAAATGGTTAAGACGCAATCGCGCACTCGAACCAAGGAAGAGCCTGGCTTTCAGACTTACCTTTATGCCGGACCGAACAGCATTAATGCACCCTTCATGCACCATTTCGATTCAGCTAGCGCAATGCCCCCAGCAGCTATGGCTTCAGACAACTATTCAAAAACCCGAGGACCAATGGGAGCTTCAGATCTGCTCAATTGGCCGGGTATCAAAGAGCTAGTCCCACCTAACATAAAGGTGTCGTATGTTATGGACGGTGAAGTGGAAAGAGGACTACTGAGGATCTATGGCTGTGGCGAAGGAGAAGACAAAGCAGATGGCCACGATGGAGCTCCGAGCCCTTCGAGTAGCAGTGCATCCGGACGTCTAGACGATGATATTAGTACGGCATCACCCAGTGGCGTCTGGGGTGTCGGACAACTTCCACATCGAGATCCAAATCTCCATGCTGCACACGACCACCCTGGAGGCGTTACACCCGATGGAGAACTCCTCCTCAGCAGAAAAGTCGTTGATACCAACGTCAAGAGCTATCTTGACCGCATGCATATTCTACATCCTTTCCTGGATACGCGTGTCTTGCGCAAGATGGTGCATACCTTCAAGTACAAGCACAGTTTCGATTTTACCCTCAATCCCCGCTTGCAGCAGAGCATTGGCGCGAAGAGGAAGCGGGACACGAGCGAATCGCCTGGTTCTATGGTAGATGACTCGCCGATGTATCCTATGGCCCACTGCAACAACTCACGAACGCCTCTGCGGGCTCCACAACCGATTGAGCATTCAATATCTAATGCCATTGTCTTGCTTGTGATAGCCTTGGGCAAGATTTGTGCTCATGATAAACCGCTTCCAGGGCCGCCGAAGAGCTCACATTTGCCTCCGATGGCCAAGATTCCACAACCATTTATGGGATATGGAGATCTTCCACCATCCTCATCAGCTCCAGCCTCGCCTTTCACAGCGCCTGTTTTTACTAACGGAAACTTATCAGGCCACACAGTTTCGAACTTTCAAGGAAAGAACATGGATGTGACGCCTGGCTTAGCGTACTTCGCGAAAGCGGCAGACATACTCGGAGAGCTAGCAGGAGGTGTAGATGTCTCGCACATCCAGGCTAATCTGCTTGCTGGTCTGTACATGGGTCAGCTTGCACGTGTTATTCCTAGCCATTGGTACATAGCCAATGCTTGCAAAGCTTGCCAAATTCTGATTAGCTCTGCGGACTACAAAGAGAACAGAATGCCTCCAGAGAGACGGAATCTGATCAACTTTGCATTCTGGAGTTGTCTCCAGCTAGAAAGCGACATCTTAGCCGAGATGGACATACCGGCGAGTGGTATCACAGGCAGAGAGTCTAGCATGGTGAGTGAAATCCCAACAACACTTACTATAACCGATCCTGGCGAAGAGACATCGCGTCAAGACACCTACTTGCGACATTACTCAAACCAGATTCAGTTGCGCAGAACGATCAATGACGCTGTCAATAATGTATACAATGATTTCCGAGATCAGGGCAAGCACCCAACCAAGCTGATCGAGACGATCAACGGAAACCTGGAAATGTGGCGCAATTTGCTGAAGGATTGGAACTGGGACGACAACAACCACGAAAGCGACGATATCAATCACGCACGAATGCGCGGGAAATACTATGGCGCTAAGTACATCATCAACCGTCCGTGCTTGCATCATGCTCTTTCACAAGGATATCCAGGCACCCCCACGACTAGACCATCAGAGTCTCCGGCTGGCGGAGGATTTCATGCTGAAAACATGTCACCATCTCTTGCACTTGTACCTTTCGCGAACTCAACTAACCGCCGTGTGCACGACGGGATGAAGCCACCAGCGCGAAGCCAAGAGCAACCCTTGGACAAATGGATCATCGACGCTTGCGAGAGGTGTATTCAAGCTGCCATTAAGAGTACAACTGCCTTTGACAAAGCGGCAGCGCCACGGCGTCTTGTTATCACGAATATTCTAGGCACCGCTCACGCGTAAGTCACCATTCTATGCTATGATATTGATGAGATCACTGACCTTCTGTACAGACAATTTGGGAATGTTCTTGTCCTGTCAGCAACGTTCAACTCGCCCCATCCACAATTGAGCCGCCTTGTGGATGAGGATACATTACGTCGACTTCTTGGCCGGACGATTCATTTCCTGGATGACAAATCCGCCATCTCTCCAGCACTTGCAAAGGACGCATATATCCTGCGCTATGTTCAAAGCAAACTATTTCCCAGCTTACATCCAGTGAACAGCGCAAACTCGAGTTTTTCTTCTAGTCGATAAACATGTCAGCATATACCACCGACGGTCTGCCCAGGATCTTACGAAAGCGATGCTATCATGTCCTCCATTTGCATGCGAGCAGCGTGGTATGCATGTCACTCTGCAGCCACCAATATATAGTTCAGTTGTGGGATTGGTCATTTGAGCGTTTCGCCAGATACTCCAGCTTTTTCAAGCAGTTTTAATGAGAAAAACGGCCGACTGTTGCACTGATAGCGAGCATCACTCGGTGTTTCGCTCGCCTCCATCAGCGCTAATTTTACATTTCAAACCTTCCATCCAGAAGGCTGGCGTACCACATGGAGCATGGATTGCCTTCCATGAGGCACGAAATCGCTTGGATAAGCAACAGAATCCAAGCTGGCCTTGATTCGAGATTTGCATCACGACCTGTCGAGGGTCGCGGAGTTTTTGACATCAAAGTACATATGTATGACTAGATCCTTGCTGTCGACTCTACCTCCAGGGGTCATGTACAAATAAAATATATCACGATATTTGAAAAGAGTATCTGTTAAACGTAGCTACCTTACATGTACTTTTAATACTTAATCCCTTGTATTCTGAGTCCAGCATTGAATCCCAAACGTGCGGACGACAAGCTGGCTGGTTGTACATTACAGCACATTACATTAAAGTAGTCAGGAACCCAGAATTAATTGGTAACTGGAGAGATCGTCCAGAAACCAAGTCCGAGTCGTGGGGCTTAGGAGGCGTGCTTGGTGCAGATCACA
The DNA here is from genome assembly GCA_022813445.1 of Neophaeococcomyces aloes. Taxonomy (NCBI): domain Eukaryota; kingdom Fungi; phylum Ascomycota; class Eurotiomycetes; order Chaetothyriales; genus Neophaeococcomyces; species Neophaeococcomyces aloes. Next base: position 94,393 of record JAKLMK010000017.1, read on the forward strand.
GGGCTTGGGTAAGCTGCATCGCCACAATCATGCTTCCCTGTTTAGGTGTTGAGAGTCTCGAATTGGCAGCTGAAAGGAAAATCTTTCGACAAATCCGGGTGCATACGTATTTCATTGCAAAGAACCGTCCTGTTTGGAAAAAGAGAAGCCTTAGCCATTCGTCAGCTGTGAAGGTCACTGTAATGGGTGACGGCGTTCCCTTTAGGCACCTTGTTAGTGGTAGCCAGAATAGTGCGACGAGAGTATCGCGTAGGTATGCGAAAGATATCGCATTCGTCAACGGTTCGAGTTAGCCAGAGGTGAACACAATGCGACTTGGCATTCAGCGCTATCACGACCTTGACGTATGACGAGCTGCTCAGCCCGAGTAATACTGTAGCTGAAACGAAGTATCATTGACACAACATTAAACGATCTTTTGCCCAAACAACTCCCCTCCTCGATCTCTTACATCCAAGTTCGTTCACGATCGTTCGTACCTAGGTAAACGACAAATATTCTGATCGTCTGCCTTTTCTGCTTCCATTGACGGTTCCTTCTTGCAACGCGATACGATATAACATAACTCAATACGATCGTCGCGCAGTCTTGATACTGAGACCCGATTAACGGACAAACCTGCAAAGTCTTCAGTACTCGGGCGCGTGGCGCATCGACATTGCAGTTGTGAAACTACTACTTGTGGTCTGATTCCGTGGTGCGCCAATATGGATGGCCCTCCTGTGAGGAGGAAGGATACCACGAAAGGCCCGCCGTTGCGGGTGTTGTCGCTGGGTACGTAGTTTCCAAGACTCAGAGAAACAAGAACTGATGAGATGCGCAGATGGCGGTGGCGTTCGAGGCTATTCTATGCTGATCATCCTTCAAGAACTTATGTATCGAGCATATGTCGAGACCGAGGGAAAGCCACCGAAGCGAGACGAGATTCCGAAACCTTGCGAATACTTCGACCTCATTGCCGGAACTGGTACAGGTGGATTGATCGCCATTATGTTAGGGAGGTTGCGACTTGACATTGAGACGTGTATGGATGTTTATGTGCGCATGACGAAGAAAGTGTTCGAAACTGACAAGACAATTGCCGGCATACCTTACAAGCAGACACTGTTCAAGGCATCAAAACTCGAAGAAGCTATCAAGCAATGCGTTGCAGAGCATACCGTCTATGAGGATGAAGGAAATGACGGTACAGCACGCGGAGGAAAAGAGTTTGGGGGAATGGCGATGTCGAGCCCCATGAGTCCTACAGTAGGCAGATCCATGAGTGTGAGGAGTACAAACTCGATGAACCCAACAAGCCCAACCAGCACAAATAGGAACTCGTTTTTGAGTACTGGACCTGGTTTTGGACCAACGCCAGCGATGTGGGGAAATCCCAATGCAAGTCTCTACGACGATCGCGAGCACCGAACGAAGACGGCCGTTTGTGCGGTGTTCAAAGGTACTGATCGGAAAACTGGCTCTTCAATACTGCTACGGTCTTACGATTCCAGAAAAGAGCCTTCGCCGGAATACAATTGCACAATTTGGCAAGCTGGAAGAGCGACATCAGCCACTGGACTCGCTTTCAAACCAATCACAATTGGACAAAACGTATTCATTGACGAGGGTGCTGGCAAATACAACCCTTCGCCGCAAGTGCTCGAGGAAGCCGTGGTCAACGAATATCCGGGGCGAGATCTGGGTATTTTCGTAAGTGTGGGTACTGGCAAAAGGCCCAGCGGCACCAACAACAGCCAGCACGAGTGGTGGGAAGGCTTTATCGGAGGGAGCATGGGCAGTTTTGCTGAGGCTCGAAGACGACTGATAGCTAAGATTGAGGCTTGCGAAGACACACATATGCAGATGATGAACGTGGAACTGCCAAAGCTCAAAATACCACGAGAAAACTACGCACGTCTCAACGTTGAGGTTGGTGTCGGTGAGTTTGGCATGAACGAATGGGACAGACTGTCCGACATGACCATTGGAACCAGAAGATATTTGAAGAAAGAAGATACGCAAGAGATTGTGCAAAATGCGGCCTATCGATTGGCCAAGATACATTTGATGCATCGTAGAATGGCACAAAATCTGCGACCACAGAGCTTGAACGAGCCGTCGACCACTTTCAGCCCGGGTGCGACACATATACAGCAGAACCCGTGGCCGGAAGCAGTCGAGCTTGATGCTGGACAAGTTGCAGCAGCTTACCCTGAATCCCGGGCAGGCATCACTCAACCACATATACAGTTTCGACCCCTGTCAAGTCCACCGTATCCAGACGAGCAGTCGTACTCATCTGGGCGATCGTCCAACGAGAAGTTCGCGGTCCTAGACGCGGGTGGGAATGCACAGCCAAGAACCTCCATGGGATACAATGATAGATTTAGTTATCCGTCTTCAGACTACCGAACAGCAGAGACAGACGTGCCGCCACGGCCTCCAAAGACTCCTATCAATGAGCCCCCCTCTGCAACTAGCGCGTTGAGGATATCGCCAATGTTCAGACAAGGTGGAGGTAATCCATTACCATATCCGGTTGACGATGAAGGACCGCCACCCGTGAACAAGCTGAGAAAGCCACAGTATATGGCTGGTTAGTCGTTGAAGATGCGTTTGAGTTTTTCATGTTTTGGGCCAACAGATTTACTCTAGTTTGTTCTTGTCAAGGAGTGAACATTAAATTGTGTGTTATGTAGGCATCCAAGAGCGACTTTCTCTATCATGATTTACGAGCAACGAGAAATGACTATATGGAGGAAGTACGAAGATACCATTTAGTAACAGTGGTTTGCCATAGTGCACACATCAACAGCCTACTGAGGAGCATAGAATATATATCTTACAAGTACTATTTATGTTGATTGGTGTGTGTATTGTGTGATAGATTGGAGCTGATACAGGATCTGTTACAGAAATCGTCTCAGAAAATGGATCGTTTGGTCAAGAAAAACGCAGGGGTGTGGACCAGTAAGTGTTCGGCCCAAACACGGTTGTACTGTAGTGTACCGTATCGCGCTGCCTGGAAGTGGAAGACACTGTTCACCTTATAGTGGCCATTTAGTCGTGAATATCTTTTCGGAGAAGGAACGAGCTATTGCTGGATGACCGAGACATTGCCTCTGCAGCAAAGAGCCAGGCGAATTGTACTGTAGGTGTTGAAGGATGCACAGCCACGGTGAGCTGGCAAGCAACGAGAAGCCTTCAAGCCACGATCCTGCTGAGAAACATTGTCTCGGAAGGCCAGACGATCTTTCTTGTTCTACACCTAGGGGGATATAATTTGTATGACATCTGAATCGTATTCTTTCGCTGTCCGCCAGCATTGCGATAACATAGTACAGTAGATGAACTTGATAAAGTAGACAGCCAGGTTGAGTTCTGATATCGAATGGTGGAATAGAAACACGCCCCCACAGGTTTTTGCTGTAGCAACGTTAGCTTCAACTCTAACGGACCTAGGCTTTACCCAGCTCAGCGTGGCCCGATGCGCTCTCGAATTTGAATGGCCGAGAAACGATTTTCAGGCTGGCGCAGCCCTGGCGAGTGCGTGTTTCTCAACCCACTGTTCTGCATGTGCTGCTGAACGTTCGAAACGTTCAAGATCTGGACTGCGACGAAACAGAAGTCTCGCCAGACTACTCCTACTACCGACTGCGGTAGTTCTCGCATAACTGTATTGACTGATATTCTTCTGCACCAACAGATTCACCATCGCTATTGTCCTTGTGTTCTTGCCGTTTACGAACCATACTATCTGCTTGCTGACTGTGCAACACCATTGGCTCTACAGTCAACTTCCATGCAATACCTGCATTCTCGGCCCCAATAGCCCAACTTGAACAAGCGAAAGTCAAGAGAGAGTTTCGTTCAGCTGAGACTGCCATTTCTTCACCTCCGGCTTGTACAGTTTTCCACCGCCGCAACGAAGATATCCTTGGACCTCGATACGTGTTGAATATTCACCATAACGTTGCTTCAGATGGCACTACGGAGGTAATACAGCATACAAGACACAGCGACCACCGAGTTCGCATCCTCTCTCGCTCTCGCCATGTCTCTCCTCAACAGTGTCGACGCTGTTCAGCCTCACCTCCTCCACGCCGCTCACACCCTCATCGCTCGAAATGACACAGGAAACTCGACGTCCAGTTCAGGTCTCACCACTGCCGAACGGCCACCAGTCTACAAAATAATCGGTCTGTCACTCGCTATAATTTCAGGCTTGTTCATTGGTTGTTCGTTCGTCTTGAAAAAGGTGGGCCTGCTAAAAGCAAACGTGAAGTACAACGAGGAGGCCGGTGAGGGATATGGTTACTTGAAGAATGCATACTGGTGGGGTGGCATGACACTTATGATACTGGGCGAAATCTGCAATTTCGTTGCTTACGCTTTTACTGATGCTATTCTGGTGACGCCGCTTGGTGCGCTCAGCGTAGTGGTCACCACAATACTGTCAGCCATATTTCTGAAAGAACGGTTGAGTTTTGTGGGGAAAGTCGGTTGTTTCAACTGTATCATTGGCAGTATTGTTATTGTGTTGAATGCGCCCCAGCAAAGCGCCGTGGCTGATATTCAACAAATGAAAGGCTTTGTAATTGCGCCTGGCTTTCTATCGTATGCAGCAGTGGTAATAGTCGGTTCGGTATTCATTGCGCTTTGGGTTGGACCAAGATATGGCAAGAAGAGCATGTTCGTCTACCTCAGTGTTTGCAGCTTCATTGGAGGCCTGAGTGTGGTTGCTACTCAAGGTTTAGGTGCCGCAGTCGTTGCTCAAGTCAACAAGGGACACCAGTTTAACCAGTGGTTCCTGTACGTGTTGTTGGTCTTTGTCGTGTGCACACTGTTGACGGAAATCATTTATCTCAATGTGAGTAAGCCTGATACCAGATCAATGAGAACGGATTGACTAAACAATGTGACAGAAAGCGTTAAACCTCTTCAATGCTGCTTTGGTAACACCAACCTACTATGTGTTCTTCACCAGCACAACCATCATCACCTCAGCGATTCTGTTTCGGGGTTTCCACGGCACAGCAGTCACCATTGCCACGGTCGTCATGGGTTTCCTACAGATCTGCTCTGGTGTTGTCTTGTTGCAACTTTCCAAGTCTGCCAAGGATGTGCCTGATGCTGCCATCTTTAAGGGCGATCTTGATCAAGTACGAGAAGTAGCTGAGCAGGAGCATCCGGAGAGTGAACCAAAAGCAGACGCTATCCGTGGTGCTGCTTCTATTGTGCGACGGCTCTCAACACCGAGGCGGCACATGGAACAGGCGGAAGCACGTCGGCTACGGGAAGAGAAGATGGCTGACCTGCAGCCACTTCGTGAAAATGAGGTTGTGGAGTGGGATGGCTTGAGGAGAAGAAGGACTGTAATAGGGGATGGCCCGACGACATCTCCAATTGTACGACGAAAAACGTTGCATCCGCCGCTGGGCATGACACATGTTCCAGAGGAGAACAACGACCCACCCAGTGACCACGGAGGTGTGATGGATAACCTTAAGAAACGAGCCCACAGCATGTTTCCATCCGGGCAAGCAAGACACGGTGATCAAGACATCGCTAGTCCTGTTCATCCTGTCGCTTTAACCGATATCAAATTTAAGGGTGCAGACGCCAACTCGCCTGCGCTGCCCTACGGACCCGGCAGTTTTGAAGAGGCTCAAGAACATATTTATGGTCATCCGATGCCAAAGGGACGAAAACCTGTCCCGTCACCACGGTCGAAACCATTACCAGAAGCACCCATTGCTTCTCCTGCATTCCTACACGTTGACGGAGCTAAACGACAATTCTCCTTTTCAAACATCTTTCGCCATTCCCGACAATCCGGTCATAGCACTGATACGACACACGTACGACCTACAACAGTATCGAGTCACGTAGAACGTAAAGCGATGAAGGACGCCACAGAGGAAGAGAGGTTGGGTTTAGTCCAAGGTGATTCATTCCGAGGACCCATATCACATAACCTTGAATCCTCACCCGAACGTTCCCATGATCAAGCACCTCGTACAGCACAAACTGTCTCATCACCTGAATCACCATCAGTATATTATAGTGACTCCCAACACTACAAAAGATCACAATCTCCTGACACCATTTCAGAACATGACATTCATTCTGACGATGATAAACATTACCAGGAATTAAGTCCGTCATATCTGCAACAGCCAAGGCAGGACTTCAGCTTCTCATCACGCGACAATTCATTTCACACCACGTCGGTTCCGAACCAGCAGCAGACACTGACATCACGGCCATCCAGCCGAAGGCGACCAAGCCCGCCAGCATTCTACACGCCGCCACTGATCTCCTCGACATACACACGGGACTTTGCCCAATCGAAAGAACAGATCCCGCAACTACCAGCCCTAGCGCCTCCCACTCAAGCGTCTGTCCGCCGGGTGACGATCGGCTCTCGAGCACCTCCCGAACAGAACGTCAACCAAGCCCCTGCTCCTTCGATGTCGGCACTCGAGCCACCGATTCAATTTCTTCCCCCAACAGGTGACCGGGCTGTACCGTACCACCACAGTCCACTCACTTCTGCCAGCCCGAACTACGGAGATATCACAGCTAGCAGTGGAAGTCCAACCAATTCGTTCTCTACTGGTGCGACACTACCTGTGCACAGTCGAGGGCGAACCAATGCAGTAGAAGACAGTTACAACATAGATTCAGAAAGAGAATCCCCAGAGAGACGAAGACAAGAAAGTCAAAATGGGAGTAAAGATCGATTTGCGGAACAAAGCGCACGAGAAAGAGAAGAACGAAGGGCAAGAGCTCAAAAAAGGATGAGTACAGGAAGGCAGAATACTGATTTCTCGTAGGAGAGCATCAGAAAGTATTGAATGGTATTTGTCTAGAACGTGGAACAGAGCAAAGTGAAGGCAAGGAGAGTGATAGAGAGTACATTTTTATGGATACCCAGTTAGTATTGGTGTTATTGTTATTGGTGTCTAAGGGAGCCTTGGATCGGACCAGTCTCATTAGCGAGCGATGATGACTAAGTACTTATTCTTTCGCCTGATGTGATGTGGTATATACGTATTGATGTGTTACGATGAGTACGATCAATACATGCACATGAGAACTGAGATGGAAGGGAGTACAACACACGTATACCAGCTACATGTACATGTACAATTATCCAGTCCAAACCATATAGTACAAACCATGCGATTATATACAAGCAATACATAAATACCTACATACTCTATACATATACAAAAAGTCCATGAGCTTCAAGACTACGGCACCTAGGCATTCATTCTCATTTCTTCATTGATATCCAAATTCTCAGAAGTCTGTGGTTTACAGTAGTGTATACATGTGTCCATCTATCTACGACCGGTCCTTACCGTAGATCTACAAAGTGCATACGATTCATCGACTATCGCTACAGAATGGCAGCGATGGTGAGAAGGGGGTTTCGATATTTACGACGCGGTGACCTTATCGTACATGAAAGAGAAATATCAAGTATTGACAGTCATCATGGAATCCGTACAGAAAATACGCAACGATTTGATAAAATTTATTTGATTCGTTATGTTCATGAACACATCATGCACTTTTTCTAGTAGTAAACAACGTGCAACGTGCGCTTGTCCGTAGCAAGAAGCAAGAGCAAGAGCAAGAACTCAATCATACTCATCACCCGGGGGAACCCATATTGCGGCTCTGTCGAGGATGGAACACTGCGCTTCACTAAACTCCTGCACCTGACCCAACCAACCCCTTGATCCTTTGTATTCGGTTCGCCTGTAAAGAAAATGCCATGGTTGCCGTCGCGTCTTGGAAAGCTGTTGACTTGATGCTCGTGAGCAGTCCAGCTATATCAACAACAATAATAATGTTTGAAGGGTATCTTGAAGATCCTTGATAGAATTGAATCCAACGACTGATTGATTTTTTGAATATTACCGTGTGGATTGTGAATCACCGCCGCGTTGGGTCGTGAACTCGCTGTAGTGAATGTCTGAAGTGTTAGTCCTTCCTCCGTTTCCGTCTGTCAGCCCAGTTCCCATCTCCATCTGACTGATTCTCATCAGGTTCGGAGTACCCATCAGCGTAGCCTTTGTACCCACTAAAGCTTGAATCGTCGTAGCTTCTCTTCTTACCTCGAGTTCTCATTTTGTCAGGGGCGATGGCAGCATTCGGCATTGGACGAACTCCATTCGGTATTCGCGCTTGTTGTGGTTGCTGCGGATTTGAAAAGGATTGAGCAGGAGTCTGCAATGGAGCTGGTCGTTTGGTAAGTTCGTGGCCTAGCAGATCATCCCATTCGGTAGTGGTGGCTTTGTTCATTGTGCCCGGGTTGAGTTTCAAAGCCTTGCTCAGCTTGTCCTTCAAACTGCCCAAATCACCAATCTTCTCTCGTCGTAGCTCCCCCTTCCAAACCTCATCTGTCTTGTCAGCCATTACTCTCAAAGGACCCCACGGTGGATCGTGGTAATCATCTGGATCCTTTGGCGCCGCGTGTGCCTTGTTCCTCCCCGACAACTGAGCGGCTTTGATCTGACCTTCGTACGACTTCCTGAGCTTGTTAATCTTTTCCATGGTCTTTGGATCGTGCCTCGCGACGGTCTCTAATAATGGACCCAACCCATAGGTTCCAAGCATGTGTTTTCCCACATCGACTGTAGGTCGGTCAAGCACTGCAGAACAATGTAAGCATTAACTCAAGAGACTTGAAGTTAGTGATTAGAGGGTGAGCCTTACTGGATGTGCGAAGACGATCCGCGGGTCCAGTATCACCACCAAAAGATTCCATCGCAGATTTCACACTCCTCAGCGCATTCCTTCGTAATTGTGACGACTCGCCTTGCTCAGTATTGGCACCGATCTCAACCGTTCTATGCTCTTGTTGCGGTTCTTGTCTGTCATGGTTCGTCGCAGCGGCGGAATTATCCACATCCATTTCATCTTCAAGGAAATCTTTCCTCTGTCGCTTGCTTGTTGGTCGCTCCTCCGTGTCCTGTGGCAATGGTCTTTTTAGCACATTTTGCGATTGTGATGTGTTCGTGTTCGTATTAGGCCGTTGCGAAGATTGAGCATAATTTTCAGACGGGGATCGTGGCGCCATTTCGTCTGTATGTTGACCTCCGTAGGATGATACATATCGTTTCGTAGCTACTGACATATGCGGAGGTGACGGAGGCGTCTGCGGTGTGACAGCTGGATACAATTGCTTTGGCTGTTGTTTGATGCCGAATTCGGGAGGAGAGGCAGGCGATAACGGAAAGCGAGGCGCTGGAGAGGAAGAGTACATGGACGTCGTTGACGAGAAAGCGACGGCGCCAAAGGCAAGGCGCCTCGTTAATGGCGAACAATCGAGGTTTGCGCCAGATCGGTGTCACGATTCAGGACGGGTTGAGCTGGAACTCTGCGAGGGGCTTTGGGCAGTGACGACGATCCTCACAATTCGGTCTTGTCGTCTTTCGCAAAAAAACTGTATTGGATCGGTCGATCGCGGTAGGGTCGCAAAGGTCTCGTGCCAGCGAGGTGGTAAAAGGTACGAGAGTGGCTAGTGGTTGTTGAGACAAAGAATTGGTCGGATAAGTGATGAGGCTTGCACCTGATGGGCGCTGATTGCAGTAGTGACAAGGAAATCGCCTGGCTCCATCCACTCGTCACGTGTTCCGGAGCACTTTCCAGCCCCGGTGAAACAAAGTGAGCTAAACCGAACATGGTTAGAGTTCTTGATCTCGAAATTGGCGTTGCCGCCGACAAACTCACGACTTCGGCTCGGATTTCTACAAGCGTGCCTATATACCTAGGTACTATCGGATATCACCTCGCAATGCAAGATTAGAGAGTGCACATAAGAACATGCATACTCCAGTAGTTGCTGCCGGGCTGCTTTGTCTGGTGCTGACTTACTTCACTTCAAGCTCTAATTAAAGAAAAGATAAGTAACAATGAGCTCGAAGAACCGCACAAAGACTGGTCCTCCAGGCGTGAATCCCAGCACTTCGTACTGGCAGCAACCATCAGACTCGATAGCAGTTCTCAAGTCAACCTCGGACTTGCCTCAGGATGCTGACGTGGTTATTGTTGGCTCCGGCATTAGTGGTTCAAGTATTGCCTACAACTTGCTTACCGAGAAGCCAGAACTAAAGGTTGTAATGCTGGAGGCAAGACAAGCCGCAAGTGGTGCATCTGGCAGAAATGGAGGCCATACCAAGACAGCAACATACCGTTCTTTTCCCGAGAACCTCAAAGAGGTAGGTGAGGAGGATGCAATCAAGGTATCTAAATTTGAGTATGACTGCATGGCTGCTGTTCACGATTTCATTCAGAAGCAGGGCATTGACTGCGATGGGAAAAGATGTGACACAGTTGACGTCTTCTACGATCAAGGGCATCTCGATGATGCGAAACAATCAGTGTCGAGAATGGAGAAGCTTATTGGGTCATCTCATCCGTGCTCGGCGCATACCTTTTACTCTCCTGAGGAGACGGAGAAGAACTTCTTCTGTGAGAACAGTCTAGGTAGTGTAAAATACGAAGCAGGAAGCCTTAGTGCATACAAGTTTACCATTGGCGTCCTGAAGCTAGCATTGAATAAAGGACTCAACCTCCAGACAAGCACACCAGCAACCTCAATCTCGAAACAAACCAACGATAATAACAAAACAACTTGGACCATCAACACTCCTCGCGGCGACATCAGCACGCCAACTCTCATCCTCGCTACAAACGGCTACACAGCCCATCTCTTGCCCAAACTCCAAGACGTGATCGTTCCATTCCGCGGTGTCGTAACAGCTCAAAGACCAGGCTCATCCGTCGCACATCAAGGTGACCTCCCCACAACATACTCCTTCATATACAAAGAAGGCTACGAATACATGATCACCCGCCCAGCAATCGAGCTTGAAACTACTACCACCACCACTCCAATTGCCAACGGCACCAGCACCCCCTCCACAAACAACCACATCACCCCCAACACCCCAAACACCTACGACATCGTCATAGGCGGCGGCCTCACCAAGACCCTAGACCAAGGCAGCAGTGAATTCTACACCACAGACGACACAACCGCCGCCATCCCACCCGCTATAATCTCCTACCTCAACAGCACACCGGCCGACTTCTTCGGTCTCGCCAACTGGGGCGACGATCACGCTCTCGGCCGCATCAAGCACACCTGGTCCGGCATAATGGGCTATTCCGCTGATGGCCACCCCCTTGTTGGACCGTTACCAGGCGAAGACGGATTGTGGATCGATGCGAGTTTCCAGGGCCATGGAATGGTGTTGTGTTTCTTGTGTGCCAAGGCTGTGGTGGAAATGCTGCTGGGAAGGGATGGGGAGGAATTGAGCTCGTGGTTCCCGCGCTGTTTTAGGGTGAGTGAGGAGAGGATGCAGAAGAAGTTTAGTGGCAGGCTTGTGGGGAGGGAGATTGGCGAGGCTGAGACTGTGAATGGTTTTGATGGGCATTAAATCTTTTCCTCTCTTGTGAACATCAAGGAATTGAATTGAATTGAATTGAATTGAATTGAATTGAACTGAGTCTATATATGTGATCCATTCAATGTTAGAAACAAGACAACCCACTGCATAAAGCCTGTAAAACGCCATCTATGCTTTTCGCTTGTCGTCAATATCACCATCACTGTTCCAATCGGTATTTGTGTTCTGCATTCAATGTTTGATACATGCAAAACATAAATTCATAACTCGTCATATCATCGTTGCTACCGGTGTCACCTCCAAAAGCCCGTCATGTAACTACCATGCTCTGCCGACTGTTTACTGTGTGGCGCACTGCGGACCTTCCGCAGCCTCGTCTTCGTCAACCCAGGCACCACCTCCTCGAGGATCACCCCTGCCAAACTCCTCCGGGTCAGCGTCTTCCCAGGTAGCTTCATCAACAACGGTTGTCTTGATTGGTTCCGCTGGTTTCGGTAGAAGTTTTCGAAGTGCGTCTGCTGTTGCTGGGTCGGAAAAGAAACCATCCTCAGGGAATTGTATATCCACTACAAAATACAAATCACCTTTGGAATCGGACTTTTTGTATGGCATGCCCTCGCCTGGTACTTTGATGACTTGACCAGGTCTCATGATCTCGCCCTCAACTTGTGGATGTGTTAGAGAGATACCCCGACCATCAAGATGTGTCATGACTACTCTGTTGAAACCAGTCAATGCCTCGGCGAGTGTAATCTCCAGGGTGGCTTGTAGATCTGGACCGGCTCGCTGGAAAACATCATGAGGCTGTTCGACCAAGTGGAAAATGATATCACCGGTCTGTTCCGCTCCTGGTATTTGATCTGCTTCACCTTCAAGTACGATCCTGTCTCCTTCCTTGGCGCCACGTGGAATGTATAATTCAAGTTGCTTCTTCTCTTCTGTTGTTCGCTTACCCTTACACTTCTTGCACTTGTCTTTAGGGTTGACGACCTTTCCTGTGGCTTCGCAAGCGGAACACTCGACGAGTCGCTGTGTGAGCATACCAGGACCGACTTGCTGAACGACTTGTCGAACACCTTGGCCTTTGCAAGTCGCGCACTCCCTTGGTTCGACTCCCTCCTTCGCACCTGATCCAGTACATTTGGAGCAGACAACATTTTTCGTGCTTGAGAAGCGCACAGTCTTGCCCTTGTACAGGTCTTCTAGTGAGACTTCGTATTTCTGGTTCTCGTCTGGACTCCGCCTCGGTCGTTGCGGACCTCGACCTCCTCCCATACCACCCATACCTCCCATATTCATGCCGAAGAGACCACCTAGGATATCCTCCATGTTCACACCCATACCACCTGGCCCACCAGCACCACCCTCAAAGGCAGCCATGCCGTGAGTGTCGTACATCTCTCTCTTCTGGTCATCGTAGAGGATTTCGTAGGCTTGACTGGCGGCTTTGAATTTTGTCTCGGCGGCATCCCGCTGGTCGGCTGGCACTTTATCTGGATGGTGTGCCAACGCTGCCTTGTGGTAGGCTTTCTTGATCTCGGATTTGCTGGCACTCTTGTCGATTTTCAAGATCTCGTAGAGATCGATCTCATCAGCTGCGGAACCATTCATACCGTTCATGTTGGGCAGGTTCTTGCGTAAATGTGGTGTACGAGAAGGACAAAATTCAAAATCGAACTTTTGGTGACAGGATTTTGGCTATGGGTGAATGCGGATCATTAAGAGAAAGACCTAATTAAAGCCGCGCCGCAAATGCAGGACGTGGCGCTAAGACGCATCTGACGTAGGCGCGCGATTGCTTTTCTCAGCGCCAAACGCATGCGCGAAGCTTCTCGTGCTTTCGTGATCGGGATGTTCTGTTGCTGCTGACAATGCCGCGAACCTCGACTCATCTACTGAGCAAGCGCATCTCTGCATGGATATGTCAGTCTTGTCAGCTGAGGCTGACTCGCAGCCAGGCATCCTCTCGCGGCTTTTCTAGCACGGGCAGGAAACACGCCAGTTCTTCAAGACGGACGAAACTTCCCGATACTCCTGCACGGACTCGATTTGCTCCTTCACCTACAGGCAATCTTCATCTTGGTTCGATAAGGACCGCGCTATTCAACTATCTGCTCGCGCGTCGTACAAGCGGTCAATTCTTGCTTCGAATCGAAGATACCGACCAGGTCAGAATTCCAACCATGGTTACGAATGTAGGCTGACTGGGAAAAGAAACGAACTGTGTCAGGGGCTGAAGAACGCTTGTTCAAGGATCTAGAATGGGCAGGTTTACAGTGGGATGAAGGCCCTGTAGTTGGTGGCGCATACGGTCCCTATCGACAATCTGAACGACTTTTTCTTTATCACACTCACATCAAAACATTGCTGGGGAGCCGCAAGGCATATCGATGTTTTTGTTCGGCAGAAAGGATTGACCACCTGAATCGTATACGACATGAAAAAGGTCTGCCATTGGGATACGACAGAAAGTGTGTGGACGTTCCGGTCGAGCAAGCCGAAGAGCGAGCCTCAAATGGAGAGGCTCATGTTATCCGCTTCCATGTGCCTCAACAATACCCGAGATACGACGATCTAGTATATGGCAAATCCGGACACGGCGACGCGAAGAGCAAACAGCACATGTTTGACGAGCCCGTCTTCGATGATCCTGTCCTTATAAAAACGGATGGATTTCCTACATACCATTTTGCGAATGTGGTTGATGATAAGCTAATGCAGATTACACATGTTATTCGAGGATCGGAATGGATGTCTTCTACTCCTTTGCATGTTGCATTGTACGACGCTTTCGACTGGATCCCACCACGGTATGGACACGTTCCACTTCTTGTTGATGCAAACCGACAAAAGCTCAGCAAACGCAATCTTGACTCAGACATATCTAGCTTCAGGGACAAACAAGGCGTCTTCCCGGAGACCTTGACCAATTTTGCCGCACTACTAGGTTGGTCTCACCAGCAGAAGTCAGATGTGATGAATTTATCTGAGCTAGAGAGTATCTTTGACCTAAAAATCACCAAGGGCAACACCATCGTGGCTTTTGAAAAGCTTAACTTCTTGCAGGATCAGCACGCTCGGAGACGAATTGAGGCCCATGGTGAGCAATTCGAACAGATGATTAGGGATGTGGCAGTGGTACTCCTCGATAGATATGGAGCTGCTGAGATTACGAAATTCATCTCCAAACGAAAGCTGAGGGATGTAATCGCTTCTACGTTGGAAACTGAATCATTGGTGTACCAGAACCCGCAACAATTCGTCGACAGTGTTGATGTTTTCTTGAGGGATGATTACAGCTTGAAGCGCTCGCCTCTCAAGGATATTATCGCTGAACCGTCAGTTCTACCAGATATTCGAGTTGCTGCAACTACCCTGTTGTTTGTACCAAATGAAGCCTGGACCCGAGAAACACACCGTGTAAACTTGGCACAACTCCAAATCGAAGGACCAACTACAACTTCAAGCGAGCGAGCACCATCAGCTGCGAAAGCTGGAAAGAAGAATCTATATGCTTTTCTTCGATGGGCTCTTCTTGGAGGCGCTCAAGGTCCAAGCATTCCAGATACTATGGAAATTCTTGGTCGCGATACTTGTGAAAGGAGGATCAGAGAAGCTGTCTTACTGGCTCGAGAACTCGAGAACGAGAAGACAAGTGCGAAGATTAGCGTTCAGCAAGTACCAAAGGGTCAGTGGCAAAGCCATTCCCTTCCTTCAGCCAGTGTCAAATGCGCTGTGTGAAGACATTCTAGTAATACATGTGCTGAATACCTATTCCCGTGCTGTTCCCTTTATTACTCCAAGCCTGATCTAAAAGTTCCGAGCAAGACGCTGCGTGAACGCCTGGAATAAAATGGCGTTGTTTGCCCGTCACTTGAGCTTCTTTCTCGTCCTCTTACTATGAGCCTAGCTGAGCCTACTATAACTCAGATTCCAACCATAACCGCATTCGCGTGTCGAAGGCAAGAACACACACAATCGTATAATATATCCGAAACACGACTCTATTCCACTCATATTCCATCAACACCGTAGTGAAATATACATATTATCATACTCCACATCCTCCATTCGAAATGAACATAACCGACTCGGAATGCATCATGTCAGAATCCGCGACTACATAAAGTGATTCGCGTCACCATCTACAACCAAACTTATACCTACGTGTATCTGGTATCGTGGAAGTGGTGTGTAATGAAGTGTTCATGGTTTATGTCTATAACCTTCTATAATGCTTCCCTGTTTTGAACATGATTTGTCAAGACTGTGCTGATAGGACACACCGAAATACTCTGTGTCATGCTCGCTTATCTTTAGCATTAGCTGGCTATTTTCAGCATGTTGAAAATCTTCCTTATAAAGCGTTGTTCGTGGGTGCAGCAGTAGGTGGCCCTTCCCCTGTAACATACGCTTTTGTCATGCCACCATCAACTACGAAGTCTTGGCCAAGTATGAAGCTGCTCTCGTCACTAGCCAGGAACAACACCGCATTCGCTTGTTCGATGGCTTCACCAAAACGACCCATAGGAAAGTGCACTTCTCGTCGATACCGTTTCTGTAAATCGTCGCCCAACCAATCTTGAAGCAAAGGAGTGTTAAGAGGTCCTGGACATAGCGAATTGAATCGAATGTTCTCTCTAGCATGCACCATAGCCAACTCCCTTGTCATCGCCAAGACAGCGCCTTTGCTCGCGGTATATGCAAGTTGTGGCGTTGCAGCTCCCACCAATGCGACCATGCTGGCCGTGTTGATGATGCTACCTTTGGACTTCTTGTGCCGCCGCATACTTAGTACTCCATGTTTGCAGCCGAACCACACACCCTTCACATTAATGGCATGAGTCAGATCCCAGATCTTTTCTGATGTGGAGATCGCATCATCGTCTTCACCATGCATGATCCCAGCATTGTTGAACATGACATCAAGACCACCGTGCTCATCAAGAGATTCCACAGCGGCAGCAACATCGGATTCCTTGCTGACGTCGCATTTCTTTGTTTTGACAAACTGTGGTGATTTGATTTCGGGAACCAGCTCATGCACTTTAGTTAGGGCACGCTCAAGTGCTGCTTCGGAAATGTCAAGCATAAGGACTGAGGCACCTTCACGGAGAAAGAGAATAGTGGTTTCGAGGCCGATGCCACCAGCAGCGCCGGTGACAAGGGCAACTTTGCCAGCAAGTCTGTTGACCATGGTCAGTTGATCACAGGAGAATGCTCGAGTGGAGAGATTGATGAAATGGGATGGTCTGTCGAAGAGGATCGTTGTTGGCGTCCAAAGGCGGTGTAACCTCCTCGAATCAAGTTAAGGTGTAGGATTGATGAGTAGTAACTGAAAACAGAAATACCAATTTCAACCGATGAGGTCTCGCTTGCCTTGACCAGAAATTACGCAGCAGACCGAGACGGAAAGAGTCATGAATCAACAAGAACGAGTGAAGGGATGACGGATATCAAAATGCTTATCGTGCGTGGTTGCTATCGATAGGTAATGATGCAAGAGCCCCTGCCATGACTAAGAGGAAACGGCACGGCTTTGAATCGTCCCGCACTGACGACTCAAGGTCATGTCGAGAATGCAATGCTCTGGATGAGAAAAAAGGTATCAGGGTTGGTGAGCGTGAACATTGCCAAAAAGCGACTACAGCCCGATTACAATGCTTCTCGAAAAGACATGCTCCCGATTGCAACCTCATTCTGTCATAGGTCAGCTTTTCTCTCCGAAAGAGCTGTTCATGCACCTGAGTCACGCTTAGACAGCACTAACTTTAGGACCAATGAAGCCCAAATTTGAAGCTCACTTTGTCCTATGCTACCAATGATGTCTCTCACGATGAGCTTGGATAACCAACGTTGGAGTACTGTACATGCAGTGTATGGAGGCCCAGTACCTTGGGTTTCAGGCACAAGTGCCCTCCCGAGCATCGTGGCTTTGGCGGGGAAATGGAGCAGTGATAAGCTTTGAAGCGATAACGCTCATCTCCACATTGGTGTTATCACGAATGCAAGTGGCTGGAGAGCTACCAGTACCTTGGTAATCCTGCTTGTCGCGTGTCGTGGCAGCTGCTAATGCCATACTACCTCGACTCGAAATTTCTTTTGGTTCGAGACGCCTCGATACGAGACGACTACTATCGTTACGATGAGCAGCATTTTACCTAACAGAAGCGGCGAGCAGAAAGCTATAGAGTCAGAGGACTTGACTCTAGACAATATTGCAGACGCATTGGCCAACGACAACAAAGTCAAACTTGCTGGTGTCGATATTGATGGTGAGTGAGGTATCCGATCAGTGTAGCGTCGTCTAACAGTTTCCAGGTATCCTCCGGGGCAAATTGATCTCTAAGAAGAAATTCCTGTCTGTTGCACAAAATGGCTTTGGCTTTTGCAGTGTTGTCTTTGGTTGGGACATGCATGACATGACCTATTTTCGCGAATTGAAGATTAGCAATGCAGACAATGGTTACAGAGATCTGATCGCGAGGATTGACCTCAAAAGCTACCGAAGAATACCTTGGGAAAACAACACACCCTTCTTCCTTGTCCAGTTCTACGATCCTGATACGAGTGAACCTATCTGTGCATGCCCAAGGAGTTTGTTGAGAAATGCCGTTCAAAAAGTACACAGTGCTGGTTATGGAGCTATGGCAGGAGCAGAATACGAATTCTACACTTTCAGAGCTCCGAAAGACATGTCGATACAATCTCAATCGCCGACATCTGCCACCACGATGCCATACCTCCAAAACAATGATGTTAATTCGTTGCCTCACTTGACACAGGGTATGTTTGGGTATTCCCTTACAGATCCAGTTCACAATCAAGATTGGTTCTTCAGCATTTTCGAGACATGCGAACAATTTAGATGTGATGTGGAAGGCTGGCATACCGAGTCTGGACCTGGAGTATTTGAGGCAGCTCTACAGTATGGAGAGGTGACAGAGATGGCTGATCGGGCGAGTCTATTCAAATATGTGGTCAAAGCTATCGGAAGCAAGCACGGCATAACACCCTGTTTCATGGCTAAGCCAAGACAAGGCCTTCCGGGTAACAGCGGACACATGCACTGCTCGATTGTGGACAAGTCGGGAAACAATATGTTTTACAGAGGAGAAAAGGATCCAAACCCACCATTCAAGGACCTCGAATACGTCTCGGATATGGGTAGACAATTCCTTGCTGGACTACTCGACGGACTTGCAGATGTTATGCCCATTATTGCACCCACCGTGAATTCATACAAGCGACTGGTTGAGAACTTTTGGGCTCCAGTCACAGTGTCGTGGGGGTTGGAACATCGTGCTGCTTCCATACGACTTATCGCCCCACCTACAGCACCAGCGAAAGCGACCCGGTTCGAGATCAGAACTTGCGGCGCCGATGCTAACCCATCTCTCGTTCTTGCGACAATTGTTGCTCTTGGATGGCGGGGTATTGAGAAGAAGCTGGAGGTGAAGCTACCACCTCTAGGCAAGGGACAAGATGTAGGTGGTGCGGGCGACAAGGGTGAGCGGCTGCCGAAGACTCTAAGGGACAGCACGATGAGGTTTGCTGCGAAAGGTAGTGTGGCTCGTGAGATATTCGGTGATGACTTTGTAGATCACTATGCTGGCACTAGAGAGCACGAATTGAGATTGTGGGATGAAGCAGTGACGGACTGGGAATTCAAGCGATACATCGAAACAGTGTAGACAATCTAATTCGAATGCTCTCAGCTTTACGACCACCCTGGTCTATGTACAAACCAGAGTTGCTGCTTTCTAGCATCCCTGAAATGGTGGCCTTATAGAAGTATTTTTTTTTTGGAGAAGAACCGTTGGAGAAGTCATTCGCAGTGGTAATTTAGTTCGACTTGTCGAGCAGTCGTTCAATGTCAGCTTCTGTCGCGTCGATGAGGCATGCCTCCCAAGGCCGCATGCTCACACTCGTACGCCCGATGGAGATATCTGACCTTCCAACAGCTTTTCGAAGATTCACCATGCACACCCGCAGTCCAACTACCATTTCTTTATGCGAAGACGATACATGACCAGCCACAAAAGAGAGGATTTCATGCTGCCACCCGAAAACATCGTAAGAATGGGCCCGATGATACAGATATATTCTCTACGTTCGATCGGAAAACATTGGCCGAGCGCGCGTATATCCAATCAACTTATGGTGTTGTACGGGATGCGAAGGGCAGCGAAAATAATGATGACAACGACGATGTGAAACCCGAAAAGCCATCTACCAACAAGCCATCCATATGGAAACCGACAAGTCAGCCAGGCGTGAAAGACCTCTCTGCTCTGGCTGAATCCTTCGCAGCACTCGCCGATAAAGCTAGAGCAGATGCTCTGCCACCGATAGATCGCAGAGACATTCAAATTGAGGCCGACGACCATGGCCACTCAATATCACCCCTCGAGGTGCTCGACAAAACCGAGAAGGTCAAGGTCATGCGACGACCAACAAAAGAAGAGTTGGCAACCTTAAGACACAATCCGTGGGCCAAAATGCTTGCAGCTCCGCTACGAATGTGTATGGCATCCCATGCTCGTCTTCCGAACACGTTAATGTTGAGCTTTGCTCAGATCGTGAACCCAAACAATGGACAGGTCTACTTACTACCTGACGACCTGGCTGATCTTCAGGCCTTCAAAAAACGATTGCAAACCAAAAACATGCACAATGCTATTGTCATTAGGGGAGGATCTGGCAAAAAGCTTCAGGTGCTACCATACAGATTGCTGCTCGAGAAGCTCACAGACACATTTTTAGCGTTGGACTCGAAGACGAAAGAAAGCCGTACACGAAATGGCGTTGTGGCGAAGTCACTATTTCCCACAAAGTGGATTCAAAATACGCAGAAGGTCAAGGCATATCAGAATGCTTCTAGGGACTACTTCGTGGCCGCGGAGAAACAAGGCCTGACAGACGGAATTCACAAGCGACCGCTGCCAATCCTTGATATAGATAACATTCAATGGCAAGCGGCCATCGTGGAGCGCATCCCGAACATTATGTGTCAGAGAGTATTGTTATGTCTGGATCGGATGGCCGGGGTAGATGAAAAGCGTAGGAAAAATCGTGCTTACAAGCATCTTGTACGTTTTGAATGGCCCCAAGGTGGAAGTCCTGATTTCTCAAGACTCGATGATGAATTGGCACCTGGAAACGACTTCTGGAACGATATGGGAGATATCGAAGCTGAAGGTGCTATTTCCGGATCTAGTCAAGGACAAGGTGTCCGACAGGATGGTCGTCCTCCTATTGCCGTCCGGCCATCCGAAATTGATCTCAACGAACCTCCAAAATTCATCGAGGATAAACCAACCCACCATTGGATTCCAGGCAGCTTTTTCCTCCACATTGGACCGTCGAAGTCCATTACCCAACACATCACTGGAGAGAACACTTGTGAAGGAGGAGCTGCATACCTCGAGCAACTCAATCCAGCAGATCTGGGCCAATATATTCCGCCCATGATCAACATCGAGGGCACTTATCGTCTGCCTATCTTCAACATCCCTGCTATGCTCGGTACACGGTTTGCAGGGGTTCTTTCACGTTTACTAGAAAAATACTCCATCTATCGACCCACAGCTTTGGCCAACCAAGCCACTTCCCCCACCGCATCTAATGCTACAACTATCGCGGCAAACACAAACTTCCTAATTCTTGTCAAATCCACCGCCCCATGCTCACAGTTCCTAACGGGAGAACTATGGCAGTTATGGCGATACCTCGGCGGCACAGACTGTCTCACGCAAGAAGAGGGCGAAGCCAAGATACGGAACACCAAAGTCGATATGTCACACACTTTGTCCCCCGGAGCTTGGAAACAATTATATCACATGCTTGATTTACCATTCACAAATCCACCTACAACGCCGAACACAAAGTTGGATGCTAGTGCGGGAGGTGATGAACGTGCTATTCCTGTAGAATCCACGACGTGAACGAAGGAAGCAGTTACAAGTCCTGGCGGTGCGACTTCAACTTTGATACAGAGAAGGATTCACTGGCCTTGCTTGGAAGGTACACAACCATTCGGACATGCTACGAAGTCCTTCCGCTTATCAAACGAGGACAGCTGATCGTGAAAAATATACCCCAGATGGCACGACGAGCCTATACTGCAGATCACCTCTCCAGAACCAAGTTCCTACAGTACATAGGCAGTTTTGCGGTACAACGTCCATCGTAACTCAAAGCATTGCATTACAAATATCAAGACCAGTTCACGATGCACAACCAACGCCGATTTCACAAATACTTACTTCCCACACAGCATGATTATGCCTGACATGGCAGACCAACCAATTCAATTTGTGGACTTCAGCCAGGGATTATGATGCAAGTCAAGCACATCCAGCTCAACTGCTGACACGAACACGGAAGACAAGTCTGTACAGCACTGTGAAAGGAAAGATAATATTTGCTATGTCTCGAAGGGATTGCATTATGGTACACGTCATGTTCTCAGCATGGCCGGACGTTATTTATCTCATAATTGACTGATTTGCTGCTGGTATTGGTGCTGGCAACAGTCCCAGCCTAAATGACCGCGCGTAGGTACTCCTCGCTCATACGCTATGGGTATAGATAAGATATATAGATGTAAACTTCAAACTACCGTGCACTTCCTATTTGCCTGACGTCCATGAACTGTTTGCATGCTAATTGTCCTCGTTTTCTCCTTCTCCTTCTCCTTCTCATAGTAAGCAAGCAACCAGCCAGATGCATACGACATTGCCGTCGTCTAAACGCGTATGACCTGCGAATTAACCGATCCGATACGCGTCCAGTACAATCTCATTTGCTCTGCGACTGCCACTTCCCAACCACATCCCGGTATTAAGGTTGATATACCTCTCGTCTCCAGTCTCAAGACTGATATTGAGTCTAAGCTTGTACGAACCGGCTGGCGTCCTATCCGCCTCCTCCAGATCAGCACTCACTTTCTCCATCGTATCCCGTGGTCCGGTCCACCAGCCCTTCATTTGCACCACGATCATAGCGGGTGGGTCATCGCTCGTTTGAATGAGGAATCTGGAGTCAATGCTTGTTGCAAAGTCCCTGCCTGTTATCTGCGCGTCTTGACCGCCTGGTATGACTATGCCTTTAGCCCATCTTCCTGCCCATTGGCCTCCGATGTAGCTGATCCAATTGCGTTGGCCGTGGCTGGTCTGGGAAGAACCAACGGGGACTTTTGGGTTGAGTTTGATGGACATGCGGAAGTCGAGGTCGAGGGTTGGTGTTGGTAAAGTGAGGGAGCGAGCTATGTCGCCTTCATCGAAGCGGTGGAGTAGGTTGTTGGCTGGAATTGAGTCTTTCATTACGTTGAGGTAGGTAGGACATTCGAGGAGGTGTTGGCGTTGGCGAGAGGTGTTCTTTGCACGAACCTGGTTGCAGTAGATGCACTGGACGGAGAGGCACTTGTCAGATTCGTTGGCTCGGAACTCGACGAACGCACTGTGAACGTCCTCGAGAGGTGGTGCTGGTATATTTGTGCCCGGTGTTGATGGTTTGGGGGTAACTTTTGGTTTGGGTGTTTGGCGGGGCACTGGCGTGCCACTTGTACCGTTTGTGTTGTTCATTGTGGCAGGCGGGAGGGAGGGTCTGTTTGCTAGGGGAGTGCCGTTCAAGACGGCTGCAGCTCCGTCAAGAGCGCTGGCTGCGCCATTGATGGAAAAGGCAGGTCCAAAGCTGGCGGCGTCATCGGAGCTTTGAGGTCGAGGAGCAGGAGGTTGTTGTGGGGGAGTGGAATTGGAAGGATGGTTTCGCAGACCAGGACACTCGAGTAGATGTTGCTTCTGTCTCGAAGTATTTTTCGCGCGTGTTTGGTGACAGTATATACACTGCACCGATAAACACTTGTCATCCGCTGTGTGGAGACAGTATTAGCTGCTCGTTTGGTATGTTACAGTACGGTAAGAGTCTTACGCGAAGCTCTATATTCGACGTACGCGCTATGCACGTCTTGATCTGTAGCTCTCCCCATTTCGATGTCAATCGAGTTGATGGATTGTTGATGCAGAAGTGAGGCGTCGAGCGATGACATTGATACGAAAGATAGTACTGAAAGACGAGAAAGAGGCAAGAACGCGATGTTGCCAGCGCTTCAAGTTCTGCGACAGACGCGCCCAATCGAGTTCGGTTTTGGACCCCTCAGTACTAGGCATGTATCCTAACACGAGTTACGGAATTTGAGCAGTCTTCTATATTTTGTTCGTATTATACCACGACCTCAACCAATATCGAGATCAGCTTATGCATTGCAGGTAGCAAAGGACCTTTCCGTATCCCAGGTCGAAACGAGTACGATTACTGGTAAATGCTATCCTGATCAAATGGATCCTGGCTCTCGACAGGCCAAGACAGCCAATAACAATCATGTCGTGTCTGACAGGATGATTTTTCAAAATACCACCGACAGGAGCCTGAGAAGCTAGGAATTACTGTCTCAAACATGAGAGTTGTATCATGCATTTTCTAGCTCTTCTCAATCTTTGGTTAGTTGTTCCTTGGTTCAGTTTCAGTTAACAATCCATACTCGACAATCACAAGAACTTTTGTTTCTTGGCTATACCGCATCAGTCCTCGACGCCCGTCGGGTTAATACACGGTGAGCGGTGAGGTAGGCTACTTGATGCGTTCTACCCGACTATTACAGTACTAGCGCCTTCAATCGACGTTTCTTTCAGAGTGCTCTAGACACAGGCAGATGACATCGAGCGATTGAAGTGGCTGGCCGAAACCAGCGCATTTCTGCGTCCTCGCCAGGATCTCTGTCCTCGCTGCTTCAGCTTCAAGCATGACCAACGCATCTGGGTTGGACTTGTATGGAGAGCGTTACTACTATGTTATAGGTATTGTCCGAAGCACACCCTGGGGTTGTGGTCCAGAGCCGAGCACCTGCATGTAACAAGCTGGAGATGCAACCATGTTTTAGAAGCCAGTCAAGCATGCAATAGTGTACTCCTGGGCCGTCGGTTTGAGAGCTACTGGACAAAGTCTCCTCTTACATACCAGATCTGATGGTCTTCAGTATTCGAACAGGTACTGATTCTTCCTTAGGACCATCATTAAGTTGCCGAAGTGGATGTTACGGCCTATCGTAACACGACTCGAGCTCCGCATCAAAGCTGCGTCAAGCGGTTAGTCAGCAATACGGTTGTCGCCGTATACGTATATACATAGCACTTCGTACAGTACGTTGTATGGTATTCGTTTTTCATACCCAGCCGGCCATTGTCTGTCGCAGCATTTATCTGGCCTTACCCTGGTCTTTCATCTCCGCGCTGCGCCTCAAACCTTACTAGCGCCGTAACTCGCTCCAGCCTTGCCGACGACAAGGCTATGCATCAAACTTTCTGTGGCCTGGGACGGGTATCGACACTAGTGAAGAGTTTGCAGTAACGCTAAGACGGAACATTCGAGTCATGACCGTATCCAAACACTCGTTCAACGAACCAGACCGCCGATATTCTTGGATCTTGTCTCCTCCTAGTGCTTGATTGCCACCTGAGCCTATCAGAATATCACTCTATCATCGGGCTTTTCACTTTGAAGTTTTTCTATTCGAAAGTCCGTCATATTGTTAATGTGTCAAACTTGACCTTCGAATTGCCACACACTTTCAAACACAGTGTACAAGGGACAGACTCCTCTGCGAGTTTTCACGCCCGCGTGGCACAATTGGTTAGCGCGTGAGACTTTTATACACCATATAAATTGATCTCAAGGTTGAGAGTTCGAGCCTCTCCGCGGGCGATATTGCTTTTTTTTTTATCTACCAATAGTGGTTTGAGTGTTGAGGGCTCAAAAGTGAAGGATGGTAAAACTTTTGTGAAACCCGGCCGGATTTTTACAGTTTAGGGTTAGGGCTGCTACTGGTAAGAGCTCATACAAACACTGACTTGGCATTGTAATTGGTTCACTACGACCAGGGACATCATAACATCTGCGGGCACTGCACTGGTTGACTACTGTTGTGGTCGATGGTGTATATAAATGAACTCCTTTTTGGCTGGCGTGACGTCGGCTGATCAGAGACTTGGGGAGTACACCCTTGCTTGCCTCGTAGGTACACATTGTGAAAGATTACGCGCATTGTAATTGACCCTTCGAAATTCCGCAAGTGACTCTAGAAATGTGCATTGATTGAAAAAAATTCTATCGAAAACAACCACTGTTACGCTTCATGTACACCGGAATTATTATGCCTTAACCACTGTGATCAGTTCATCCACCGGTTCCTGCTTCCCTCGCTAGTGCTATGCACTGTGTTTTGCGAGAGGTAATTCATCATAATGATGTGATGTGCTGTGAGAACTATTCTGCAACATCCGAACCGTCATTGGGAAGGATGCTAGTGAGCAGCAAGTTCAAGGACTTGCAAGTATCGAACTTTGACTGCCGCCAAGCCTGTATGAGGGTCTTCAGCTACTTGGTGCATGCTGGTTGTCTTGACTCCTCATGCTAGTCTATCTGGGATCTGACCTGAGGCGCAAGGCGCGTTGCATTTTGAGAGTCACACAGGCCAACACTTCCACCTGAACCAGTCCATTGGGTATGAGCAGCGATAATAGCATCGATAACCTGCCCAAAGAATAACAAGTTCGGGTCCGCATCGAAGAATTTTTGCAGTGCATCAACAACATCCCCAATCTTCATGTATCGTAGACCTGCTTTCTCATTCTTGTTGACCCAATTCATGGGATTCTGGCCCCTGTGCCGTGAGCAGGGTCCTTCTTGCCCGGATCATGCTTGCCGCCCTCGATAAGCTTCGCATACCAGCTAAGATAGATATCTCCGTCCACAAACATAGCTACCGAACACTTGTCTATTGCGTTCACCTCGATGATATCAGATTCTGCTGAGCGGAAACGCGTTGTGATAGGCATCACAACTTCGTTGTAATCGATACCGCCTGCGCGAGCATTCAGCATCGTCAGCCGCTCATGGTGCGAGAGCTGAAACCACTCGTTGACTTCATCGTCATCCCAGGCGTATGTGACATAGAGGAGATTTGGTAGTTCATAGTAGGCATCGTTCATCACACGTCTTGATGTTTCTTCTGAATCAGGATGTGATATCCAGAACACCTAAATACAGAAGTCAGCAAGTGGCCCGTGAGCACTTTATGTAATGCCCTGTACCTTGCCCCATTTGTTGACTGCACACTTCTCTGTCAAACCTAATGCCACTGCTCCTGCAGGATCAATGAGTCTGCCAACACCGGTACCGACTTGTACATAATGATCTGTGAGAAAGGTGAATTTTCCTGGCGTAGTCTCGCGCTCCAGGAAGGCCGGTTTACTGGATGGCTGGTCGATTAGCAGATTACGACCTGCTCACGAAGCTTGGTGATGTCAGTCATGATTGTAATTGCGTGCCGAGAGTGTGCTGTTCAGCGAGATTGGAGTGGTGGCCTGTGATACCCAATAATGTCTGGTTATCCTCAGCTTAGTCAATGACAGAGGAGCGCAGTCGAGAGAAAAATGGGAAGACATCCATGCAACACGAGAAAGTCTGCTCGCGGTGATGCGTTTGCACTCAGCGTTTGTACGCAACAATGACTCCGTGTGCAAATTCTTTGTTTGATCATTCATGCGCACCTACCTAGCAACAGATGACGAATTCGAAGATGATTTCAAAGATAGACCTACTCCTTTGCCAACATCGCATTTGCGGTCTTATTCTTGTACGATCTAACAGCTGAACGTGTTTGTGACCCTACATTGCTTAACTGATCGTGAAGCTTATGTCTGCTACGCCAAGTACCGAATACTGTCTGCTGTAGAAGATTGCTTCTGGAAACGAGTCTGGAGGCGTCAGCAGGTACCGGGTAACCGGGTCGAGAGGCCCTTGTCGCGAGAAGAACTGTAAGTCCTTGATATTTGCACTATAATGAAAGCTTGGAATTCCATTTTGCGACAGAATTTACCTTTCTTCTACCACGTTGTTGTGGAAGGTATTGTCCGCTGTACGGACCCAGGCAGGTGATGGCAGCACCCAGCTGCTGGGGCAAAGACACTACCAATTGAAGTGAACGAAAAGTGAATGTCTTCTGCCCCTGAATTCACCGGAAACACACAGAAGGCTGATCAAGATGTAACAGACTAGAGATCGACGATTTCTTCTCTCCCGAGGAGCACGGCTCTGTTGCGACTGGGTGGCTCCTCCGCCTCGTAGGGAGAAATGTGAGAAGTTAACGGAGCTAAAAAGTGGCAATATTTTCTTTTAGTTCCAGGGTAAAGGAATCTTCGTCAAAAACTAGGTAACTTTTTCAGATAGGACACAACTTGCCTATTTCGGAATTTTGGACCTACACGGCATCCATGTTTGCTGTCAGCACGCATACCGGAGTAACACACAACGACTTCGGGTACAGACTATACGCTCTACTAGAGCTGACTTATGTAGTTCAGCATTAGAACAATTTCAGTTCAGTTTTAGTTAAATTTCACTTCAGTCTCTGAACTACGCCAATTACGGCTTTGTTCAGGATTATAATCTTAACTCAACGCTAATGCGTGCTAGTATTAAGCAGGGGTGAGGACTGTACACTCAACATCACCATTAGAGGCCTACGCTCTCGTTGCACCATGTCTTTGCCAGCAAATGGCGACAATTTTTGGGAAACAGCATGCTCACGGTCGGATGTGTCAGCCACTTTTGAGCACTTTCTGGAGGTCACCAATCTCTTGCTGGAGCAGGTCCAATTGAATTCGAGCCATTTGTTCCGAGCCGATATCTTATATGACAGCTCTGGCAAATTGAGAACTCTGCAGGAGAAGGAGGCAAAATGTCGACCAGATGCCACGACCTGGCAGGATCTCAGTGTGTCCTCTGACTACGAGTCGTCGAGTACGTACCCTGCTCTAAGCTTTGCAGATTTTGGCCTTCAACGAACTGTCGTCCGACGACTGATACCACGGAAGCCACAACTCGACAAGCCTCTTAAGCAATCATGCTTCATATACAATACTACTTCCGGGGGGACACCCTCGCAGGTTTTAGTAGTGTATTTACCACACTGCTCCTCACCAGATGAAATGCCATGGTACCACCCTAAAGTCAAGGCTCTGGCGTACCTCTACTCCAAATCAGCCCCATCTGCTGTACCATCCTCCAGCCTCTCAGTACATTACCTGCGCTTCTCTTCCACACCCTCGCCTCTCCCAGATCGTTTACAAAGAACTTTCATTTCACTCCTCAACACCATGATCCGCCTTCTTAAGCTTCCGCCCAAATCAGGCGAGGCACGCTCAAGCGAAATGGCCATCAATCACAACGTCGCCACCATGCCTCTGACTGCAGCTGCTTTGAAAGACACAATTCTTCCTCAACACATCGTTCAGAACACCTACACACGCCTCAAAGAAACCTACGCTGCCGATCTCATCAACCGTTGGATCGAAACCACCGAGCCCTCCAAACACGTATTCGAGGATCTCTCCATCGCCGCGTTCCTCATCGAACTGTGGAACGATATGTACAGCCTCACTGCTACCGACAGAAGCAAATTCCCTGGTTTCGTGGACATAGCATGCGGCAACGGCGTGCTAGTATACATCCTCATCAAGGAAGGTTTTCACGGCCACGGCTTTGACGCACGCAGACGCAAAACATGGGAGGTTCTCGGCGTAGATGAACACATCGAAGAAAAAATATGCATCCCGAAACCGTTTCTCGACGTGCTAGCAACAGCTGAACTAGACGGAATGACCATACATAACGGAACATTCCAACCCGATACATTCATTATTTCGAACCACGCCGACGAATTGACATGCTGGACACCTATCATTGCGGCCTTGTCATCCTTAGCGCACCCGTTACCATTCCTAGCCATTCCATGCTGTTCCCACGCCCTCGACGGTTCGAAGCACAGGTATACACTCAAAGAGGTCTCCGCATCACTCACGACTGCTGCAAACTCCTGTGGAGATGTAGATCAAGAGAGACAAGAAGACGAGCAGCCCATCACCGGAGATCTCAAAGCCATGAGGGCTGCGAAGCAGAAAGGTACGGCAGGGGCAGATGACAAGTCGATGTACGCTTGTCTGACACGGAGGACTGCTGCGCTGGCCCAGGAACTGGATATGCGTGTTGAGTTGACGTTGATGAGGATACCGAGTACACGGAACATTGGCGTTGTTGGGAACAGAAAAGAGGATAGTACACGGATGCATACGCAGGGAGCTGTGGATGATATGAAGAAGTTACCGATGAACGGACAGGTTGATCAGGATGCTTTGACGAGGAAGATAGACGTGTTGATTGAACGGGAGTGTAGCATGACGGGTGGGATCAACGCGTCTGCGAAGACATGGCTTGAGAAAGCACGAAAATTGCAGGGTGGACAGGGACGCGGAAAGGTCAATTGGAATGGGCCTCTGCATAGACCAAGCTGAAATTTTTTCACGTTGCGACATTCAATGGCTCTCCAAAGAACGTTTCATGTCAGGAACTACCACTCCTCGATAAACTCCTATTATCAGGACTAGCATCCTCATCAATCTGCTGCGGCAGTACAACGTTGAACATTCCCTCCGCCCACTCCGCGAACGTTTCACCATCCCATACATCATCTTCCGCACCCTTCCCTTTCCTCGAGATCTTCGCCTTACCGCCTGGAACACCATTGGCTTTCCCATTTCCAGCCGTTTGCCCAGCATATTCTTCAAAGAACGCCTCATACGCTTGCACAACCTGATCTTCCACAGCTGCGACCAGCGTCTCGCGAGTGCGCAGATCATCGAGGTACTGCTCTAGCTTTGCACGCAAGATTGGGATTTCTCTCGTCATCATCTCGCGTACCGCAGCAGTTGACTCTTCTGCTTTTTTGCTAGACTTTAGACCTCCGATCATGAGCTTGGTGAAGGTTGCTGTGAAATCGTTGATGACGGTGCGGAGTTGGCCGTCAAGTTCGACTTTCGCGTCGAGCATGTTTTCTATTACCCGCGGGAGTAGACCGCCGGTACTGAAGAGGCGTACCCAGGCGCGGGGATTGAAGAGGCCGCCTCGGTCGCGGATTTCGTAGAATGTGCTTGTGACGCCGGAGAAGTCGAATTGTACGTCTGGTGAGACGTATTCGATGTCGAAGGCTACTATTTGTGATTTTAGAAGGAGGAGATGGCGGAGGAGGAATAGTTGGGCATCTGCTGGAGAGGAACGGTTTGAGATCTGCTGTGAGGCGGATACTAATGATTGAGTTGTTGAGTGGACGATTTGGTGGGCCAAGTCATCGAAGACGGAAGAGTTGACGAGACGGTAGATACGTGAAAGAAGGCGGATAGCTCGAGGAAGTGTTGGGTAGGAGTTGTTTAGGAGACGGTTTCGAGACCACGGATCGTGTGCAGCTTCATCGCCTGAATCGTCCTCGATCGAACCTGCGATGTTTGAGGTCTTTCGACCTGAGAGAGGTGCTGCTGATATTGGTGTCGGAGCTTCAGAAACTCTATGGGGATAGTCGAGATCTGCCGTCGACGGTTTGTAATACTCAATCTCATCCCTCAGAAGCGCTAACGTCCTAAATACAAGTCTTGTCTGAGCGTCTTCCAAAACTGGCTGTACCAAACTTGCGAAATCGAGCTGCGTTGGATCTGGCGCTTCATCTTCATCATCGGCATTGATATACCTCGTCTGCAGCAAAGTGACTAGGGAGCATAGCTTGGATAATTTCGTCTCATGTATAACTCGAGGTCTTAATTGATCGAAAAGGGGCTCACATATCGTCTCAAGGAAGTCATATACTCCACGCTGACCATGAAACCATTCTTCCCAGAGTTCAAACTCATCCAAACACACACCTCGTATATATGTCATACTTGATCTTGCGAAGGCTACCAGATCTTTTGAGCTAGGCGAAGTCGCGATCTCTGCCATCTTTTGTTGTACTATTGGCAAGACAAGTTTGGTTCTGCAGGCAGCAAACGCTTGATGCAGCTCATTCATGAGACTCTGATACTCTCCTTCCGTTCCTGGTTCAGCGTCTGCTGGTGGAACTGCTCGCTTCTGTATCTCAAGGCCTAAATCCTTCATCAATGGAGCATCAACACGAAACTTGGCATACAGTAAAGATGACAGCAGAGTATCGTTCACGTTCATTTGTTTGTCAACAATCCGCCTACCCACATCATTGGTCACATCTCTTGCTCCAGCCATAAACGTATTCCGCACCAAGGTCAGCGCTCTTGTAAGCAGCTGCTTGTATCTTGATCTGTATGCCTCAGCCTCTTTCTGTGTCAGATGCGTTTGCATGTAATCTATGCACTCGTCCAGTGTAAGAAGCATATCTCTAAAGTCCTGGGTTCTGACAAAATTTCCAGCGCCGGGAGCATTCATTCGGCGAGTGATTCGTTCGAGAGGTTCGTAGTACTTAAGATTCTCTGCTAAGTCCGTAGCTAGCCTATCATTCTGCTGTTGATCTCCCAGAATGCTTGCCGACTGTTTCTGGAACGCTGCAGTCTGCTCATGTATAGATTTGAAGGCTTTTGAGATGTCGGCCAGCTGATCAAGGGTGGCTGTTGTAGACGCCAGTAGATGGTCAAGATGCGTTTTCGCAGCATCGAGTTGGTCAAGGTATCGCTGATACACATTGAGGCTTGCTTCTAAGATGTCGTCGTCGTCGTTTAGCTTCAACAATTCCAATTCATTCTCGACTTCGAGAAGAGCGACCACAGTTGCATCTTCCTCGTCCGCGTTGGCGTTCGCGGCCATGATGAACGTAGCCCTGTTCCTTCAGGTTTTGCATCGAGCCCGTGGTGATTTCTTGGATCGCAAAAAACTTTCGTGACGAATCATCCAGACCACCGACTGCTGGTGGTGTTAGTGGCTTCTAATGTTTAGTAACGGACCTTTGCGAGATTCCCGAGCATCACGGAGCATCTGTGGGAGTGCGGCTCAACCCGCATACGGCTTAAAAATGACGTCCACGACTGCATAGTTTAAGCATCAGATGAACTATTCTTACTACAAGCTGATCGCTTTCTTCAATCTCTAGCTGTACAGTCTATACACAACAGTGAAGGGAATCGTGTCGAACAATAGGATCCGGCGTACGAGTAAAGACACCTCAATCATGGCGGCACGCAACGCTTCTTCCACGGCTTTGCGATCCATCCACGAGGTAGGACGCACTGCAGCACGAGCCAACCTCACACGAGCTGTTAGACCACAGAAAAGAGCTTACCACCAATCTCGAGATAGCTTGGTCCACAATCGTCGCTGGGCTCATCCTTCAGCGGCTGTGCTAGCTGCCGCTGCAACGGTCG
This sequence comes from Neophaeococcomyces aloes, assembly GCA_022813445.1. Classification (NCBI taxonomy): domain Eukaryota; kingdom Fungi; phylum Ascomycota; class Eurotiomycetes; order Chaetothyriales; genus Neophaeococcomyces; species Neophaeococcomyces aloes. The sequence goes on from JAKLMK010000017.1 coordinate 127,082, forward strand.
CCTTGATCTATACTTCCAACCAGAAGACCATCCACGCAGAAGCGGCAAAGGGCGATGAGAAGCCAGCGCTGGTTGTGGAGAAGACAAAGAAAAAGAAAGGTCTATCGAAGGAGCAGAATAGAGATTTAATCAGCTCACAACATCTTCAAGTCAAAAGGAGTTGGGAGAACCCAGGAGTTTATGCTTGGGGTTCCAATACTGGCAAGGTTGTGGCTCCAGACTCCAACGAAGTTTACGTCAAGACACCAAGAAGAATAGCATGGTTCGATGATATTTTACTACGTGACATCAAACTCGATCGTCAATTTGGAGCCGCAATCTTGGAAAATGGCGACCTTGTGCAATGGGGTAAACATTACTCAGAAGAAACGAGCGAGCCCCAAGTGACGTTGAAGGGGAAGAACCTACAACAATTAGCCATCTCAAAGGACCGAGTTATTGGCCTGGGGAAGGATGGAACCGTCTACTCTGTACCAGTCTCAAAAGCTGAGCAGGAAAACGGCCCTAAGCTGTCCGAAAGTTCATGGATTCCAGGCATGTCTAGCAGCGCTTCAATCAGCTATCGTCTTCTCAAACCACCTGGTCTGGGCTCCAGGGAAAAAGTCTCATCTATCAGTGGAGGTCTTGAACACGTCCTCCTCCTCACTTCTTCTGGCCGTCTCTACTCCGCAGCCTCAGGCTCCGAAGACTTCCCTCAACGCGGCCAACTTGGCATTCCAGGACTGACGTGGTTCACTCGACCAACAGGTGCTTACGATCAGCCCCATGAAATCACGACCCTCAAAGGTTTCGAGATTGATCGCATTGCAACGGGCGACTATCACTCCATAGCTCGAGACAAGGAAGGTCGAGTCTTCTCCTTCGGTGACAATTCATCTGGCCAACTTGGCTTTGATTACTCCTCTGAAGCACCTTTTGTAGATACTCCTTCTCTTCTGCCAATCTCTCGACTTTATACCGGCACTAACCAAACACCAAAAGTTACTTCCATTTCCGCAGGCGGACTGAACAGTTTCTTCACTATTGATGCGACACGTACGCTTGGCCAGAACGAGGATCCAAAGGAAGTAAGAACATTAGGTCGTGTCACTGCCGACACCTGGTCCTGCGGTCAAGGCATCAAAGGAGTGCTTGGCAATGGTCGCTGGACACACATCCAAGGCTTACCGACTAAAATCCCTTCCCTCTCCGGGCTTTTCGAGTACGATGAGAAAACCAATACCACCGTTCCAATACGTCTCGCTTCCATCTCTGTCGGCAGCACGCATGTCTCTGCAGTCATGTCTAACATCACCTTCCTTGACACGGACGAGAAGAGTTCAGACGACACCACGAATTACGGTGCAGATGTGGTCTGGTGGGGCGGAAATGAGTTCTATCAGATTGGTACAGGGAAGAGGAATAATGTGAGTACGCCCGTATATATTCGGCCCCTGGATACGGCGGCGGAGATCGAGGCAGGCAGGAAAGAGGAGCATAGGTTTCATATTACGCCGAGGCATACGGTCAGTGCGAAAAATGGTAAGAAAGTCAGTATGGAGCAGAGAATTGAGTGTGGGCGGAATGTTACGGCCGTCTACTCCGGCCTTTGAAGAATCGCTTGGAGTCCTTAATTGAGGATTTTTCACAAACTATTCGTGGCAAGTCAGAGGTATACATGGTCACGCTTTCAGGACACCTCTTCATATGGCTGTTCTGCTATAGACCATGAGTTTCTCCCGAGGAACGAGGAGGCGTTTGGCGGCTAGTCTGGGACAGGCTGGTTCATGTTATGCTTGCGATGACTTGGAATGGCAATGGCAGGGTGCTCTGGCAGTGTACACTGGATGAGAAGACAGATTGGCGCTGACGGAGGCTAAGCTCGAGTAGTGAGTATTACTATAGGTCATACCCAACACTGCCAGTCGTCTATATGCAATGCTTGATAATGACCATGACTGCTACTTCCTCTAATAGCAGTACTAAATTAGATATGCTAGCTATGCATCGCTATTCAAGCATATAGCTAAGCGAACCCATTCGTCAATCATTAACAACGCTTCATTCGCAACTTTACGCCGTTACTCCATTCTTGAGCCAATATGGTTGACGACCGTGGTAAGGTGTGAGTGGTAATCCCATAGACAAATGAGGTAGACACGCTCCCTTAGTGAGCCATGACCTCCTGCTTTGCAGGACCAGCATGCGATTCACCATTCGTGGTTTTGGAAGCGGACTTGTCGTCGCCCTCGCCCATCTCGACATCTTCCTCGGCTTCACCACCTTCTTCATCCTCCTCCTCGTCATCATCATCGCTGCTCTCAGCTTCGAGATCTTCGCTACCGTTGTCGCTGGCGTCATCCTCATCCTCTTTATCGTCTGTGCCACCCATAGTTTTGTCAGTACCACTTTCTTCGGTGTTGACCTTTGCTTCTTCATCGGCAAGCTCGCGCTCGAGTGCTGCCTGCATCTCCGCCTCCTCTGCGCCGTAGGCTGCACCGTCATCTTCGAGAATGTCGGCTTCAGGCTGCTCGGGTGGGAACTCTGCGGGTGCCGATTCTTCTGAATCCCTGTAGACTTGTCAGATTGCTGCCTGTCGCATTACAGCGAACACTTACCACTTGATTGCGAATCGTGTCACTCTCGGCTTTTCTGCAAGGATATTTCTTCGAACACGCTCAATGATGGGCTTCGCAGGTGGCTCGTTCTGTAGTTCTTCACTGTCGTATTCGTTGTTGACGTAGTATCCAACTCGTACAAACTCTCTGCCGTCATAGGAGCATGTGAGGAGGATGACCGTAACACCGAGGATCTCTGAGGAAGGCAGACGCTTCATGTCAGGAGGATCGGCTTCGAAGACGAACTTGTTCACTCCAACAGGGACTGGGCCGACAAGAAGTGAGTCCAACTCCTGATCGTGCTCTGCAGAGGTTGCTGAGCCAACATAAGTGAGCTTCCATTCCAGATCTGCATCACAATTAGAACGGTGAATCGTGTTCTCTACGAATAAATACCATTTTTCAAGCGCTCAAGACATTCGAAATGGATGTCGAATACATATTGATCGGTGAACTTAGCAGGGTTGTTGACAACCTTCACACCAAGTAATGACACGATCGACATGGTGTAGACTGTTGCGAACTTAGATATGAAGAGGTGTGATGTTCAGGAAAGTAAACACTTGTGGTGTATGCACGTCTGTATACGTGTTATGTCTGTGACTAGAGCAGCGTGGTATAACAGCTTGCAAGATGGTGAAGGGGTTTGAGAAAGGGCAAGAGGAATTGTCGTGCAGGGAGACAACAATCACAAACATCCTGCTATGGATTGACACCATGAACGCGCCGCCGGGAGTCCATCACGACTCGCTCGCGTCCGTCCTGCAGGCCATTAAAGTGGTACACGTGATCAATCCTTGTATAACCGAAGAGAAGCCGACAGTATGTGGAGTTCAACCAACAAGGTCTCGATAACACTGCCCGTCTGCGACCATTCTGCGCTTCTCTGTGTTAATCGTTCACACCTCTCTCTCATCCTCGCTTCATCACCCACCACAATTCTAACCCTTTCTTAACAAAACGAGTTCCCCATATCCTTGTCCTTCGTGTCAACCCACAATCATTCCTTGTCCGACTGGATTACGCTCATCCACCACCAAAAGTGCGCTGGTTTCAAAACTTTTGCGACAGAGGTATCGCTAACATACTTGACACTGGAGTTGGTAGAGGTAGTTGGCAGAGCAGCGCTTGACAGTGACCTGGATTCCAGGCCTGCAGCTGGTCGAATCAGTGTCTTCATTTATCATTGTGAAAAGCAGTTGAAAATATTCAAAAGCCTCGAGCAAGATGTCTGATCCTATTCTGTCTCCATCACAATCTTCTGCGCATCCGCTCCCTCCTAGACCCCTCAGCAATGTTACCATGTCGAATTCAGTATCAGCTGATCAGATGCCTCAAACGTTCACTCCTGTCCAAATCATCCCGAAGACAAGAGGAGGTTTTGAAGTTGATGATGAAGGAGATGACCAAGAAATTCCGATCGAGGATGGGCAGGACGATGATGTTTATGATCCTATTATGCCTTCAGATTACAATGGTACCATTCCTATTGGTGACCAGGTCTCGCTTGATAGAAGTCCACACTCTCCAACACAAGAAAATGGATTGACTCCTATTCCTGCTCAGGCCTTTGATAGTCCTGCTAACTTTCTCCCTTCTCTTGCCTCCAACACTGTACAATCACAAAATCATACTGCATCGACCAGTGTTGTGTCCTCAGGACAATTGTATTCTGCTGATACACCGTCAGTCTTGCCCAAATCACGCTTAGCCCATGATGTGGTCGGCATACTTGAAGACCGTATCAAGGATGACCCTCGTGGAGATACAGCAGCATGGCTAGAATTGATTGAAGAACACAAGAACCGGAATAAAGTTGATCAAGTCCGTCAGACATACGAACGGTATCTCGAAATCTTTCCAATCGCGGTATGTTTACCATTGTTGCAAACATCAAACGTGTATTGACTTGATTTAGGCTGACCAGATTTGCGCTTGGCTACGCTGGGAAGAAGCATCGGATCGCAAATATCAAATGGAGCAGATTTTCAATAAGTTTTTGATGAATGTGTTGAACGTTGAACTTTACTCCATATATGTCAACTATGTGCGTCGTCGAAACAACATGCAGACGGGCGACACCGCCAAAGCATACAAAACCATCAGTGACACCTTCGACTTCGCTCTCCGCCAAGTTGGCAACGATCCTGGTTCTGGCAGCTTATGGCAGGAGTATATCAACTTCCTCAAATCCGGCCCTGGAAGCATAGGCGGAGCCGGGTGGCAGGACAACCAGAAAATGGATACTGTCCGTGAGGCTTATCGAAGGGCCCTTTGCATCCCTACCTCGGCCATACAGGTTCTATGGAAGGAGTACGATGCATTCGAAACCGGTATCAGTAAGATCAACGGGCGCAAATTGATGCAAGAACTCTCTTCTGATTACATGACCTCCCGAAGTGCGTTTACTGCGTTGCAGAATGTGGTCAGCCAGATCGATCGCACCACAAGGCCGCGGTTACCACCTGCAATGGGTTACGCAGGAGACAATGAATATCAAAATCAGGTCTCGCTATGGAAGCAATGGGTCCAGTGGGAGAAGGAAGACAAGCTTTACTTGAAAGATGACAAGCATGAAGCGTATCTCGACCGCGTTATATATGCATATCAACAAGCACTGATGGCCTTGCAATTCTGGCCAGAGATGTGGTATGATGCAGCGGAGTTTTGCTTAAGTAATGGCCGAGATACCAAAGGTGTCGACTTCCTCAACCAAGGCTTTACTGCAAATCCCGAATCTGCCCTACTTGCTTTCAAGCTTGCAGATCACCTTGAATCCACCAGTAACAACGATGAGACCAATGACCCTGGGGCCAAAGCTAGAATGAGGAAAGTTCGAGATCCGTACGACAAAGTGCTTGATGCTCTGTACAGTGCAGACAAGAAGGCAGAGGCACGCATGAACATTGAAGTGCAAAGAACAGAGGTCGCAGCTCAACAGGACAACCCAATGAATGGAGAGGAGGAGCTCAATGCATCGAACGTTGTGAGTAGAAAGGCAGCCCTTGATGCCCAAACCGATGCCATCAAGTCGGCCACACGAGCACATCTCGAAATACTCAGCAAGCTCATTTCACACGTTTGGATTGCACTGATGCGCGCCACGCGTCGGATCCAAGGCAAAGGACTCCCGAACGAAAAAGGCGCAGGCTTCAGGACCATATTCAACGAGGCACGCAAGAGGGGAAAATTGACATCAGACTTCTACGTCGAGTCTGCGCTTATCGAATGGAACTGCTATCGAGATGCGACAGGAACGCGAATTCTTGAGCGAGGGGTCAAGTTGTTCCCGGATGACAGCTATCTACCACTTGAATATATCAAGCATTTAATCAGCAAAGATGACCTCACCAATGCCAGGGCTGTGTTTGAGACAACGGTCAGCAAGTTCACAACAGGAAACGATCCTGTCTCTGTTGCTAAGTCTAAACCACTGTTTGCCTTTTTCCACGACTTCGAGTCGAGATATGGCGAGTTGCCTCAGGTTGTCCGCCTTGAAGCCCGCATGAAGGAATTATTCCCTGAGGACCCAGCTCTGCAGCAATTCTCGTCTCGTTATCGCACACCAGGCTTCGACCCTATGAGCGTGTATCCTATTGTTTCAACTACCCAAACACAAGCTAAGGGAGTATTGCAGCCCTCAATCGAAGTCGATAGGCTCGCAAACTCTCCGATCCAGAGAGTTATAGACCAGACTACGACGTTCAACTCACCGAAAAGACCATTCCCAATGGATGAGGAGGACGAGGATGATGGCCGACCTCAGAAGATGGCAAGAGCAGAATCGCCCTTCAAAGCGACACAGATACGGAAAGCACCTCAATCACAACCACAAGTTCGACTACCAGCACCATTACCTCCACCTATCATGCATATGCTTAGTGTTCTGCCCAAGGCGTCCTTGTATACAGACACTAAGTTCGACGCGGTCGCGATCCACAAACTAATCCGTGACGTACACCTTCCTCCTCCCGGCTCCTTAGGTGCTCAACGACCCCCACAGCCGCTGCAGCCTAGTCCAACGACAGCATGGCAACCACAATACCCGCAACAACCACCGACTCCTATAGCTGCGCCACCACAAAGCTACACGTCGCAGGGCCCTCCACAAGCGCAATATGGAGCTGGTAAGCCGTGGTTCACTTGAGATTGCCGGTTTCGACTAACAATTCTCCAGCACCCTTCCGTTTCGTGTAGCACATTTAATTGATGATGTGAATGCTAAATTAGGGCGGCGGGAGTGGGAGATGACGACCACGGGATGTTTCTGAATCCTTGCAATTTTTTCCGGTGAGCATTTGAGCTGAAGACTACCTACATATACTGTTAAATTTTACGAAAGCCTGTATAAAAGCACTATGGTATTGACATCAATTGGTGAATGCTGTACCTTAGATAAGCAAATCTCTGATGCTTAATTTCGCCCACGTGGCTGAATACATTACGTTCTACATCGCTCATTTTGAGTGTTCCTCTAACAACATCACTACCTGACTAATTTTAAATGCGTCTGCTGCTGACAAGCAGTTTGCAGACACCGTATGTAGTACCTTAGGTACTTGGTGACATTACGAAGTGTGAGCCTCCACTGAACTAGTCCAAATTCGAGCCAATTGAATATGGTTTCCATTATGCTTAAGGACCACAAACGAAGCATGCGCTGCCCACCAATGATGTTTTGATGTTGCGTTGATCTTGCTTTTATCAGGTATGGTGGTGTACCCAAGCGGATAGTTTCACACTTTTTCGTATCACCAAGTCCACGGGTACTGTAGGTACCGTACAGTAGATGATCTACAGTAGGTAGTCTTCCTTGGGTATGAAATTGGGCTCGACCCCGCGGCCCGCTCGGGTTGTCTGCGCTAGGCAGCAATGAGTAATTAGAAACTGTGATGCTGAGCTCAAATCAACCTCGTCGTCTTCGTCACTTATCCCATCAAACAATTCTTCACAAATTCAGTTGCGAGCTCAGTTACAAGCTCACCGTCGCTTCCGGTGAGCGATTGTCAGCAGTTTGTGAGGATTTGATTGTCGATGGGGGCAGGTTCTCCGATCAACCTGTACCTGCCAACTGTGTATATAAACACCTACTCCTCTTGCCACCATAGATCCATCCTCTACAACCACAACTCCTTCTTCTTCTTCTGTCTTTGGTCCTTTCGATCATAGTCAGTCTCCTTCTTTACCTTCCATACCAACACGCACACTCTTTCCGTCAACCTACCATATCTTCTACCTTCGCTGCTCAAGCAGCTTGACCGCCCCAGTGAATACAGTCTTTGAGACTCTTCACCAGCCTACCTAGTAAGTCAACTGTATTTCTTCTCATACACACGTTGCTGCTTGCACAATGTTTCCCTTCATAGCGTGTATGAGCACAGCAAGACAAGCAATTGTTTGGATTGAGTTTTGGGATTAGCTGCGCTTTCTCAAAGCTCAATCGTTCAGCTGCTCTTTCTTGTTCAATCGTACTCGCTCTTTCCCATCGTGAATGCTTCAGCTTCGAAACCTGCAAGTTTTTGGTTTGAATTTGCAACCTCAGCATTCTCACGACTTTCTTACCTTTTACATGCACCACATCTTTTCAACAACAATCTTACTCAATACCATCCATTCTTGATTCTTCTTCCATATTCTGACATCTTTGCAGTCAAAATGTCGGCCAGACGTCGAGGTCAAGCCCGTGGCAATGCCGCAGATACCTCAAATCCTCAGGCTCGTCGAGGACCGAACCCTGCTAGAGGCAGAGTTGCACCCTTTGATGGACCTGCTTCTCGAGGCTCTGGCTCTGGTGGTGGATCACAATCAAGAACTTCTGCTCCACCAACCTCGAACCCAAGATCTCGACAGGGTAGTGATGCTGGTCAATCGCAGGGCAATACTCAAGCTGGGTTACAGCCAGCTGCAGAGGTTGCTCCTCAAGCTCCACGAGATCCTGCCCTTGAGGCTCCCAGGGCAAGAGCTACAGACTCAATCAAGAACATCGACATGCCAGCATCTTTCTACAACATTGATGGTTTGGTAAGTTACATGTTTTTTCGTCATGTCTCCATTGAACACACACATCAGCAAACATTGATGAGCCTGTTTCAAAGCGTTTCATCTGCATGCTGTACTTCGTACATGTTGCCGGTGATTCAGCTGCCTCAATGAAATGTCTCATGTCTTGCCTCAGCATCTGCAATGATGTATGAACAAACACTGATCGTTTACGGCTCTGGTTGTCATCAGGATATATGAGTCGTCTTCGAGCCTGTTTCTAAGGACTTGACCACCCAACCCACAATGTCTTCTATCACTCCACCTCGTTCTGATTCGTTTACTACTCATCAATCACATCTGAAGAACTTAGTTTCGAATGCTGACCCGAAACAGTATGCTCTTCCTACCGAGTTCGTGAAGCGACCAGGGTTCAACACAACTGGTAAAGCCATCCAGTTGCCTGTCAACTCTTACGCCGTCACTCAAACACCAACCGTTGTGGTTTACCAGTACGACGTCATCGTTGGTAATGGCGCCGAAAAGCGTGTTGTACAAGCCAAAACCTGGGCATCATCGAAGCGTATGAATGCCACAGGTCCTGAGATTATCTACGATGGCAACAAACTTGCTTGGTCTTTGAAGAAATTGGATCAAATCAAAATCATGATTGATCTTGATGAAGAGAATGGCCGGCCTCCTTCTAAAGATGGCAAGAACGCTTTCCGACTTCATATCAGCATGACGAAGAAGGTTGATTTGACAGTCATCCAAGCGTATCTAGCAAACAAGATTCAGTTTAACGTCAACGTCTTGGAAGCTGTCAACTTCTTGGACCACCTGCTACGGGCGGGTCCATCTCAGAACCCACGACTTTTCCCAATCAAACGTTCTTTCTTCGCACGAGATGGAGACCGCGCTGACCTTGGTGGCGGTGTTGAAGTCTTCCGAGGTATCTACCAAACCATGCGAGTGGCTCAAGGTGGTAAACTTGTGGTCAACCTCGATGTCGCCAACACTACTTTCTGGATTCCACAAAGTTTGATCAACACGATCAAGCAAAAGAACCAATGGCGTGACGAAGCTCAAATCGCAGCCCAACTCAAAAATGAGAGCCAGCGTCGAGCTACTAAAAACTACCTCAAGAAGTTGTCAGTAAAGGCTTCATACCCTGGCAACCCACAGCCAAATACCATCTGGAAGATTGATGGTATTGCCGAAATGACACCAAACCAGCACATGCTCAATGAGCGTGATCAAACTGGTAAGGACACCGGCAACAAGATCACCGTTACTACATACTTCAAACGAAAGTATAATGTCAACCTGCAGTTCCTACAACTGCCCCTCATTCGAATGACGAAAAAGATGCGTGGCGAGCCCATCTATTTTCCCATGGAGTTTCTTCAAGTGCAGCCGAACCAGCGATATGGTACCAAGTGCAGCGAGACCCAAACTGCAAACATGATCAAATTTGCTGTATCGCCACCTGCTAGACGAGCGGATGCTATCAATCAGGGCAAATCATGGCTCAATTGGGGCGGCGATAAGTTCATTAACAACTATGGACTAAAGATCGACAACAACCAGATGGTTACACAAGCCAGAATTCTGCCACCACCAGGTATTCGATTCGGCAAAGGCAAAATTGAGCAGCCTGGCACGAAGGGTCGTTGGGACCTTCGTGGCAAACAGTTCTTTGCAGGAAATCCTACGGAATTGGTGTCCTGGGGCATTGGCATGTTCACTAATGGTCGGGTCAAGCTCGGCCAAGCACAGGTCGAGAAGTTTGCCATGGATTTCATCAAGGCTTATCGTGGACACGGTGGCCAGGTTGCCAATGGCATGCCGCACATTATGCCGCTGAATGCTGATCCCGGCCAGGCTGTAGCCGAACTGCACGCAGCTACTGGCAAAAAGTTTAATCGTCGCCCAGAATTCTTGGTGTTCATTCTCCAGGACCGAACTTCACATCACTATGAACGCATCAAGAAGTCCTGCGAATGCCGATTTGGTGTTGTGTCACAGTGTATGCAGGCTGCACAAGTGGCAAAGGGCAACCCACAGTACTACTCCAATGTACTCATGAAAGTCAACGCCAAACTTGGTGGAAGCACTTCTCAGGTTGCTCCACATCAAACCAGCGGGTACAAAGGACAGTTCCCAGCACCGACCGTCTTCATTGGCGCTGATGTCTCACACGCTTCCCCCGGTAGTGACGCCGCTTCTCTGGCTGCCTTGACCGTCTCCTTTGATCGACACGCCGGCCGCTACGCTGCGGGCGTGCAGACCAATGGTCGTCGTGTTGAAATGATCACCGAGCGCAACATGACTCGTACTCTTGGTCCATTGCTACAGACCTGGATGTCTGATGTTGGCGGTGGTCGACCTCCGCAACAGATCTACTACATGCGAGATGGTGTGTCCGAAGGTCAATTCGCTCAGGTCATGCAAGACGAAGTACCTCACATTCGAGCCGTCATGGACAAGCTTGCTGGCTCCAAATGGACTGGAAAACTCACTGTCATTGTCGCCTCCAAGCGTCACCATATTCGTGCCTTCCCCAGAGGACCAGATGCTGACCAGAAGGGCAACCCTCTGCCAGGAACACTCATCGAGAAAGATATCACAATGCCTCAAGAGTTTGATTTCTACTTATACTCACACATAGCTCTCCAGGGTACTTCTCGACCAGTTCATTACACAGTGTTACACGACGAGGCCAACCACCCACCCTCAGTGATTCAGAACATGATCTATGAACACTGCTATCAGTACATGCGCTCCACAACATCTGTGTCACAGCACCCTGCAGTCTACTACGCCCACCTTGCCTCGAAGCGTGCAGTTGCGCACATCAACGTTCCAGCCACTTCAGGACCTCAAACTGGACCTGGATTCAAGCAGAACCCAAGTGGTAGCAGCGATACCCCACGATCCTCTGAAGTGGGCGATCTTCTACAGATGTACGAAGCTGGAAACAAGATCAAATTCTCCATGTGGTACATCTAAGGTTTTGATCTCCTGCAACCCCACTCCGAAAACGAATCAACCAGACGAACTCACCCTCAGTCTCTCCTTGAAATGAGCAGTTGAAGTCTCTGCTCCGAAACAAAAGGCGAGGTCGTGCTTAATCGGCTTGAAAAACTTGCTTGCCTATACCCTACAAGCAGTGTTCCCCCAGCATACATGAATCGAGCTACAGCACAAGAATACAGAAGTCGCCTTGATTGACAATGTCTCCTACGTCTGCTTTTGCAGAGTGGTTTGAGTTATGCGTCATCGGTAATCTTCTTTCTTGTTGCATGAGTTCAAAGTTACTTGATTTACAGAACAGTTTATGCGAGCTTTGTCGACTATCAGCTCAGAGATGATGATGGCAGGCAGGCAATGACAAGGTTCATCATGGCTACAACGTTGATACTCTTAAGTAGTTATGTGCAGAGATTGCTTGCTAGTTGTGGCTTTTCTAGAGCTCTAAGTAACGAATATACCACTCATTCAATTCAATTCAATTCAACCCAACTAATCCTAGTCTGAATTCCTTGCTTTTTCCGAGCTGCGATCGAACTATGATATTGACTTGAACAGAAGCAAATGCGTGCCATCGCTCGGCAGGACAACCAGGCCGAAGGCCAGCAAGATTCTTCCCTCTAAAAACGCTTCTCACGAGTGTTGACCGTAACACAGCACCAGACGATACTTTGATTACCAGTGAGAACGGCCTCAAGGCAAGAAAGCGATCAGGCGGTGGGAGATGCTAGCAACAGCAACAAAAGAGAGACCTGCACGACAGTGCCAGCTCACAAGCAGTTACAAGGGCCATTTGCCCTGTGAACCATTTATACCTCAACGACTACGACTCCAACTACCCCAGACGAAGCACATACAAGAGCACATTCTACACCACGACGAAGCCTGCCAAACTTGACGAAATCGTACGAAGAGAACACAGACAGCAGAGGACAGGAGAGGATGGAAGAGGTTAGTCAAGATACAAACACTGGAACAATTAGGATGTGAAAGTGAGAAGGATGATAGGTTGTGATTACTGTAGGTAGAAGAAGAGGAAGAGGGGGTCTTGAAGATGTGCTGTGTTCTATGTGGCTTTTTAACGAGTGAAGAAATGGCTGAAGAGCTTTACGTGGAGCCGTGCATGTACTTGATCTTTCTGAGGGAAGGAAGAGGAGAGAAGATTAGTAGTGGAAATGTTCGAATAGGCTGGAAAGGCATGACGAGGTGGCTGGATGACTGGAATCAGATATTCTGTTCTGTTCTGTTCTGTTCTGTTGTGATGGGATAGAGGATGGGGAAGAAGCAGGAGGGGGAGGAGGAGAGCTGAGCTGGGGATGGCATTTGAGATTTATTATGCTTTGGGCAGTGATAGGGATGAGTTGAGTATGGCTATTGGAAGGGTTGTGGGATGACTGAATGCAGAATAGTTTTCTAGCTGAAGCCTGTAAGTAAGGTCTGTGGATATGTGGGTGCTTATGGGCGAGGAGGGACGAAGAGAGCTTGAGCGAAAGTGTGAATGGGGGTGTGGCCGTGGTGGCAGGAGACTTGAAGTAGCTAGTGAATGAACTGAGGTACGTCATTCAGGACCTCACGCTTAGAGACTGGATTTGTTGGAGTTGGACCTTCAAGTCCTTCGCTCATACCGGGAAGACATGGAGTAGTGATGGATGTGAAATCATCTTGGGAAGATGTGGCCAGGCTGGTTTCAGCGGGATGGAATTGAATTTATGATGTGGTAAAGCTTCTCTCTCTTGATAGGTATCTCTGTCCAACGCATGGTATGTGTATGTATGGTTGATTCCATGCTCTTTTTTCCTCCTCTTTGACGGTGGTTTCATTCCTGGCCTTGGTCCGAAGAAGAGTGTTGGTCCGGCTGATGTTCGGCATTGGAAAAGGGGTTGGGAGGAAGGAAGGAGGATAAGGCTTGAGAGGGATGTGAAAGGTAATATGGCATATCCAACCACTTCGAAGGACATAGAGAGGTCATGGGAGAATGGCATTGTGACTAAAGGCAGTGGTGAAAGTGGCTGACCACAAGCAAGCTATGATAGAGTTAGCTATGGTCAAAAGAACAAAAAGAGCAACAAAGTACCATAAGTAGGAAGGATTATTTTTGTTTGCAATGCTTGATATGCCGACCGGTTCATGACAGTATTGGCTGAGCATCACTCTAAGAATCACTCAAGGACACAAGTTATTGCATCGAACATGGTTTGTGAGTGGAGAGCAGCTACTGGCCGTGATGAGAGGGCTGAAAGTCATGTCGTGGCACGTGAAGGGGACTGATCAGTGTGGGAAGACAAGAACGAAACAAGAGTCGTTATACTGGCAGAGGAGATCAGGAGACGTAGGTCAGTGTTCGACCCTGAGGACAACTAGGTACAATTGGAAGTTGCGCAGAAAGAAGAAAGCAGGAAGTCAGGCACGCCACAGACACGTCAAGAAGATCTCACGAACAGCACAATTCAAGCTCCATAATACCAAAAGCACCATCGTTCAGATATAGACATAGGTACGGACGAAATGCAGAAAGTCGAGACATCCCGTCTTTGAGCAGTGTCTGCTACAAGGACAAAAGACCACCTCCACCAGTGAAAGAAAGACCAGAACTTACTCTGCTGGTAATTTCATGCGGTCATTGCATTGCCTTGAAGACGTGCTTTCTTTCTTGACTCAACTCCGCGTCCAAAGAACAAGGAGAGCATACTCACAAGCTTCGAACTTTCGAGTTGTCGTAAGAAAGAACGTACTTTGAACGCACAAGATAGATCATCAACATGACTACCGTCTCTGACAGGGAGAAAATTGAGCATTGAATGTGCACGCATACTCATGGACCCGTCCATACATCGGCTGATAGTCAAACAGGATGTGTGATCCGCTCTCACCCTCTGTCAACTCCATCACCAAGCTTCCGCACGAATCTGCAGGCAGGAGTTGTTTGACCAAGCGGTTTGAAGATGAAGCTGCATCAAAATTGCGTTGAAGTGCTGGCACTGCTTTAAGAAACATTGTCTTGCAGAAGACCCTTGCGTAGTAGCATGCTGCTAGATGTGGGATGTGACATGCATCACTCCAGGCATATACATATCAAGACTGCATGAGTTGTTGAAGCATGAGTGAGATACGACGGAGAACAGAAAATCCACGTGGCAAGAGGGGCGTCATATGCTTGTGTTGAAAGGACATGGTTCAAGCACCTTTAGCTTCATTTCAGCTGCTCATGTTGCAGTATCATGGCATTCTTCTGTGCAGGACGTTAGAGGTGTCTGAAGCACGTGATATCAATGGTGTGCACGTCCTTTGATAAGGAGGTGAGCACGGATGTTCATATGGTCTGAGAGTGCAATAGCGCTGAAACGAAGTAGGTATTGGAAAGGCAAAATATACCTCACTCCATCGAAACACAGGCAATGGAAACACTTCTGGGTATCACTGTATCATATCCTCAGAAATCCCTCCGAAAAATCGATCATCGTATTCCTATAGCGCCGACGCTCGAATGCAAAACGCTAGATATAGGTAACTCCATATGCTATATCCCTGAATACACAAAAACCAGAAACGTCTCAAGGGTAATGGGAAGAAGAAGGCATACCATCGTCCAAATCGTCCATCTTACCCCAGAATTCATTGGCGTGAATTCGACTTCTCTGCCGTTGCACGTTCGACACCTCATCCGAACCTGATGCGACGGCTTTACTATTCTTCCTCCTAGTAAGTTCAGCTATAGTTTCTTCATTCATTCGTCTCGCCCACTCTAATGAGCCGTCTTCATAAGTAATCGAATCAGGGGCGAGATCATCGTCATCTCGAGCTCTGCTCTTCGACTTCCCCAACTGCGTGTCCGCATCCTCGCCTTGCTGAGACCATATGTTGACGTCGAGATAATTGGATTTTTTGCGTTTCTTTCCAGGTTTAATCGTTTGAAAGAAGCTAGGTAACTTAGTTGCTCTAACTCCACCTGCTCCGACTTGAGGCCGAATGGAACTCGATCTCCGACTTGACCTATCACTGCTTAGCTGACTGGGCTGAGTATGCAGTGCGTTCAGAAAATCGACTTGTTCGGAATTTTCCAATCCGTCACCTTTCTGACTACCGCGATGAATAATTGAGCCTTGAGATGCTGGACTATTGAGCACAGGTGCGATAATATCTCCATTGGAGTGATGCATGTAGGCGTCATCATCGCTGTCCAAACCATCATCATCGTCAAGCACTAACACCTGACTTTGCCTTCTTTTCTCGTCACGCTTCATCCTTCGCAAGCCTAACCTCTTCAACTCAGTCTTGAAATCGTCCAGAAGGATAGCATCAGTAAGACATTTGAAGACCAAGCTCAACTTCCAGAATGGATTGATGCCATCAGTGCTTCCAATGAAGGAGTGAATGCTAGCAGCAATATCAAGTGCTGTGAAGACCAAGGCTAGAATAATCGACACAAACAGGATGCCAAACCGTGGAGACCTCTTGATGATCGTGATAATACCCATGCCGTATGATTTACTGATCACGTAAAACAAAACCCCGCAGCAAAATACCCACCAGGGATCTCGCATGAGTGGTTCATACGGCCGAACAGTCACATACCATCCACTGTATCCGTTGAAAAATCTGAAGTTATCAGAAATTTGAAACAAAACAGCAGGAATGGTAAGGATCCAGGTGCCGATATAAATCCTCGTTGTCCACTTCACAAATCTTGGTTTGAAGATGGTTGATTTGCCATGGAAGAAAGGCCTGACCTTGAGCCATGCCACAACGTTATGCAGGATATAGCTGAGGTAGAGGAGGGCGGCAGTACTGGACAGGTACCAGCCGTAACCTTTGAAGTCCATGAAGCAAAAAGTACCATGAGTCAAAGCCATGATCTGCTCGAGGAAAATGAGCTTATGCAGCAAAACACCTCTGCGCATGTTCGCGACCGTGATACAGCCCATAAGCATGAGAGAACCAACGACGAAGCCTTGAGACCATGATTCGATGACGAGATCTTCGTTTGATGCAACACTTCTCCAATCCCAGTTGTTCTTGCTTCCCGGACCTAAGATCGGGCTGGCTTGTCGAGCTGCCAGCAAAAGTGGAGCCATGCTTGATGACTTATCTTGTCTGATGTATCTGGTTTGATCTCAACAACAACTCTTTCGTCTTCATGGTGGACTGATGGCACTTGGCTGTAACTCAATGGCAGTCGAATCACGGAGCCGTGGTATTCGGTAGCTTCAAGGTCGCGCAACAATGATAAGAAGAATCGAAATGGATCTCAGCCTAGAACAAGAGCACAATTTCGGCGTAAGACGATGACTGCTGGAATTTCACCTTGACGATATCAGCCTTATGAACGCAAGACGCCAGGTAGCTATTGCATGCAGATGTTGTCGAAAAGCATATTCAAGGTAGTGATTGCAGGGTTGTATAAGGGCGGTGGTGTATCTGTTTTCCCACACATGTCGAACTGAGAAGACTATCCATGATCTTGGAAGTCCAAGGACTGGTAGGATGGTAGCATGTCAGGCGCAGTCAAGCTGCGGTGGCTAGACAAGGGTAGTACCAGACGTGACATCCGAAGGTGGATTTACCGACGAGTTCATGTGGCACGATGAAAAGAACCGGCTGATGCATGTGCTCTTTGCTTCCCCACAAACCCGGTGCACTAGGGACAAATACCGCCCAAGAGCAGTTCCGGGCAAGCGGCATCACACCTCTAAGCTTTACCACAGTTGCGGCACTGCATTTACCGCTTCCACTGAAAGGTCTTCAGCAAGATGAGCAATTCGGGCTGCCAACATCCTGATGTGTTTCGAAGAACGGTCCTTTCTGCTGCTGATTGGCAAACGGACCTCAATTCATCTACTCTTTGTTATATTGTTGATCGGGTTCAGCAAGGTAAAGAATAATGGACCAAGGCAGACTGCGCCAACAAATCAGCCAGTGTCAAGCAATTTCCAAGCCGTTGGTGGTCGCCTGAACTTTGTGTCATGATCTGCACTCGAAAAGCCCCGGGGAAAGCTGCTTTCGAGCAACGCTAACATGAAGCCACTAGCGCCATTTTCCCAATTACTTGTTCATTGGTCCATCGATTTTCCTTAACAGGCTCATCAGAGTCCTCGAAAGACTCAACAAGTGACTGAGTCCAGGAACCTCTGGAGCTTGTAAGACAACGGTACCCTGTTGTTCGAATCTCAAGAAAATCAATCTCGCAACCATTGGATAGCAGCAAATATGATTACGAGGAGTGGTAGCTCAACATGGCAGCAAGCCAAGTCTGTGAGCTCGCATTTTTATTTAGCAGGGCGCAGCACCAAAGAATCCATTAGAGTCAGCCTCGTACAATTTGATCGATTTGTGCATATTTAGTCTCAGAGAACGATACGTGCGCATGGTAGGAACAATTCCGTTCACGCACGTTACATGTCAGTAAACTGCAGTTCCTACTTCTTGATTCCTTCCACGAACTCAAACACTTGTTTGTTAGCGCAGCTGGCTGGTTATAGAAGTCCAAAAATGCTTCCAGGTTGAGATATATATAGACTGCTAAAATGTTCCGGTGGAATCGGCATGTGATCTAAAAACGATGCAATCAATGTGATGCGTTCCAAACTGTCCAAACAGGTGCTTGCTACAAACTGTTGAAACTATGCACAAAATGATGTGAGAACTTGAAGGTCGCTCAGAGGAACGCTAGAATGGCTGTATAAATCTGTCCAGAAGGCTAATAGCACTGCTTCAAATTGAATTGCCGGGGATGGGGACCTTTTCTTTCTGTCCCTTTTCACTTCGACCGTTGTTGCCACTGTGATGGTAACCATTCTGTGGACCACCTCTTCCTCGCCCTCTATTGGAGCCTCTACTATTCCCACCGTACTTGCCTCCTCCTCGACCTCCTTTACCACCGACCCTGAACTCAATTTTCTTCAAAGGCTTTTCAGCCATTATATTGCCCTCGAGACCAAACTCCTTCCTTTTCTCTGGCTCGACTTTCCAAACCTGGAAGATCTCTTGTGGCTCCTTCAGCGGTCGCAATTCTTCCACCCAAGCCTTGACATACTCGCCCTGTGGATCATAGTCCACAGCCTGCTTAACCGGATTGAACACCCGCGCCTCGCCTCTCGGATCATTCCCCACACCAGACACATACTGCCAATTGCCCCAGTTATTGCTCAAGTCGTAGTCCGTGAGCAGACTCTCGTACCATTCAGCACCTAACTTCCAGTTCATACCGAGGTGTTTCGCCAGGTAACTCGCCACATTTTGTCGTGCCCGATTACTCGTGTATCCAGTATGATATAGTTCTCTTTGACTCGCATCGATCAAGCCAGTCCCCGTCGTGCCGTTCAAAAACCGCTCAAAAGCCTCCTTCACCTCCGGGTCTGATCCTTCTTCGTCGGGTGTTTTCCACGTATATGAATCATCAGCTCGAAATCCGCCGATTTGGAACAGCCTCGGACCATATTTGCGAGTACACAACCTCATGTAGTCTCGCCACAGCAGTTCGAATCTGACTGCAGCGGTCCCCTTGTTCTCACCTTTGCCGTAGCCCTGGGTGCCCTTGTACTGATCATCGCGACCTGCTTCGAAGTCTAGTAGCTGAGAATGAACCTGCCGCGCTGTGATGCATCCGAGTGCAAGCCAAGCAGATAGCTTGGTCGAAAAGTCGAGACCAAGCAGCCCATTTCGTGTGTCTTTGTAATTCGTCATGGCTCCAGACCCTATCAGATGTTGGATGCGCTCTAAACCAGCCTTAGAACCCCCTTTGAATGGCGATGCAGACTTAGTGCCTTTGGGAAACGGTGCGATATCCTGCAGTAAAGGCTTTGCCTCGAGCGGCTTGAGTAGAGCAGTTTCGAAATCGTCGTACTGGTCTGGTATTGAGAACGGCTCTTTCTGAGGTGGTAAGGGATCCGGCAGGGGAGGTAATGACTTGGGTTTCGACAGGACCTTTCTCGGTGCGTCGCGTAACGGCTCGACAGATTTTCGATACGAAGTGAAGACATCTGGGTATTTTCGAGGATTGTCAAAGGGTATGTCACGGTCGTCAATGAAGTATTTTTCATCGACCCATAGCCGAAAGTCGATGCCCTGTTTGTCTGCTATTCTTCGGACCGCTCTCTCTTCTCTCTTCTCCTCAACGCCTTCCTCATCAGTCATCCAGATTCCGACCACTTGGGTTTCCTTCTCACTGTTTTTAAATCCTGCAAGCATGTCTTCGAGCACATCGCCCACCAGACCAGCCCGAAGCACAAGACTTGACCCTTGGTATTCAAGGTCCGTCTTTAAATCCCAAACACTTTCCGCCAGAAATCGAGCTCGATGAGGACCACATCTCCAGAACTTACCTACTTCCGATCTTGCCTCAGGATAAGGGGACTTCAAGTCTGGATTTGAAAGAAAGCCAGACACTTCCACTTGCTGCGCCGCAAAAACATAGACCGGCAACACATGGGTAAACGGGGTATGTGACTGGCTTGCTAACTTTGATATTTCGTGGAGTATAGGATTGTCTGCCAGGCGAAGATCCCTTCGGAGGAGATATATTAGTATCCGCTGAGCCATCTCGCGCTGGCCAAGAGCCACTAAGGGTTGGGTCAAGATTGGGTTCAAGTCTTTTGAGGATCTCTCGAGATAATAGAAGGCGGTCGGTGATAATGGTTCTCGTCCAAACGATACTTCTTGCTAGTGGTGGTGGTGGCAATAGGTTGATGTTAATTGCTATGTAAGCATACACATGGACATGTGCTAGGAAGTTCTGTGTATGATGGCTAAAAGCTTGAAAAGGTCTTTGATATGATGGATAGAGATTCAATATTGACCACCTCTTCAGAATGACAAGCAAAGAAGGAAGCTCAAACTACAGGCAACCAGGGTACGAAAGTAGGAGAATATTCCGTGCCATGTGGTAGGCAAGGCATGAAACGCCATCTTCAAAGTCAAACTGCTGCATGTAGCGATCAATGACAGCATGGTAGAGGAGGCGGATGCGGTGTGCATGGCCGTATGGGTTGGGCCATGATAGTCGAATGATGCAGGGTGAAGTTGATGACGAACACAAACACTCTTTTCCAGGTATGCTGATCGTGTAGCGCCATCGGAAAAGCTTGTGGAGCGTCGGATCTGATAACACACGGATTGGCCCTGAGCAGAACGGCGAATCATCGCATGGGCGGATACATGAACCACGCGACCATCGTATTAATTGTTGGCAGACTCTGAAATAGCCTTTGTGCCGGGAAGTTTCAAACTGTAGTGGGAGAATTTTGCAGTGGTTCAAGGTTTTGACAACCTGTAAAATAGAGGTACCTCAGCGCCACGGCGATCGTGAGACCCCAGTCGCTTGAGATGCAAGTGCGGACGAGCGGTTGGAGGAGTGCTTGCTCAGGCTACGTACTAGGTACTGTCTGTATGTCGACCAAAGTGTTCAGTGATGGCCTGACAAGACGTGCTTGCCTGAGGCATATCGCACCACCAACACATCCATGACCCGTCCCCATGTCGTCATGAAATTGCACGAGGTTGTACTCCATGCCGCGATGAGACTGATTTGGCATCGTTTCTTTTACAATCAAGCTTGCTTTGGGCCGACCCAGGACTGCTGAACGATGGAGAGGATCAATTTTCATGTCGAGCCTGCATGATACATTGCAGCTGCAGCTGCAACTGCAACTGTCATAGGCTGATGGAGTAGGAAAAGAAGCTTCAAGATCTGATCGACTTAAATCTTAGACCAGATCGGAACTTGGTGTCAGTCGAACGATCGGACGGTATCCCACATGGCGCTGACCAATCAGCCGAATCCTTTGACGCGAACGAACCACAATTACGAGACACGATTGGCGGGATCGCCGAGATATGCTCTGGGCATCACCAAACACCAATTGGGCGCGAAACATGGCGTCATAGTAGTACGCCATTAACACAGTTTTACTCCAAGTGCCATCACATAGCATTCTCAAATCTAGCATTGTTGATAAAGATAGAAGACAATGAAGTTGCGAAGAGACGACTAGCTAACCATATTTTTACAACCATGAAAGTTCTCCTCCATCAACGGTACCACGAAATATTCAATGCAAAGCACTAGACCAGCCCCATAACGAATTTCACGCTGAAACACGCAGGATAGCATCCCAGTTTTCTTCTCGTTAAGCAAAAGTCCGTTCTGGTTCAACAACCACGTGCTGTGTTGCTGGTGTCTGTTTCTACGCCCTCCACTGACAAGGAGCCCGCCTGGATGTTATTCAACAACCACATGCCGTAAACTTATTACCATGCGCGTGCGTCCTACTTGATGTCTCGTACCACTCTAGTTTGGATATAATCCGACCTTGACACCGTTGCCGACAGCGAGAGTCAAGGTTTGGAATTCAGACCATGGTTTGTCGTCGCGAGGTTCAATCCTTCTAAAGTGCTGAAGTAGTCGGATCATTGTGTAGGAAGCTTCAGTCAATGCAAAGTTTTGGCCTTCTTCAAGTCAGCAAAAATGATCGTAAACACGCATGTTCAATTCATCACTTACCAATGCAAATTCTAGGGCCACCATTGAAAGGAAGATATTCCCAACTTGGTCGCAGCGTCTCCCATCTTTCTGGCTTGTATTGCAGGGCATCTTCTCCGTAGAAGTCTGTTCGTCGGTGCATTGACCAAACACTGTAACCGACAGGAGTACCCTTAGGAACAAGAATCGGCGATTTCTCATCTGGACCGCCGCCCAGGGGCAACACTGTGTCCCTGATTGCGATACGAGTGTTTCCTGGAACAACTGGCCACAGCCGGAGCGACTCATTCAAAACCCACTTGACATATTTCATTGATTTCATCGTCTCATAATCTGGTGCTTCACCTCCGAGCTCGTCAACTTCCGCTTGAAGCTTGGCCCACACGTCCGGCCGCCTCGCAAGCTCGAAAAAGGTGTGGGATAGTAAGCTCGCAGTGGTGTCACGACCAGCAAGAAGAACATTCATGGTTTCTGAGCGGAGGATGTAGGGATCTTTGGTGACTTTCAGCAGCTCATATAGGAAGGTGTAGCTTTTTTTCTCTTCGACGCCACCCTTTTCCATATCCTTCTGCTCGGCAATAGCTTCATCCACGATGTTTGATGCGAATTTTCGAACGAACTCACTATCATCTTCTCGTTTCTTGTCAGGCAACCACTGATTCAAGCGTGCTGTGCGGAAGTCCTTACTCATACATTCCGTAACGTATGTGAAGGCATCGGTAAACTTCGCGGCATCTTTGTGCTCCTGACCAGGAACCAATGTGTTGGTTGACTTTCCAAACAGAAATTCGGTGGCTGAGTCCATGGTCAGTCTGAAGAAAAGTTCTTGCAGGTCGACTGTTTTGCCATCTTTTGGGATAAGGGCCATCATATGCTTGACGTGATGCTCATACAAGGAAAGCTCCCCAACCTGCTGTTTGGTGAAGCTTGGTCTAATCATCGCTCGAGAGTGTTCCCACGCTTTGCCGTCACTGGTAAAGATTCCTTGGCCAAACACTGGACTCATGGTAGAAACGCGCAGATTGCCGAGTCCAAAATCGTTAAACTTGGTGCTGAGCACCGTTTTGATGTTCTCTGGTTCGATAGTTACGATGAAATTTCGGTTGAGGTTTCTGAATTGTAGAGTTTTGTGCGCCTGCCAGTTCCGAAGACGAGACATCTCCTGGAAATGGCCAGCCTTTGCGGCCGCGAAGTTTTCTTTCATGAAATCCAAACCGAAGAAGTACCCGAGAACACCTTTGTGCTGCCATTTGTACACAGGCTGGCAACCATTCTCCTTAGCCAGGCGTCGTTGATTTGCTCCTTCGGTAAATTCCCAGTAAAGCCTCTTTACGACGAAGAAAGCGGCAATAGCTGCAACAACGACGGGCAGGGAAATTCTGGGTAACATGCTTTCGGCCATGATACCTGTTGTAGGTTTGTTCAAGTAGAGGAGTTAAGGATTAACACACTATACTGTATCTGTGTTGTCCAGTTTGCCGTCCTCTAGAGCTCGCCGTTCGTGAATCGGGTTCACTGCTTCCTGTTTGATGCTATATGAGATTCATATAGTCTTCGCAATAGCCTGGTAAGAACGTGGTACGCAGGGGTTCGTCAGCCGTGATGCAGCTCGCAACGCTACTAGGTGGCGCCGAGTCCGAGCAGTCAAGCCCGCTTCCTCAAAGTGCCGTTTCGCTCGTCATGCAACAAGCTGTTTTCGTTGTGGTGAGTGGTTTAGTTGAATTGCACTGTGATTCGCATCAAATCGGATTGAGGAGTACCTCGCAAACTTCAACGGTTGAAGAGCGAGCCGTCGACCGAGCTATAAGTGTCACTCATTTCAAAATGTTTCTAGGAATAGAATAGGTGCTGTCAAATGCCAAAGAGCGAAAAGCCGAGGCTTAGCAACGAACACTGGGACAATCTTTTGGCCGACGGACGAACTCAGGCCAACAGCTTGCAGCGAGGGTTTGTAGTACTGTAAATACCTTTTTTGTAAAGACCTTGTCAGTCCGGTTGTGCTACTATACCTTCAAGCGCTTCTACAGTATTCCTACTTCGCACTTTTATAGTGAGTAACCCTTATGTTGCTGTAACATCAATTCAAAGCTCGTGCTCACGCCTTAAGACGTGATTGCAATCAATGATAGCACGGCAGAGTTACTTGTTTCCAGACATTACAGTATCTCCCCGATTGTGGTTGTTGTCCCAAAGCTAGGTGCATATGGGGTTAGCACCTCGCTTACATCCCTGCCTTGCTTCGCAAGTTATCCCCTTTCGGTGTAGTAACTAGTGGAGCATTACGAAAGTCCTACATTCAGATCGAATGAGTGACAGCAATTGCGGGGGGTAAACACTCGACTAAAGACTGCCGACCGAATGGGCGAGTGTATCTTGAATATTGAGTTGCTAGTCGTGACATTTACACACCACGAGAGGAGCCATGAAGGCCAGGCAGGCGTGGTCACAAGTTCGTGCAGAATAGTGTGCAGAAACAACCATGTGGACCGGCCATTGCATGGCCGGTTCACATGGTTGTTAATCGCGATAACGAGTCACTGCTTCGGACGTCGTGTTTCCCGATTGAGGATTCTGAAGGATGTAATTCACTGTTCAAATGTCAATCGCAGTACGCAAACATGGGAGGCCTATAGAGCTCCTTAGCCAGAAGTGCTCTTCCTCAAGCGTTCGATATGCCCATTGATCTGAAGAGTAAACTGCGTACAACTGGGAACGGTTTCCATCTCATAGCAACTTCAAGAGCCGAAGTTCCTTACTGTCCAGAGTTCGTGAAGTCGACGCTACATGCCTTTTCCAACAATCAAAGTGGCGACCATTGCATGTGGGTCTGAGTATTCGTCATTGGATTCTTCGATCCCTTTGAGCCTTGTATGTGAATTATAGTTGCGACAAACCGGCCTCATAAGCTGTCGAAGCTGTAGGACGTCTTGATGATCTTCAGAAAATTCGTATGATAAGGTAGATTTGGTTTGGTCGTCCTGATGACAAAGTATCCGCTGGCACAGCGTGTCTCATCTATGACTTAGCCTCTTGCAACAGCTTCAAAATCTCGGACTCGTTATCGCCAACGACTATGATCATGTCAGCAAATGTAGATCTGTAAAATGTTGAGCAGTGTATACATACCAGCTCTGCCTTGATTCCAATCAACCACGACCGGTCGCTTGAAGGCGTTTTCGTCCTGCGCAAGCTTCCTGACAGCGTCACTGACACTGGTAGCACCATCCACCACCTGGCCGATCTTGCTCTGTCCGACGTATTCGAAAATGCTTCTTAACTGGTCTTCCGTAGGTGCAGCCTCGGTAACATCAAGCTCGAAAGGTTCTCGCTTCACTGCTTCGTTCTGTGGTGTATGGTCCCCAGCCTGGTCTTGTGTAGCTGTCTCTTGCGCCTGAGCATTTCCCTGCCTGAGTATGTTCAGAACTCTAGTGGAGCTGGCTATCGATGGCTTGTGGAAAACGGTGATAACATCGAGAGTCTTGTGCTGCAGCGTCTGTCAGCGTTTGCTCGTATATGCCCTACAACATTGTCTGCCACTTACCATGCGAAACATGTTGGAGAAAAATGGTTTCATGGGCTTTACGTGCATCACTCGACAGAAAGTTAACCAAGTGAACTGGAAGGATTATTTCTATCTGGCTCTCCTGTAAGATGTTAAACGAAATATGAGGCAGGACTGCAATATGAAGCTCGACGGAGGAGGCTACGTCATTGGGCAATTCACACACCAGTCGCGTTGTACTCGGTACATAAGCGCGCTACGCAACCATTTCCATAAGTAGAACGAGCTGCTGTACACAAGTAACCGAATTGAGGTAGCATCATAACTCAGCTTTCCACTATATAGATAGGGATGACTCCCAAGAGTCAATTTAGGTATTCATTATGCATCAACCGTGAGCTGGCGTTAACAACACGACAGCCATGGCATTCCCCACGACGTCACCTTCATTTGCCTAGCAGACGCTGTGGTGCACACCCTCTGACATTGGTCGCCGACTTCCATGCTTCGCTCGGTGTTCGTGACGCTTGCCAAGAGACATATGATCTTTCTCGACGTTGCCAGCCGCACTTGGTTGCAGGGCTGACAAGTCGGAGGCATCCGTACTCATCAAAGTCTGAGTGACCGAGACGATGTCGCTGATCAACCTGTCCAAGAGATCGAGACTCATACTTTCGCGAACGACGACCCGAAGGATTTCGATTGTCTCCTCGTAGGGAGGGAGTGGGTAGTCTATGAAATGTTAGTTTAATCATCTTCGCAGTCCATGTCAGCTTACTTGGAATGATATATTGCTTGACTCGAAGCAGCGTGCTGACAGATTCCTGCTTGATGTGTGGGTAGTCCTTCTTGAATGCGTCTGAAAAACGAAAAGCAACAACTGGCAAACCAGCGTTGTAGTCTGCGCTTGTCTCTCCTTCCTTGGTCCATATTTCCTGCTGACCTTGATAATCAAACTGGCCCTTTGGACGATGAATATCGCTGACACAAAGATACCAGCCTGTCGCCTCCAGAGCTTTGCTGAGTAGCCGAGCATTTGCCAAAGCGTTCTCCATGACGGCTCTGAACCCATTGAAGCCCAAGTGGGATAAGGTTGTAGTACTGAGCGATGACTTGAGCGCCTGGGCGCGAAAAGTTGAGGGTGTACGATTCTGTCATTGCATGAGCCTCTGTCCACACCAGAATAGAAAATTAGGTACTTACCTTCAGTACCACCCAAGTAGTGCAATTCGAACACTAAATGCTTCGGCAAATATGATTCGTCTCGCCAAATGATCCAACCCACTCCAGCGTATACAAGACCGAATTTGTGGCCGGACGTGTTGATAGACTTGACTCGGGATAACTGGAAGTTCCATTTCGGTCCTCCAGCTTTAGCATTTGTGAAGGGGACAATGAAACCTCCGCTGGCTGCGTCAACATGAATTGGAATGCTATGACCAGTCTTGGCTTCGAAATCGTCCAAAAGCTTGGAGATCTCCTCGACAGGCTCGTAGTGGCCGGTGTAAGTGCTACGCATGATCACAAATACTCCGATAGTGTTCTCGTCAATGTTCTCCTTGACTAGTTCAGGATCAAGTCGGTAGTTACTCTTCTTGCTCACAGGCAAGATACGAGCTTCGACCTCGAAGTAACGAGCAAACTTCTCAAGGGCGACTTGAACGTTAGCACCCATGATGATGTTGGGCTTGAGGGTATCTTTTCCTTCAGACTGTCTCTTCTCCTGCCATCTTCTCTTCATAGCAAGACCACCAAGGTGGATGGCCTCTGAGGATCTGGTTGTGGCTGATCCGATGGCCTTCTCACCCTTCTGCACACCCTACATATTGGCGATGGTAGAGATACAACGGGCATGGATGTTCATCATGGCAGGATACTCATCTGCATCTGATATGTTCTTACTGAGGTTCTCGATCACGAGCTTCTCTGCTTCTCTTTCCATGTATGTTCCAACAAAACTGGCGAGATTGAGGTTGGGTCTACCATCGAGATCGAGCTCATCCTTGATCATTTGGTGCACAGCATCCGCCTGAGCCTTCATCAGCTATTTCCTAAACATTGAGGACCAGGTTCGTACGTACCGGAGCACCCTCTTGAGGAATCCTGAACTTGGACAATTGGTCCTGTGCATTATACCGAGACGAGTATGGGGTCAGTGTTGCTGAAGCATCTTGGATATGAGCATGGTGCTTATGGGCTTTGTTGTCACTCTTTCTCAGTTTCTCAATGAGCTCTTCTGGGTCGACATGACTGGCAAGAGACATCTTAGCTGATCAGAAGATAACGTGCGGTTTCAAGTTTACTTAGTACTTTGAACGTGAGTAGAGATTGTGTCGGGGGTGTAGAGAAAGCAAGTAGCACAACAGATTGACAGATACACGAGCTTCGCTGTTCTTCCTCACCGTTCTTCAATGTGAAATCACATGGGAAACATAAGCCAGGAACGTGTACGCGTACCTGCAGGTGAGTAACAGTGACGTACAGTAGAGATGAGGTCGTGAAACTGTCATCAGTGTCGCTATGTCACGATTTGACCGAAAAGTTGAAGCTTCGTGGAAAACATGCTTTCCGTAGCATTTCTGCATGCAACAGGCGGGGAGCTTCGACCTGTGAGCGTGCGTTAAACCGTGCTACAGATCAGGATCTGATAGGGAGATTATTCTAGTATCTGCTCTCCGAGTTCCACAGTACTTGAACAGCTTTCGCAGAAAAGTTTTTACGTCTTCAACCGCAAGTGAATATGGTGTACAATCCCGAGGTCGTACAGAGCATCAAGAAACCCGATTTCGAGCATTCGGAACCTAGGAGTTCATTGTCTACAAGCTTCTTATGACCACGCTCCGCAAAGCTTGATTTTCAGGAAAACCAATCGGAGGCGGCGGCCTCCTCGTGAGTTCAACGGTGGAAGGCATAGCAAGTGCTATCCAATCCCTGTGGGCTGTCACACCTACTATACAATGCTTCTATCCATTGGCATACGTAGAAACCTGTTTCTCGTCCTTTGCAGTACGAATCTCTCAGGTTACTCCGTACACGTTATCGAATTCTCGGCGTGTCAAACAGTGCGTGCTTGCTTTAGGTCTTGGCAATAGCGCCAAGTAGTTCCGACCACCATGATCAATATGATATGCAGTCTGTAGGCGGAGCTGTGCTTCGCTCGGCTCTGCAACAACGAGCCACTGCTGATTGCTGAGATCCGATTCCTCTAAACACACATATTGCTTTTGAGAGTATGGTGAGTGCGACGAATGACTACCTAGGTAGTCCTCAAGTCATCGTATCTCCACACCGCGATAGCCATACTGCTCATGAGGCCTTCACTATGGTTATAAGTGTGGATCCTAAGTTGAATTTCCTGTGCCAACATCACTTAATGCAGGGACCTGCCGCCGTGGCTTGCATGAGTACGCCCCAGAAGCCACGGCGTAGACCATCCTAGCAATCACGTGTTACAACCTCTTGCAACCAAACTTTCGTAAGTAGAAGCCTTACACGAGAACGTCTATTAATGCAACCATGGAACTCTGTTCAACCATATTGTAGTATCCTTGCCGTTTTCAACCATTACGTATGTCTAATCGCGTTTTGATATTTTACAATGCCATCTCTCAATTTCCAATTCCAATTGAGGCCACTGTGCAGACCCACACCACGCTTCCAGAGAACAAACAACACGCTAAGGGTATAAAGCGAAGCCAACCATCATGCACAGCCCATCCAAAGGGGTACCATCGTCCCAAGCAGTAATATCACACATCCAATCGTGAAACACATCAAATCCCAAACGTCATACCTACCTGTTCATAGGCTGATGAATGAACAAAGGTCGTGAAATCAACACATTAAAGTCACGCACGGCCAGGCTGTCCACAACAACACTAGCCAGAATCCACGCCAGCGATATGGCTGTAGTTATTCAGAGAGTCATGCAACCACATTCGTGTTTGCGTGATCGTGCGATTCGCTTCCGGAGTCGGACTTGATGCCTTCTCCAGCGGAGGTTTCTGAGTCGCCAGACTTTCCACACCCTTTCACAAGGATATGTCGCTGCGAAAGATATTAGCATGATGATTTATAGGCATGGGTTGATGATAACATACCTTCAGGGCGTCTTTTCTAGAAAAACTCTTATCGCAGTGCTGGCAAGGGAACGGCTTCACAGCCAGATGTATCCTCTTGTGGCGTTTGAGATCATGATTTCGATTGAAACTTTGTGGACATTCGTCACATTTGAATGGCCGATCTTGATTTACTGCCTGTTGAGGAGAATTTGCTCGAGCTTGTGCGTATTGTAACTGTGGATTTGCAGCATACCCACTGTTGAAATGCATAGGCATCATATGTGCTTGAAGATTTCCAACCATTGCCATTTGCGATCCGGGGTTGTTCACATTGGTCAAAACAGGTCCTGGCATGGCTGGCAATGAATAAGATGGATATGGCGGTTTCATAAATGGACTCTGCTGTGAGTGATGCTGAGGGATCGGACCATGCGACAGCGGTGGCGAGATCGTTGATGCAGGAGCACTCGAAGAGTGGGGGCTTTGTGTGACAGGTGTGGAGCTTTGGAAACCGTATGGTGGTTGCGGTGTTGCTGATGCAGTCATGGCAGCATACAGTCCTGGCGCTGAGGATGCTTTGGAGATGGAGTCAATTGGACTTATTGGTGATCTCTGATGTGGTTGCTGCACTTGATTGGATAACATCGGGTTGCCCATTATAGAAGACTGAGCACCCTGTGTTGATGTAGGGGATGCAAGAGACACACCGTGGGCATATGACGGAACTCCACCGACGTCATACGAGGGTGGTGGAAGAACAGATGCACCGCCTGTAGATGGGGAATTGGGATCGTGCCGTGCGAGCGACCCAGGATGGGGAGAGAATACTGATCGTGAAGCAAATACTGGTCCGTTTTGCCAACTTTGAGGTGTCAAGCCGGAGCTGTACCCCGTTGTGTTTTGACCTGCTCCCTGCCAAAAGCTTGGAGTATATGGCAGCACTGGCATGCTGTGGGCGTGCGTGTTGCCGTTGCTCTCTGGTGTGGAATTGGGCGGTGGTGTTGGTAAATTGCCTAAGCTCAATGCTTGGTGACTCGAATGTGAATTAACAATGCCCGAGAAAGGCGGGAATTTGTGGCCATAGTGTTGAGCAGCGAATTGAAGATTCGAGGGAGGAGGCAATTCGAAGTTTGGCAGATGCGAAGCCGCGGGTCGTCTTTGTGTCAAGCTGGAAGGCATGCCGCCAGCATCCATGGAGCTCCCCATGAGAAGGGGAATGGCGACAGTAGCCAGAGTGTAGGAGGCGAGCTTGCTCGCGGCGGATGGGTTTGGAAAAGGAAGATCGACTTGTCGTCTTTGTTAATCTGCCGAACTATAGATCTTGCTGACGATCCAAAGAGCACACTCTCGAGCTTTGTTTTTCACAACCTTTTGTATTGTAGGTTCTTGTATCCCGGAGAAAGGTGTATACGACCTCGGAAGTGGTGTCGGCCTCAATATGGTCGGTGAGTTATTGCAAAACTACGAGCTGGCAGTCAACAATCCCTCCAGAAGTATCTCTCGCTGAAGCTTGGTGCAGCAAGGCTGTGGTACGAACGTTGGAGAATGCCCGGTGCACAGAGAATATATTTCTTTTCACTATGGTAATGATCAGCGTCGGATAGAGCTTGTGTTGAGAGGTCCACAGTGGGTGTCGATCCAGGCACCAAGGTCAAGGTTCTTATCGCTGACGGGCTGTTGAGGTACTCGAACTCCGAGGTACGATGAGAAGTGGTCGACAATATCTATAGCGATAATGAGCGAACAGACAAGCAAGTAGACAGTTACAGACACAATGTCAGGCTGGCAAAGGGCCGAGTTGAAGAATGCGAAGCAAGATCCTTTTGCAGAGAACTTAGCACATGGCGCTGCAAGTGGGGAGCTGGCACGCGGTAGACTGGATTGGCCTATCGCTTGGTGTTCGTCTGAAAAGAGAAGAGCGTGCTGTTGGAGCAAGGAGTGGAAGGACATGATGCTAGGTAAGAAGAGGACAGGCGTCGATAGAAAACGCACGGCTGTCAAATAAAGCGGGCCTTGGTCTCAGTTATGGACTCGCCCAGACCCGATCTAAGCAGGCCGAAAGGGGAGTGCGTGAGATTAGATGGAGGCACGCACGCTATGCTAATATCGTAAATCGAGTCCACCCAGCTGAAGCTTAGCGGCTACTGCACGAAAGTCCAGCCAGGTGCAAGGATGGTTCTTGTATCGTAATGCTTCGGAAGACAGGGTCGAAAGTGCCATGAGATTGACAGATCTGATGGGACCAGAAGACCATTCCTAAATCCGAGAAACGTGGGCTCGAAGTGGGACGAGGATTGTTGTACAGTATGGTAACGACGGGCAAGTACTTCCTTTGCAAAGTAAGAAAGACGGAGTAAAGCTTACTTGTGCACGTAAAGCTCAGCTGACCAGAAAGAGCTGGCAAGTCGAATCTATCTCCAACCGTGCTGCTTACTGTAGGTCCGAGATAGGCAGTCTCAAGAAGGGGAGTGCCAGAAAGGATGCCCGGCGACAACAGGAACTCCGTGTTCCCATCCATTTCGCGCAGGAGGGGATGCTCGTGTCGAGCATGTGCATAAGCACTGGCAGCCGCGATTTGTTGACCAGCAAGTACGGATTTGTTGCCTTCGTGATTGGTGGTAGTGCTTGTACTGATCAGAAGAAGCCTAGCGACCTGCTAGTTTCTGCTTGCCAAGCACACTAAGTATGTCACAGCAGAAGTCTTTGTGAGCGTTGTTGCCGCCCGTAGCTTTCCACGAATCCCAGCATTGTGTCCATATCGGAGGCCATGATTCGCAACATCCTCGCTAAACATCAATAAGGCAGCATCTGACTGCTGCCCTTTTTTGCTGCTCTGCAATTACGCTGCCTTAATGCGATCTGATTCTCGGTGTTGTCTAGCGTCGGTAGTATTGTAAGTATTGGATTCTGAAACACTGCAGGATCATCTTGATCGACGGTCTGGCTACGAAACTCGACTTGTCATGATACACGATCAACAAAACAATAATTGCAAATGTTCACGCGTCAAGTGCGCATCGGGACATTCACCACAGACGAGACTTGTCAACAGTGTCAGACTAGTTGTGGCTAACAAACGAGCAATGTGATGGTCGCTGTCCCATGGATGCATAAGCTGGGGATCCGCTACTGGGTTGGACCATGGCTCCTGACCCATGCATCGAGCTTTATCCGAGCTCATAGCTTCATGTTCCTGTAGCGCTACTGCAGCTTCATGCCAGTTCAACCTTGGCTTCCACGATTGTGCAATTTCCAACGGCCATGTGGTTGCCTTTTTCCGTATCCTACGGTTCGAACTGCTCTGAAATGCTTGGTGACCGAACGGCCGATGGAAGAGCATTCATGTCATTCGGCAGTATGTTGTCAGTGGATCTTTTCTGCTTCACACCACCATTGAATATGCCGCCAACCGCTCTCCACACCTTATTTACAACACCCATCCTGCCGGCAGTTTGGTGTAACTTCGCCGTGCTCGCCTTTGTTGACTGGTTCGCGCAGACCGAAACCTTATCCCGGCGTCTTTGCGCTGGTCGACTATTGCAAAGCAGCTAAAATGATGCCATAAAGAGAAAAAGCCTGCCTAAAAGAAATTGGTATGCTACAGTTAATGTCTATACGGCAATAATTGTCATTACCGAGCGGTTAGCACTAAACCATGATCTTTCCGGGCAAGATCGCAGGCTGCCTGCCCCTAATGTGCCACTTTTCGGACTTTTGCTTGCCCAGAATGTCCCACCCCTGAGACAGGGGAAATCCCATCGTCAGAAAACAAGTTCGTTAGTTCTTCGCATGCCAGCGATTTATGTAAATGCTCGTGTTCAACAGGGAGAGTTTAATTGAAGCATCACTATGACAAAAAACGTTTCCCCACACCCAATGTGTCAAGGCCGGAAATGTCATATTATGGTTCGAATACTATCTGAACATGCCAGGTGTCATATCAGAGATGCAAAGCTAGCGGGCCTTGATCGAAACGTCAATGCTGGCATGCATGCATCCACCAGAGTTCGTCGGCCACGATCCTGCTCTTCCACACGCCTGCTCTACTTATCGAAATGTTACTTGCAGGTTTGAAGAACAGGCACCTCCTCGAGATTACAATTCAGCACGCCCCTTTCGCCTCTGGTATGGATGGTTCTGCAATTCACAAGCACAGAACGATCGCACGTGGTCTTGCAGCATCATCATGCACGTATGGGGGGCAACGATACGGAACAAATTACTCACCGTTTGCCTGCTACGCATGTCGATAGGATTTTGTATGGCTTGCAAATACATGTTCCTGAATCTTGCGACGATGCAAGGTTAGACGCATTTTCGATATTGGATTTGAGGCCAGTCTAGCAGTGAACATCTCAATCTACTGCGGACATGCTTCCTCCGTAACCTATGCAGTTCAATGTCCAGGGGCTCTTCAAGATCTTTCTAAACCCGGAAATTCATGATCATTCGCACTATTCCAGTATAGATTGATTTGATTCTCCATTCGAACAGACTATACGAGTTTGAAAGTCTTCTTCCTGCAAACCCCATACTGGGCAGAATTTGCACCCTCCCAACGGGTCAAACGCGTGTGTAGCTTTTTCTACAATTTATCCGTCCTTGGCAGGATCTTCAGGTCCCCCTTCTCGATAGAATATCTTGCATACGGGTGGCGCTCGCAAATCTCAAGCCAACAAGCTCCAGCGTTTCGGATCTGCCATTGTGGAAGCCACTACCGGTAAATTGGCTTGACCCCACCTGTTCCACGGATTCGGTATCCGTTGGCTGGGCATGACGGCTGTCGGAAAAGGTACTGTACCTTACAGTATCGCCACCAACACATTACGTGCCTGTACAGGTTTACTGTACTGTACAACTTGAGGACAGCAACCATTTAGTATGGACTACATCAATACTGTGTGTTCTGTGCTTCATCCACTCCTACACCAGTACGAATCATTGGGTCAAAGATTTAGCAACTACAGGTCGAGCACACTACCCAAATAATCCATGTCTAGATCTTAATGTCTTCGGGCTTATTATTCATCGCTGAATAAAAATGTCACCTCTCAAGTATGTCAAGTGCCCACCCTCTCAAAAAGGCCCACATGATCCACAGACGTCTTCTGTCTCCTAATCGAAACTCTCAAGCCTCAACTCCTCATGCCACACTGATGGATCCTGATCATATGAATGGGTCTTGAACGCATGACATCAAAACACACCACGGTCTAACAAGCGAAGAAGTAAGTTCACGGATATCTACAGTACAGTAGGTACCTGTACAGTACATTTAGAGCTCCTTCCCCTGAGTTTGTCACCGCAGCACAGTGAGCGATACGACAATGTTCCCGACCTGCTCATTTCAACCATGATCAACGTGAACCAAGCCCTATACGAGGCAAGCGTACAACCTTCACCTCTGCTTCCAATCTAACACCGCAAATCAGCACAGCAATCTGTACATAGCGACGCCGCAGTGCAGTTGTGATATACTGTACGGTCAAAACATACTGTTATAGCTCTTATTAGACACTGGGTTATGGTGTTATGCAGGTCGATGATTCGAAGCAACAGCGCTGTGGCCGTTGAGTTTATCACGATGTGAACGACACTACCATTTGCTCTACACCTGATAGGATGGAGTTCATTACCCGCAGGTAGGTTGTTGAATCCCTACTGTTCTTGCTGAGCGTAAGCCGTGAATGGCGTGCTGGGAGGAACCGCAAGGGGGAGGGAAGGTCTGCTTGGAACAGCAAAAGATAAAAAGGGGGCGAAGACTGTAAACATGAGAACGAGGAAACTGGTAGAGGAGATCAGATGATGATCTTTTTTCTGACTTTAACATTCTCCGCTACAAGTACAGGTGTGTGTCACCGAGAAGGATTGCTCGCTCTCGGGTGGTCAACCTTAAAACCAAGCCTTTTCTTTCAGCACGACATGACAAAGCAACATTCTTCCATCTTTTCCAATCTGCATCACGTCTGTCCTATCGCGTGACAGCATCTATCTAAGATGCCTCTTCCACAGTAGTACTAGCATCACCATTGCTAGACTCACGACCAGCGTCAGTGCTCTGACTTGCCATCATCTGATCCCCATTGCCATGTCCATTCGTCAGTCGCAATTTCTTGTGTAGAAGCGGTGCAAACTCAAACGCGGCGCTCTTCGGACCAGTCTTGCCAACCTTCTTGCCCTCCTCCGAAGGTTTCGGTTCATGAAAAATAGTCTCATTGGTAACGCTATCTTTGAGTGGATGTTGCTGAGCGATCTGACGCATCTTGTCCGCAAGTGTGGATTTCTTGCCAGTGAAGTCGTCCTTGATAGTCTTGTACTTGGTCAAGAACTCGAGCTTCTTATTCAAGGAACGGAAGTGAGAGAGGTAGACGTTTAGTTCGGCGTTGGCGATTGCGCGTGTGACTTGCTTTTCGAGGAGAGTGGGTGTGTGGTCGTCGGGGTTTTTGACGTTGGGGTCGAGGTTGAACATGTAGGGGGGCATGTAGTGCTTTAGGAGTTTCTCGATTGCGTCGTGTTCGTTGGCAGCCTGGTATATTGTTAGCGAGGATCCTCCTTGCAATACGTGTGGGGTTTCAACTCACGGTTTCTTCTTGCTCATTTGCGAGGTCTTCTCGTGTGAGAGGCTTGTCGAGAGATTCTTGTGAGTTGGTGGCTCCATTCTGGAAGTCGAGGGTTCGAATTGCGTTTTCTGCTGTCTGGACCATTTCATCGGTGATCGGGCTTTCGTCGTCTTCGGTGGCTAGGCCGGACAATTCGTAGAAGGAGGTTTTACCTTTGTCGTCGTGAGTGCCGATGAATTTCAGTCCAGAGCTTGGGTGGATGAAAATCGGAGACACCTTGACTGAATTCGGCAGGCATCCTAGACTTGATTTCTGAGGTGTGGTAGTCATTATGGTAGAGGTTTGTAGTCGTGCTAAATATTTTCTGGTAGGTAGGAAGTAGTTGATGGGTTGAAGGATGAAGATTAGAAGTTAAGAAGGATTACAGAGAGTGGTATATATCATCCAGAATGTTTGCCTATCACGAACCATCAAGAAAGGACAAGAATTCCACTCAGCGCCGTCAACGCTGCAGTCTCTGAACTTCATTGTTCTCCTTGTCGCCTTGCCATACTCCCAGACTGGCAGGACATTGAAGACAAAGACTCTGTTGCGTGTCGCTAGCATTTCAATCGGGCAACAGACGGAGACTTTACCTTGAACTCT
Organism: Neophaeococcomyces aloes; assembly: GCA_022813445.1. NCBI lineage: Eukaryota > Fungi > Ascomycota > Eurotiomycetes > Chaetothyriales > Neophaeococcomyces > Neophaeococcomyces aloes. The sequence goes on from JAKLMK010000017.1 coordinate 163,933, forward strand.
TGCTTCTTGAAGCTAAGGTATGTTATCTGTGGCTTTGTTGATGTGGTCGTGGTGCAGGTTAAGAAGCTTCCGGCTTTGTGTCAAAGGATATGGAGTGCGACCATCACCTCCTTTGAGGCTTGTCCTGCCTGTGTACAAGGGGGGTTAACATGCAAGATATGCCGAAGGCATGCCACAATTCGTGTAACGACAAAGAACCAGTTAGAAGAGCAAACCGTTCATGGTACCAAGCAGCCTTACAACCCAGGTGGAATGAGGCTACCAGCATACTCGGAGTCTCACATTGATATGAGTCTCGCCATGGTTGGACTTGTTGTGACAACTCTTTAGTGGAAATCGAGAAGGAGAAAGCATATGTAAGTGTTTGGAGGATGTCTTCCTTGTCTCTCAGCCCATCTGAAGATGTTGGCGATGCTATAAACGTCTCAACCAATGAGGCGAAAGAGGTAGCTATTCGGTAAATCGAGTGATTGTAGTATCGGAGGTATGAGCATCGAAAACCTCATTGACAAAGCACAAGCAATAGTGCGGTAGGAATTCCGCGCTCTTTAAGCAATCTTCAAATTAGTTACATAAGGCAAGGCAACTTCGTGAAGGCTCGTGTACTATGCTTGTGTTCGTCCCGACGTCGACAGGTATATACTATCTGCATGAATCGGAACAACAGAGAGGCACATATGCAACTTCAAGTCTCTTTCGTACTTCTAACCTCATTTGTGTTGATACTCGCAGTACTGCTTTCTCCACAGCACACAACCGTAGTTGTCTCGCATCTGAACAACCTCGTAGGAAAATTCCGAGGCCTGTCATCAACCACGACGGCATCAACGACTACAGCAGCAACGAGTTCGAAAACAGGAATGGGGCGTACACCAGTATATTTCGTGTCACATGGAGGACCAACTACCATGTACGAGAAAGACCATCCTGTGTATTCAAAACTCGGGGCAATAGGACAAGAAATCACACAAAAGGTCAAGCCCTCAGCAATAGTCGTCTTCTCCGCCCACTGGCAGGCCGAGAGATCCGGCACCATCGAAGTCAACGTATCTGAACAGGAACCTCTACTATACGACTTCTATGGCTTTCCGCAACACTATTACATGGAGAAGTACCCAAACAAAGGCTCGCCAGCACTCGCGAGACGAGTAATAGAGTTGTTAAGTGAAGCTGGGATCCAGGCTGTACCTACAGAACGAGGCCTCGACCATGGAGTGTTCGTACCATTCAAGATCATGTTTCCGCCGGAAAACAACCCGGCCAATGTTCCTATCGTCCAAGTCAGCCTGTTCGACGATGACACAGACGCTGCAGCGCACATCAAACTAGGTCGAGCAGTCGAGAAGCTCCGAGAGGAAAACGTGCAGATCATAGTCAGCGGCATGGCGGTGCATAACTTGCGGGATTTGTGGATGACCAGATCAACAGGACAAACGATGCCGTATTCAATAAGTTTCGATGCCGCAATGAAGGAAGCAGTCGAGACTGCACCGGGACAGAAAAGGGATCAGGCGATGGTATCATTGCTGAAAAGACCAGATTCAAGAAAAGCTCATCCGACCTTTGAGCATCTGTTGCCAATACATGTTGGAGTCGGTTCTGCCGGTCATGATTCCGGCACGCAGTTGTGGACCATGCCAGAAGGAAGCATGAGTTGGGCACAGTATCGTTTTGGGGAGCTGTTGGCTTGAGTGTGTCATGTTCTCTGTCATAGAAGTCTGATAGCGAAATTTGATTCATATTCCGTTTTCTGAGCAGATATACATGAGTACTCCAGTTGCTCAATCTGGAAGGTCATATGAGAGTATAGTGATGATCAGTCGTGGCTTATGTATCACGATGGTTTTTGCTACGAGAATTCGCTCTTGACAACGCCTGTGACTTTCTCTTCGATCTCCTTGTCTGAAAGGCCTGGGAAATTGTTAGCTGCTTGAGCCCAGCACAGTGATATTCGCCGTACCTGCTAACGATATGGATGTCTCTTTCGCGAACGCTGTACTGAATATTAATTTGACGTTTTCAACAGATTTGGTTGGGGTGCTAACCGTATCTTGCCCACAGCTTCGGCTCAACTCCTGTGCATTCTCTGATCAAGATTGGGGTGTTGGGGTTGTGATGTTTCATAGTAGGATATGCTCTTTTTAAGAACGATCTGTAGACAACTGTGAGCTGCAGCCATCTCCTTCTTCTCATGCGACAGACCTTGTGGCATCGCTAGCAGATGCTTGAGGACATAGGTGAAATCGTAGCTCTCGGAGACCTTGTGTAAATGCGTATTTGGTAGCCATAATGGCTGGGTGTGCAGAGGACCAGGTCGCGGTAATTCGTTCGTAATTGATCTGTTGAGGTAGATATTTGGGATCACGAGCTTTCGGAAGGGGACCGTCAAGCCGAATACTGTCTTGCGTGAAACTTGTTGGACGTGGTATTTCTTGTAGCTGTGCAGTACCTACCTACGAATTGCATCGCAGTTGAACCGACCAATCACAAACGAGCGACTCAGAGCCCCGTACCGAAGAGCCATACCCCAACCCCAGTACCGCAACTGAGACTCTTACCAATCTTGAACTCGCTCTCACCACACACGTCGGCATCAGGCACCTTTCTCCACTCTCAATCTATATCGCATCACCCGCGATTATGTCTGCCCGTGCTGGACTACGTTTCTCGCAGCAGACCTTCCGTCAGAGCCAATCTCAAATCCGATCACAATTTCGACAAACATGTCAGCGACGAACACAAGGAACTGCCAGGAATCCTGCAGTGGATGCAGCACCCGAACAGAGCTTCTTCCAGCGGATGTGGACCAGTGAAGTTGGAATCAAGACTGTACATTTCTGGTATGGTGCCCGTGGTAATCCCTAAGCGATCGTTAGGATGAGTCAATCGGCGGGTCTACAACCACAGACTTGCAACAAACAAGCATTGCGAACAGTTGCAGCAACGACGTGGACGTCTTGTTACTAGTAGCAGAAATAGCTAACTTATGCGCGTGCACAGGGCACCAGTAATGAAATGGGGTGTTGTCCTCGCCGGCGCCAGCGATTTCCTCCGACCTGCTGACAAGCTCTCACTGACCCAAAACCTGGCACTGATGGCAACTGGTTCTATTTGGACAAGATGGTGTTTTATTATCAAGCCGAAGAACATGCTGTAAGTGCACTCTACCACTCTCCGAACCATGCAGCCTGCCGTCGGACGACAAAATGAAACTTGGAACAGATCGGAATTGGCACTAACGATTTCGAATAGTCTGGCTGCAGTAAACTTCTGCCTTGCGATCGTTGGAACTATTCAAGTATCTCGAATCTTGTTGCACAATGCTTCGCAAACGGGGTCTAAAGAAGAAGCCGTTAAGGAAATGGGAAGAGATATGAAAGGCCAGGCCATTGCCTTGGAGAACAAGGCAGAAAACGAGTTGAAGGCATTGAAGAATTGAGATTACAGGATATCGCAATGCCTGGATCGTGTCGAGTGATGGCACATATGGTTGGAGGATTAAAGCCGAAACATCACTATTCTCACAGGATCGGCTGGGGAGAGTTGAAATGCCTGAACTTCAGGTATTAGCGCTGAGCGACCTTTTCGTGTCTCAATGTTCATAAGGAGAGAGCTGTATATGAGAATTGGAAACCGTTTGTTGTGCTCAATGATATCCTACTGAGGCAATTTGGTAAAACCTCGAAGCGGTCGCAGAGCACGTGTTGCCTGCTTTTGATATGTGGCATTCGTTGCACAAACGAACAACACTGATGAAGCTATTAGTAGCAGGAGTACCTATGTGGATGATCCCTTGATCAAACGTGTCTGCTGAGGAGGTGCAATTGAGCTTAAGAAAAGTGAGGCCTAGGTTCTATATAAGTAAGTCAGATATGGAATACCGTCAGGAATAACGCTACACTGGCCCATTTGTTCTGCCACCCACAAGACTGTGTGGACATCTTCCTTCGTGACAAACCCTTTCAGCAGCTTCTTATGCTGCCTACTCTACTCACCTGCCTGATTCGATCCGGCACCACGGCGCAAGTGTCACATCTATCATCACCGCAGGAGCGCTTTTTGAGCGTGATTCAGTATGTTTGCTTGTCATACATGTGCCTCCTCCAGGAGGATGCTAAAGGGTACCATGGGATAGCATGTTGGCTGAGTCCAGCATTGTCATCCTTAGAAACACTGCTCACAGGTCTGTGGGGGTGATCGATAGCTTGTCAACGGGAGCATTGAGGTATTTGAGAACCAATTTGGAAATCACATCAGTCAACAATTCTTGATCCTCAGCTGGTCATGACGATGGTCCCAGTGCTCGTAGCAAGCCGCATGTGTCCAGGTAGCATACCTTACGTGAGTTACATGTGGCCCGTGGGCGGAGGGCGAGACTTCTTGAACTTTGATAAAATAAGCAAGTGAGCATCCACTCTACGTGCAACGTCTAACTAAAACAAATCGAATAACAACGCTCTGTCCACACTATCCCTGATCTATTGAGGAGACTCGACTACGTGCATGGTCTTTTCTTTGTTATACCAAGTACAACCATCCATCCCACAAGCAGAGCCAAGCCGCCATGACGCTCCCAGGTAACTGTTTGCTACTCCTGATTGAGTGGTGTCTTTGCACGCAGGAGCCAAACAAGGATAGCGAGGGTGTTCATTCCACCACGAGGCTGATTGTGATGAACCTAATTCTTGTACAAGTCACTTGGACAGGTTGTTGAGGCCCGCGTGACGGATGACCTCACATTCGTATGGCACGGAGAAGTGCAATTGTGGAAGAGCCTGCTGGTCAATGTCCAGTACGGTAGAAAGAACATCAGATACGAAGGCCTAGGAAATCCTCTCTAGGAATGCACTCGCACTGAAAATCTCGCCGTGTGACAACAGAACCATACTCGATATTAGCGCAGCAGACTCTTCGTGCAAAACGTGTGTTTTATGCTCGAGGTCCTACTGTACTCGTATCAGCCGCACTTTATTTCGAGGAAGCCGCGGCCTACAAAGTGCAGTCACGAGATCTGTGACAAGCCATACATCGTCATTTGTGAACTAGTGACTGTTTGGGATCTTACAGATCTCGGTTAATCGAGCATAGATCGGATAGCCGCACGAACCTCATTTCAACAAAAGCAACACGATCCAACCAAATACAAGTACCATACTATACAAAGGCTGACCATTGTTGTAGCGCGAACGGCCAGGCAGATGTGCACCTGTTGTGTCTCCCCACGACCCCCCTGTTCTTTATCTCTGGCATGTGCGATATTCAACACATGCCTGGATGCATGTCATCGAAGATTTGTGCTCTTTCCCAAATTTATCGGGAGTTACATCCATGTTTTTCTTTGCCTCATATCTATGGCGAAGCGTTGAGTCTGAAATTCTCTCTTTCCCATATTTAATGTGTATCTCAACATTCTATCTATAGCACTACGGTCATCAAACACTTCTTAACGTTCATAAAGGAGTTCTTCGAGAAGATCGTCCACCACAAGTACCTGAGGATCGTCGTTATCTCTTTATACGTCACCATTTGTGTTTCCGGCCTATCATCCCCTCCAATACTTCCCCAATTACCACGATCCCAAAGCTTTGGCTGCCTCCAAGTACCGGTGTATTTTGGTAGATAATCTTGCTATGAGTACTCCAGAACTCCACCGCCGCACATCGAGGCTACCTGCCACCATGATTCGCTTTCCAACCTTTCAAGATACACCTCAAAAGCCCCTTACGGCCAAGGATTCTCTACGCCAGATACTGAACAAGTTTCCTACCTCGACACAACCAGAGAAGCAGCGTAGTTCACGCGACGGAGATCTGTCCACTACATCAAGTTCAAATAGTTCAACAAGGAGCTCGACGAGTTCGTTAGCATCGTCTAAGGAAGCCCTTCTTACGAACGCGCAAACCAAGAAGCGATCAGCGTAGTGCAATCCCTACCGGCTGCCACTTCATGTGCGCAACCAGTTTCATATCCCTTAAATTGACTCAAACAATAACCACTCTACACTGGCAAAGTTGGCCTGTCTTCAGAAACCCATCTCTACGGCTACGCGCAACGCCTGGTTTGCGTTCAATCACACCGTCTTAAGGTCTACTCAAGTTTATCACTACAACTTCTCCACCGTACAGATCCGCAAAATGCCGTCTTCAAAAGGCGAGCCCGACAAACCAGAACTTCGCGAGAAGGTCAAAGAAGAGGTCAAGGCTATGTCAAAGGGAGGTGGTCCAGGTTCATGGTCAGCATGGAAGGCGGGTGAACTAGCGAAAAGATACGAAGCCCAAGGTGGTGGATACAAGGACACAGGGGATAACAAGAATAAGGCTAAGCCAGGTGCTCCGGAGAAGAAGGATGAGGGAGACAAGAAGAAAACCCAAAGTGAGAAGAAGAAGGACGAGAAAAAGAAAGACGAGCAGGACAAGGAGGACTCGACTGACAAGGACGAGAAGAAAGAAGAACAGAAGGATGAAGGAAAGGGTAATAGCAAGGCCAAGGCAAGCAAGAAAAAATGAAGATCCCTTGACTCACACATCAAGATATCTCTTATCGATTGTTGCGAACTTGTCAGAGCGGCCAAAGAAAACCAGATTCGTGGTCATTACAGCTAGTAGCTGTACGAAAGATATTCATATCATGGGACCCATTAATAGTCATGCACTTAACCCATCAATACAAGGAGCTTCACCACACTATTTGTTTCCTTCCTATTCCACCACCCCGCTCACCCTCCATCTCCCTCAGCGTCAACCATTCAACCTGACACACCACCCCAAACTCCTAACCACGCAATCTAGCTACCGCACGAAAAACCCAACAGTTCACACCTCAGACCTTTTGAACCACCACCACCACCACAGCCACAGAGATTAGTAATCTCTAACCCCCCGAACCAGATAGTCCCACCCTCCAACCTGTTCCTTACTAGCCAGGTTTATTTCACATAATACACCAAACCCACCAGGAACCAGCATCAATCGTTAGGCCCTTCATCCAACAACAACAACAATGACGCCGACGACGACCCTCTCCTCAAATGTGAGAAGCACAACCCCCCTCCAACATCCTCTCACACGCACAACACCACAGAACATTGCTACACGGTCGGACGACATGACATGACATGATACGCTGCCGCGCAAGCATCTATTCATCTACTCATCTACTCATATCAGGGCAAACCAGAACAGACCAGGGCAGGTCAGAGCAGACCAGAGCAGATCAGTTAAAACAGAGCACTCTACACAATCCTGTGTGTAGCAGTGCAACACGGTAGCAAGTGGACGAAAACCATGGTTTCCAGCCAAGTTGATTTAGACCAAGCTCCAGTCTTTGAGTGATCAGCACTTCTTTCTTTGTGCTCGATTGGGGAGGTGGAACGTCCAATGATTTGTATGAACGGAAGGTGCATGAAGATAGGACGAACGGTCTTACATTGATTCTTATGTTTCCGATGTGCGGAGCTCGAGGTCATTATGACAGCTCACTTTCTCCTCCAATGTACGGTATTTCTATTATCGCTTCCCGCAGTTCTACGTCGCTCTGAAAGTCATTCCTGCATGGCCTTGATCCAAAAGCAGCAAGAACAAGGCGCTACATGACTAGACACTCCCCTTCGTTCTTTCGGTTAACATCGGAACGGGAGACTCTATCTCTCTTCCTGCTAGTTGCACCTCTCTTCAGTTCTTCTAAACGTTCCCTGGCTCGCATATCGCCTTGTGCTGTAAATATGTCAGTCCTTGTCTGCAACCTCGAACGTGTATGGAAGAGTCAAAACTTACCAGCTGCCCGGAAATACCATTTCTTCGCCTCTTCAACGTCTGGCTTTGCACCGATGCCAACCTCGGTATAATAGCCCATAGCATACTCGGCCTTACCTAGACCCGAAATAGCTGCCTTACGTGCCCACAAATATGCCTCTGTGTCACTCTGATCAAGTAAAGGCGGACTACCAGTCAGGTACCAACCACTGAGTGCAAATTCGGATTGATGTTCTTGCTGTTTTGCAGCTTCGGAATACCAATGAATACTCTGTCGAGCATCAATTGTGCAGCCTAACGTTCCATACTCGTATGCCGAGCCGAGACGGTGCTGGCTGTACTTGTAACCAAGTCTTGCTGCTTGGGTAAACAGTTGTAGTGCATATGCTTCATCACGAAGAATAACATCAGTGGATTTGGCGCTTTCGTATAGAAGACCCAGCTCGTGCAACGCATGTGGATTGTCTGCGTCAGCTCGATCAGCAGCACGCTTTAGCCATGAAATGCCTTCTCGAGGGTTGGGTTGTTGACCTAGCAAACCCTTAAGCGAGATCATACCCATCTTGTACATGGCCGGGGGGTCCCCAAGGGTGGCAGCTCGCTTGTAGAATTGGACAGCTTTGACATGATCCCTTCGTGTACCGCCACCTTCTTGAACACCTAGCTCACAGCATACCGCAACCCGATATGCACTCTGCGCATGTCCAGTCTTTGCGGCTGAGGTGTATAGTCCAAAGGCTTCCTTTGCATCTACTGGTAGACCAAGAGAACCTTGTCCATAACAGTCGGCCAGGTAAAACATCGCATCAGGTGAGCCAGTAGCAACGAGCTTCTTGACGATTTTGTAGGCATCGTTGATGTAGCGTTCTCGATTCTTGGCGGTCTGCTTGGCGTCTGCCTTTCCTCCCTCGTTAGCTAAAGTTCTGGCAGCTTCGACAAGTCTCTTCGCGAACTTGAGTCCAAGCTGACTATCGTTCGGTCGATTCTTGAAAGCTTCTCTCAGCTCATTGAGCTCTTTGACTGTTACGGGTACGCTCATGCGTGGCTCAGGAGCTTGTTGCACGTTTCGCGGAGCAGAAGGAACTTGTTGAGGTGGTGTAGATATGGGCACTGGGGAGGGCGTGGTAATGGGGCTTGGCGTCATCAAGCCTGGGCGAATGGGAACTGGGTGTGCACGATTCGAAGTCGGGAAACTAGAAGCTGGCGGTTGTGTAGGAGGAAGAGGCTCGCCACCGTATTGGCGAACAGGTGCTCGAGCCGAGTTCGAGGTGCGCGGTCTCTCGGGAGGTGAATAATCATCTTCGCGGTACGCATGATCCTGGATGTATTGTTGTTGTGGTGCACGTGATTGTGGCATAGGATGTTGGTTGTGTTTAGGAGTGTAGCCTAACTGGCCATTGTTTGGAGGTTGCTGAACTCTGTGATTGTATTGAGCATTGTCGTGTTCGTAGTTGTCTACAGGAGCCGTTCTTACACGTTGTAGAGGAGGTGGTTCCTGATTCTGGTGCATTCCGCTGTGACCATAACCATTGTCTTGCTGGTATGCCCTATGGTTGTTGGCATGACCTTGGGGATAACCTCGATCGTCGAAGCCGTACTCTTGTCTCGGAGCGTAGTTCCGATCGTCAAACTGATGGTCTCGACCTACTTGTTCCGTAGATGGCCGTCGTCGGGACTGATCCCGCTGTCTGCTCGGAGGAGGTTGATTATATGGATGAGTAAAACCATTGAAAGGTGCAACACCTTTCATGTCTGTCCTGCTTTCTAACCTTGGAGGACGTTGTAGCTGACTCGATTGTGCTTGTCGGGGACCTTGATAAGGGACCGGCTGACCATTTCGGTTATCGCCGGACTCGAAGTCTGGTCCAGCTGGTTGCTGTATGCTCTTTGATGGTGGGATCGTCTTGGGAAGACCAAAGTCAAAGTCATCAACAGGAGATTGCACATACGCATTGCTATGTTCTGACTCTAAATTGCCTGTTGTCTGGGTGCGAACAAGTGGATAATCTGAGGAGGCGTCTCCGTATGTTGGCTTTCGATAAGGCGGTGCAGCTTGTAGTGTAATTTCTCTCTCAACGTTTTCCGTAGCGTCAGGAGCCATGACCGCAAAGTTGGGCATCGTAGGTAGCTCGAAGGCAGCATTGGGGTTTGGCGGCTGGTTTGCCCGATACGTCGGGCGGCCGTGACTATTGTTAAGAGGCATCGGCGGCTGATCTGATACTTGAGAATATTGCCGACCTTGTCGGCCTTGTTGTCCGTATGAAGAGTACCCTGAGTTACCGTCGTCCGGCACAGGATCATACACATTCTGCGAATTGGCTCGCTGGTCGTTAGTGGCGGTTTCATACGGATGGCGATGATTGCTGTTCATAGGACGCTGTTGTCCTTGGTTGGAATTCTGCATTCCCATTTGGTGGTACCCATTGCGAGAGTTTTGAGGTAGAGCCTGCGGTTCAGCTGTCGATCTAGTCGCAAAATTCTGAGGAGCAGGTCGAATTGGTAAGTTCAGCTCACTTTCTTGGCTGTTCGGTAACGGGAACTGATCAGGCCGTCCCCTAGGGCCACTAGGTGCTTGAGCCTGAGGAAGTTGCTTTCTCTGAGGTGTGTTACCATACGATCCTGCATGGGTGTTGAAAGAAGCACTGCCATTTGGCGGTAGTTCAGGTGGTCGGGAATGCGAAGTATATGGCCTGCGTTCGTCAAGACTCTTCCTTGCCACTGTTCTGGGTGCGTTAGGGTCCGCTGTGAGTGGCCTTCGAGGTGGAGATATAGGTCGCGGTTGTTGTGTACTTGGAGGAGTCTTAGCTCTTCTCTGTGGGCTGGCTTCCTCCGCCTGCTTCTTCTTCCTTTCTTCAGCGTCCTTCTTTGAACCCGGGAAAACACCAAACGGATTATCCCATGCCATGGCTTTTGGCGATTCCTCTGCACGATCAAGTATTCGCTCTTTTTGTTGCCTCTTGTCAGACGCGGAAGTTCCAGGTCTTGCTTGAGGCGAAGAGCGTCGTGCGTCATGCGGTCTAGTATCACCACGTTGAACTACATTTTGATCTTCCATTCTGTACCGTTCATCGTATTGATGTCCTTGAGAAGGTGCATGACGTTGCCGCTGCTGTTGATATGGCCCACCGTTGGTTCCTCGTGGATTTATGGGTTGTGCGTACTGCGCTTGGTTTTGGGGTTGCTCCCAAGCAGGACCATAGTCCTGGCTGTACTGCTGGTCTCCTCCATATACCTCTTCGTTCTGACGTCTTGGGTAACCACCTCCATTTTGGCTTGGGTATGCGGCGTCCGGTGACTGATATCCACGAGCATCATAACTGTTCTGTCTACCATACCGTTGTGGCCCGGATTGGTACTGTACTTCATCATATCTTGCCTGACGACCATTATACTCCATGCTGCGCAGTTCCTCTCCCGCACGTCAGCCTGTCAGGGAGACTGGTTCGAGCGGCTAGTGTTCGTAGGTGAATAAGTCGGGGAAATGTAATTGTTCGATAGGATCGTGGATGAACTACCCAGTCATCATCGTTCTGACTTCTAGCAGGTGAAGGCGATTGCTTCGAGCGCAGTGAATCGCAACATGAATGGTACTTAAGGATCAGGCAAGGCGTTCTCAACGGATTATATGAGTTCACCTATGCGGCATAGTAATCCAATTGCGGCCTGTAGTCGAAGAACGAGAGGCTCGCTTACAAGGATGATAGCAAGGAACTATTATGGTATTGCAGTTCTTGTTGTCCAATGGCTAGTCAGTGCCGTGTACTTCCGACAGTAGGTGAGTACGGTCAGTAGAATGACAGAAAACGGCAGCACTGGACTTTCTTTGTCTGGCTTTCCACAAGATGCAAACCGGTATGGACTTGGCCGAAATTAGATACAGAGATGCGCCAGGTCAACCCTGTCTTCGAGGTCGTGCTTGCAAGTTTGAGAGCATACTGTACAATACTGCACTGTACAGAAGTGATTGCCCGAAAGTCATGTGGATCATGTTGTGGCTGAGCTATTGACCAACCAATGTCGCCTGCAGCCGTAGGGCTCGCCCCAGGCTTGTGTTGTGGGATCGTCAACGTCAGAGCTGCAGAAGAGCCCCTTCAGGCACAGACATTTCACTGGTTGTAATTTATTAGGCAGCGGGTACCAGCGCGGTTCAAATACGAACGCCTAAAGTGTAAGTCGGTCTCGGAGTATTCGATATTCCTTCACTTTATGCTCACTGACATCTTTGATATTAGAGTGACTACAAAGCCCTAAGGCTGTTCTCGAACATCTAGCAGACAGGATATCGGTAATTGCACTTTTCTTCAGCCAGATCCCGCTCAACGATAATGCCCGCGTTTCTGAGCTCAAAACTCGAGCCTGTATCAACCTTGTCCACCCGTGTAGGCGCTATGAATCACTGGCTCCGCATGCGCTGCTGAGCCACGCAGTAAACACGAAAAACCTGTTTGATAGGCGAAATAGTTGTGGCTCTGCAGGGTCGCGTGCCACAGGAACTGTGAAAAGGAGTTATCGGTAGACAAGCAACAATGCTGTTAAGATGGTTTCGACTCCCATTATTGGAAGTATCATGTTGCACTTCGATGTTGAAAGCTCTGGTCTCTTTTCCCGGTCACCTCAGTACATGTCGTATGTCTTTCGCAAGCTCGTGGCCATGACGTTGGCTATGTAGCGCTGACTCATGGGTGGTGCAACAGTCATCTCTTACCCGTTGCATCACTGAATGGTCCCACAGCAGTCACTGCTGGTCTGATTCGGTTTCTTAAGCTTCAGCAATCGCGTGTGGTGTCCGGCTGGAGTAGCTTCCCACTACACCCAACATGATATCCCCAAAGTCCTCGGTCTGCCTGACTCGAATCAAGTTCTTGGTCGCGAGGGAAAGGACATGCAGCAACCCTTGTGCAGCTACCACATTTGTATTCTCCTGAGATGGCAAAAGCTCCTCAAAGGTTATCATTTGTTGCTCATCTGTTTTCAGCTCGTTTTCAGCTTCTTTCTGCTGGATTGTTGTCTCGAGAAAGGAAAGGAAATTGAAAGCTTCTTGTTCTAACGTAGCAGCCAGCCACTGACTGTCCGCTGCTTCTTGTGTGCTCACAGCGGCGGCCGGTCCATAAAGCTCGAAGTCCTCATCAAGGTTGCCAGCCAGCCGCCTATCAAGTTCTGAGTCTTCTATGTCAAAATCATCACCATCGCCGCCAACATCTGTATCCTCTTGTAGCACCAGGCTGCCTGCCTGTGATGATAGACCAAGTCGCCGTCGCTCTAGCGGACTCTCTGAGATGAGCCTTGAGATGCGTCGAGACACACTTGGAGGTGCAATGTCAAAAGGTCCAGGTCCACCCACGCTCGAACTGACTCCCGCCGCACTTGGAGCTGGTCGGATCGAACCTGCCCGCGATGATGCAGCATATGTGTTCCATGGCATATTGCTGTGTTCGGACAACGGTGCTTGGGTTTCACGGCCTATTTGTGGTTCAATGTCCTAGTCTCGTCAACAAAGCTCCTCTGGAAATTGGACTAGTAAGAAATATTACCTCGTAATCATCTATCACAATGCCCTGATCATCATCGTTCGGCTGCTGCTGTTCGGTACGATTTGGAGTCGTATGTTCGTCGGACCGCGAGCGAACTCTTCGAGAGTGGTCATCCCCTGCCTCCTCTTCCATCGCACTCGAACTTCGCTTTCTGCCTTGTGGCTGTGCCTGAGGGCCTACCAATGCATCAAGTAACGACCGACCACTGAAAATGGACAGCGGATGCTCGTGAACATCTGCTCGAAACTCTGTATCAACAGCTCCGATACCTTGGTCAAGGACCCAAAACGCAGCATTGCGCTTAGCTTGCGCAAGAGAGATTTTGTTGGCGCTGTCTAGATGCGCCTCGTCCATGAATTCCAGATAACCATCGTTCCAATCACCCAGAGTCTGGTTTGGCAATTCAGTAGGATCGTCAATTGGCACAAGCCTAGCCTTTATGGTTCGCTGCTGAGCAACTCCTGTTGTGGTCTCTGAGTCTTGGGGCGGAATGCTTGCTAGGCTTCTAATTGACAGCTCTGCTCTTGCTTCTGACTCTGACTGCATCTGGTGCGGTTCGACTTGTCCGCCCTCGATGGGCTCATCGTCACCAAAGTATATCCCATCGTTATCAAGAAGAAGCCCAGACATGTTCTATCTTCGTCAGTTTCCTAGATCATCTGGTCACTGTTATACGTACCGCATCGGTTGGTGATGTTGCACGAAGTATGTCTTGCGAAATTGCGAGGTTGAGAGACGCATGATCTCCTAGAGGCAGATTAGAATCCTCATCCTCCCTCTGCACTTGTTGAATCTCTATCTCCTGCGGAAGCAAAACGATCTCGTCATCATTGATGCCAATATCCGAGTTTGTAAAGACTCCTCCTTCTTGAGCCAGACCTAGGCCTCCAGTATCCACACTAGAGGCACGTCGCGCAGACATAGCATTTTGCGGACCACCGATGTCAATCTGAAAGTCATGGTCCAGTCCATGTGATGAATAGTCCTCGAGAGCTGCAGGTTCTTCAAGAAGCAACTCATTGTCAGGAATGCTTGTCTGACTGGAGGCAAGTGTATGAGGCGAGAGCAGACTCGAAGGTTCTGACAAGGAAGAGACCTCAAAGTTGGACAGATCGAAGCCCATGTCAATATCGATGTTGAAGCCTGGATCGGCGGAGATATTGAGTTGTTCCAGTCTACAGGATGTCAATCAGTGGGGTGTAGCTGAAGAGTACACGCTGCTAAACTTACCTTGTGGTTGTAACATTTGGATCTGTTTCGAGCTCCTTCAACAACATAGTAATACCTCGCATCTTGTCCCACAGAGTTTGCATATCTGTTAACACGTAGGCGCATTGTTGTGAAAAAACCTTGGACACGCCAAAGCTGAACTTCATCAGCGATAACTTCGTCCATTTCTTGATCTATCCGATACATACAGTAAATTGCCTTGGAGTCGCAGAGCTATCGGGGCAGATGGATCAGTAATAGCTTCACAGGCGTCGGATACGTTCACATCCATAATCGCTTTTCTGGTAATCTTTTTCAACGATGACTTGGATCCGAGGGTCGCAACCAGCCTATCCAATGTCAGAAATGTTGCAACAACAGGTAACATACACAAACCAGATAGTCGCAACGCCATGTTTGCGGTCAGTGAGGACTGTAATCTCTGATCAGCTGCAGGTCTTCATGAGGATGATGGCACAACCCACACTCGTGGCTGTAAAACATATTCAAGGGACGAAGAAGCTAGCAAAGAACAACGAGAGTAATTTTGAACACGCACAGTGGTGATAGTATTGACGTGCGTGCCGAATCAACAGAATATCGCTTTCTTGAAGGAAAAGTGGGACGTGGAAAATGAGACAGAAGCATAACATAATTCAAGAATAAAGATGGCACGCGTAGTAACACGTTCAACGCGACGAGATTGAGTCGTCCACAACTTGGTACCTGAAGAACCACAGCCTCCCGCTTCAAATGCAACATCAGAAGCACTCCAGCGCCAAAAAGAGCAAATTCCCGAGCTTTTTACAATCTCAAGATAGTGTCTTCTATTGCCTAAATTGTTCAATCCAGGGGTATTCCTTCGTATTCATTATATCCCAGAGCAAGATTCATATTTTCTGTAACCGTTAGCCTCAATTAGAGTCAAGAAAGAAGGGGTAACATACGTAAACACTGTGTCGCGGCGCCTTTGAGAAGGTTGTCAATGGTGGCACAAATGACCACTCTCTTACCACTTGAATGAACAGCGAATCCGCCAATTTCGACACCATGACGACCACTGATGTTCTTCACAAGCGGAGCCTCGCCAATTACCTTCAACAGTTTCTCACCAGCATACCTCTCCTGATAAATGTTTCTCAGATCCCGTGATGACATCTCCTCTTTCAGTGGAATGTTGATGGTGTGGTGGATGCCCTGAAACCAAACTGCGACATGTGGGATGAAACCGACGGATGTCCCGAGTTGTGACGAAATCTCCTTCTCGTGTATATGATCAGTCATGCTGTAAGGAACAATGTTGTCCGTCAAATTGTTCACATCGTTCTTTGAACTTGGTTTTGTGCCAGCGCCAGAGTATCCAGAGACGCCAAAAACAGTAGGCTGTCCGCCCAAGTACGGGACAATAGGTGCTATCCCGAGTTGGGCTGCGGTAGCATAGCAGCCGGGGTTGGAAATTCTGGTGGCTTTGGCAATGGCGGACCGATCGACCAGTTCTGGCAATCCGTAAGTCCAGGCCGAGTCAAATCTGTAGTCTGCGCTCAAGTCAATGATAACACTATTGCCACCGACCTGGTCAATAGCATCCACAAAGGGTTTGCAAACGCCATTCGGTAAAGCCATAACCCAGCAGTCTACAGTGCCATCCTCTTCCATTTGTCGCACGTCTTCGACACTGAGGTTCTCGTAAGTTATATCACGCTTGTTGTATCCTTTTAATTTCTGGCCAGCCAGTTCCCTTGACGATACGTGACGCAGATCCATGTTCGGGTGTCGGTTGAGGAGATCGATTAGTGCCTTGCCAGTATAGCCACGAGCGCCAATCAAGGCCACACGAGAAGGGCCGTCATTAGACTTGTTCTTGCTCCCAAGTGGTGGATTTGGGTTGGTGGTCGTGGCGTATGTCCTAATATTCAAGGCTGGTTGAGCTGAGCTAAATGTTCTGCGAGCAGCTCGAAGAGGGTTTGCCGATGTCGAAAATGCTCGAGCCTGTTGCTGTAGACCCACTGACCGTGCCATGGAGCTAGCTGCATTGGCTGCGGCTCGGGCAGCCCTCTGGAGTTTTGATTCCAGGTTGATATCACCGTACATAGATCGGCCGTGCTTCGAAAATTGAAGCATAACCTGTTGGACCTCCTCGCTGGTGCCGAGACCATACCAGAATAGAACCTCGCCGTCCTTAGACAAACTACCATCAGCCTTGTCGAAGAACCAAGTGAGGTTCTCATCGTCCTCCTTGACAGTCCACATGAGCTTTGGGTAGTCCTTCTTAATGGCGGCAAAAATGTTATCGGCAACATTGGTCAACCATCCAGCCTTGGTGATTGTCAGAGTAGCCAGGTGCGCCAAAGCGCTACCATCCCGTGGAGGCAGAACGATACCGAAGGCTTCCATTGGCTCGTCAAAGTATGCCTTGAATTGCTGAGATTGTAGGTCTTTGATATATCGATCAACAACAGCCTTGGCATCTAAACCTTCACGATCACGTACCAAGACCTTTTTCAGAACCTCAATGTCTGCAAAGTCTGACACCTTTTCTGCATTATGCACCTTGTTACCTCGTCGGATCAATGTACCAGCTCCGGAGTCTGTGAAAAGCTCTTTTTGCAAATCGGCTGGATGAATGATAGCTACACTAGATGTTTTTGGGAGATCCATCAACAGCTCTCGCATCTCCCTGATCTTCAGTCGAGTACCATGACGTACCCACCATTGTGTCATGAGGTGGTCGTACTCTTCGTCGAGGTTGATAGCAGAAATCTTCTCTTTGGTGTCGCCATTGAAAAGACCGCCCTTTTCCGAGAGATAGACAATCTTCAAAGGCTGCAAAGCTCTTGCCAGCTCGCCAGCCGCAACGTCTGCATTGACGTTGAGCACCTGCCCCGATATTGACTCAGCCATCGAGGTCAGGATAGGAAGACATCCGGCTTGGATTGCAGCTTCGATAGGTCTCTTGTCGACGTGGGTAATTTTGCCCACCAAATCGTATTTCTCCTTGTTTAGATAGTCTGCCGTAAACACTCCTGAGGTGATGGGTCGAGCTCGAACACCTAAGCGTTCCAATTCTTCCACAAGCCGCAGGTTCTCTTCCAAGAACAAAGCTCTTGCAATACCCAAGGTCTTAGGGTCAGTGACTCGAATACCCTCTTCGAATTGAGGCTCCACCCCTGAGTCCTCGAGGATTTTGTTAAGCTGCGGGCCAGCACCATGAACAACCACAGGATATAAGCCGACATGATTCAAAAACGCTAAAGCTGACGAGAGAGTCTGTAGGTGCTCAGTGAGGATTGCTCCTCCGACCTTGATGACTGCGAACTGCTGAGACGAAACAGAGCCGAAGTGAGACAAATATTGTTGGACCTCTCTCTTTGACCCAATATTGCTCAGTAGCTGCACCACAGTCGATCGTGTGGAGGAACGGATGTCGGAGGAGGTAGCATAACTTCGTCGAGTGCTGAGCGGTTTACCAGCTGGGTATGCTGATTGGGCAGCTCGGAGGATCAAAGCCGTTCGAGGTCGAGTAGTAGCTACCGTGCGCGAAGCTGCTCGGACAGCGACAGCACCCAAAGACGCCATGGTGCCTGAGATCATGCGGCAGCTGATAAGTACTGAGTGTTAAAAAGTTGTCACAAGAGCTGATGACTCTATGTGTTAAAAGGCAAAGAGCGCGAGGCAGCAATGGGGCGGCGTCTGCGAAACAAGTACGCCCAAGAACAAAACACCCTGACTATGTGCAGCAAGTGAGTGACATGAAACTGCTGCAGTCTATCTACACAAACTAAACACTGAAGAAAAATCGCTCCTCGGTTTGCGATCGGACCATATCACGAAAAATTTCACCGTTCGTCCTGTGAAGCATGCGAGCGGGGTGTTTAGCTGATGCACCGACCAACCAGCCACTAGAATAGCAGATTTGGGGTACTACCGTATATTTTGGTCTGCATCTTTCTATTCCCGAGATCCCTTTCGAAGGAATACAGAGATACAGCTTTAGAAGATTTAGCACGACGGACGCTTGAGTGGAAGACACAGGCTTGCAAAAATGGAATGATGATCATTATGGTTCCTGGGAAGGCTCAGTAGAAAATAGTGTGGTCTTGTATGATATGGTACAAAGGACTGGACTTCTTGAAATTATAAACCGCCGAATTTCTGGTGTTTAGTAGAACGTGGACTTGCACTATTGTAGACCGAAACTCGTAGGAAGGCAGGATAAATCTTGGACTTCTTGAAAGACACATTGTTGAAGTTATTCAACATCGGTCACATTACTATCATATAGCCACAGCAACCTTATTGAACGCCTGGTATCGTAGCACAAGCTGGTGACCATCAAGGCCTCCTGGCTCTGCGCTTGAGGAAATCGTGAGAGTATATTGGTCAATCAGGTCTCACGCAATGTACACCACGCTATGTCAAGATCGTGGAAGAAGGTCGTAGAAGACGGGCCGCTAATGTCTTGTTGCAACGACTGCAAGTTCATTAGCTCTGTATAGGTTTCAGACACCACCGAATCGACTTACTCGAGGGGACTATTATAACTACAAGCAGAATGATAATACCGACTATCAAGCAGATGCGCATCTTCATGTCCTTCCACCACATCTGCTTCCTAACTCGATTGGCACCTCGTCGGAAACCTTGAGCTGATACAGCCAGGTTATCAGTCTTGTCTTGTAGGGAATCGAGGCGCTCTCCTCTCTGAGAGACTTTGTTGATGTTCTCTCGCATCACGCCGACGGTGTCATCGATTTGCTGCATGAAACGTTAGCTTCCATCTCTTGATCCCCTTTTTCTATGATTTGGACAAGACGACTGCGTGGAGGACGAGTGACAGATGTCGCAAGTCATCGAGCGCAGTCGCTGGCAGGAAACGTCGATGTTTCCCACGACCATGGTGCATGTAATTGTCTCAGCCCTCACGGATGTCCCCGGATCGCGACAGAGTGATGCTTTGATACAGTTACGAAGCTGTTGGAAACACATACCGCTTGAAGGGCAGCGGTTCTTGCATTGCCGCCACTGTGTGACTGCGCTGCACCGCTGGACGGAAGATAAGGGTCATACGGCTCTTGTCGGTTGTCGGCCATTCTGAGCGAACCTGACTGTAATTGAAATTGATAGTCGGTTTGAGCGGTGTTCGTGAAAGCGATAAAGATATCGAGAGTTTCGTGCGAAAGGAGTGGTGGTAAAGTTGTGGAAGAGCAACGCGCTCAGGAGGATGACTTTGGTTTCAAAAGAGGTTGGAAAGCGTCAGCTCGGCAGCCTCAACCACCGAGTCTTGGCTGTTATTTCCGCCGCTTCAGGCTGCGTTATTACCACTCCAATGACACTGAAACGCCAAACGGTAATGTACCTTATCTGTGCACGATTTACAGAACTACTGCTAGGCATCCAAGAACCTGGCCATTGAAAGGATGAAAACTGGATTGGTCACGCTGTGATGTGGCAACGGATGAGCCGTTTGCGGGTTCGCACTGAATATGATGGCGGTGCAGATTTGGGCTTATGCCATCAAAGTGGCTTAGATAGAGGAAACTTTGAAATCGCAAGGTCAAAGGTGTCTCTGGCACGGAGAGATGTAGTCATCCTTTCTGATTTTCCAGCTTTCGACTGTATCTTTGATTCCACAATTTCAGCGACTGCAGGTATGCTGACATGTTTGTAATCGGTGCAATGTGTTTGATCTCCTACAAGCACTACCAGATGGTCAACTCGCTATTGAATTGTCCACGAATTGTCCTACCATTCAGAATTCGGTTCATCGAAGCTTGGCCACACCAACAGGGAGCGCTTAAAATCAAAGCTTTCAGAGAAGGGGCCCATGCACAACCCAAGAGCTCAGTCAACAAGTTGTGGCCAGGGCTTGCACTGGATCACGCCGAGAGCCTACAATAGTAAGTGTGACAGAGTCTTCCAAGAGTGCTTGTGTGTATAGATTACGTCGCAACAGCTGCTTCTCACCGGTGTCACAGCAGTACGAAGAGTCAGATCATGTTCATGACTGTCAGGTAGGTAGTCTGGAAGGCAGCGCAAACAGGACATACCGTTCTCGGACTGAGCATCAATTCAAGCACAGACATTTTGCATTCTGATCTCATCATATCCCAGCCGTGTTTGTGCCTTGATCAAGTTGTTGGTTTGCATCGACCTTGGCTGAGGTGGAAGTGGGTCCGTTGCTTCTGCCTTTGTCCTTGACAACCATGCACCGGTTCTTGCCTTGCTCCACTAAACCACCTTTTATCGCCCTACTACCTGTATTCGCCGTGTTCAATTGCACGAGACACAGCCGCTTGCTCTACATTTACTTGGATGTGGACCTTTCGAGGCTACTGCACCGTCACTAATGTCTTGATTGAATGGCCAAGATTCGATACATCGAAGGTGCATTGTATTCAAAGGCTCGCTCCAATCTCACTCGTTTCTAACCACCGATTAACTGTATATCCTGTCCGTATACTATGCAACTGATTCGACCTTTACAGGAAGCAAACATCCCAGTCACCACTGTACTAGTGAACAGCTCTAACATTGAAAGTCGCAGTCACTGAATGAGAATCGTCCAGAGTCTGCAGTGATCGCCAGGGCCAGAGTGCCTTCTCACGTTTGAGAGACGATCCATCTCCAAGCAAAATGAGGCTGAAGCTACAGACTTGGTGCGCCCTTGTTGCAGGCTGCCAACATGCCTTGGGCGCGATAACATTGGACCTCACGAGTCAGGATTCGATGAACGCGGCAGCGAAACAGGTCGCCGCTGGCATGGTTAATTATTATACTGGTGACCGTCCGGGAGATGTGCCTGGGAATTTGCCAGCACCGTATTACTGGTGGGAAGCGGGTGCCATGTTTGGTGCACTCATCGATTACTGGTATTTCACGGGCGACGACCAATACAATGCAATCACAATGCAAGCTATGCTTCATCAACTCGGAACGGACAACACTTTCATGCCAGCTAACCAAACGAAAACGTTGGGCAACGACGATCAAGCCTTTTGGGCCATGGCTGCGCTTTCTGCAGCAGAAAATAAATTTCCGAATCCACCAGACAGCACAGGTGTGTCGTGGCTTGCAGTCGCACAAGCGGTGTTCAATCTCCAAGCTGCACGATGGAACACCGACACATGCGGTGGAGGTCTCAAATGGCAGATTTTCGCATTCAACTCCGGATACGACTACAAAAACACAATATCGAACGGATGCTTCTTCAACATAGGTGCCAGACTTGCAGTGTACACCGGTAATCAGACGTACGCTGATTGGGCTAACAAGACTTGGGATTGGTCCTCCAGAATCCTCTTCGACCAACAGTATAACTTCTATGATGGCAGTGATGACACGCTAAATTGTACCCAACTCGATCACATTCAATGGACCTACAATGCCGGCACATTTCTGGTTGGCGCTGCAAACATGTACAACTTCACGGGGGGGTCGCAGCTGTGGCATGATCGCCTTGTAGGTATCATCGGCAACCTCAAAGTCTTCCTAAAGAACGATGTAATCTATGAGGTGGCCTGCGAGGATGCCGGAACATGCAACACCGATCAGCGATCATTCAGAGCATATCTCGCACGATGGATGGCGGCCGCCATTGTCCGAGCGCCGTTTACTCGAGACCTGCTCAAACCAATTTTGGAGACATCGGCGCAAGCAGCCGTGGCAACCTGCACAGGCGGTTCAGACGGCAATCAGTGTGGCTTAGGATGGCGGGCACGCACATTCGATAATCAGATGGGCGTTGGCGAACAGATGTCGGTTCTTGAAGTCATCCAAGCTAATCTCATCGATTATGCTGAAGCACCTGCGAGCGCCGAGAATGGTATAAGCGTGGGTAACCCGTCAGCAGGAACACACAGTCCTGTTGGCCCTGCAGACTTGAACAAGGATCCGATCAGTACCGCAGAGAAGGTTGGTGCTATCATCATGACAGTCTTCCTAATAACAACGATTCTGGGCGCCGCGTGGTGGCTGGTGTCGTAGTAACACCCGATTGTCGAGTACGGTTTACGATTCATGAGAAAGGATAAAGAATAGATCTGACGCTTCGAAGGCGTTCACATCAACATTGTATCGGCGTCATTGTTCTAGCATTAGAGTGGCATAGCAGGCTAGCATGGAGTTGGGGTATCTTAGATATTATCTCGTATTTCACAATCACATCCTCTTGAGTTCCACTCATATATCAATCCCCCTCTTAACATATTCGTTGGGATGCACCGCTTTTCACCGCCAGACTTCACTATCTTGCTCCTTGGCAAGGACTTCCATGCACCATCCGTGTAACTCTTTCGTGCAATGTGTGACGCGCATGTACAAATCTCGTATGTCCAAGCCGTACTGGAGCTTTGGAATGAACATGCACAATGCAGAACTGGCTATGTCATGGTTGAGAAATCCTCGACACCTCCCAAGTGATCGATGTCAGAATCGAACCCTCCAGGGACACCGTTACGGAAAGCATGTGCTCAAAGCAGAATCCTCGTAACCTTTTTGATCTCAATCTAATGCCCGTCCTCCACTCGCAGTAGCTAGATCAAGCCATGGCGTGCCGCGTCCTTCTCGCAATCATACTGCGCTGCTCAATAACCAACACAAATCTCATCTTCCCGCAGTAGCCTCAGCACGCATCGCAGCCTTCATCTTTTCCCGCTGCGACCTCTCATCTGCCTCTTTTTGCAGGATATCCTCCTTCGCCTTCCTAGTCGCTTCTTCCGCCGCCGCCCAGATCGGCTTATCGCTCTTGCTATATTCCTTCAACTTCTCCACGAAATCCTCGTAATTCCTCTGCCGCTCATCACGCATCTCGAGGTTGCGTTTCTGGAGTTCAGGCGAGAAGCGTTTGAAGAGTTCGCCTTCGGAGGGTGTGACATAGTACATTAGGGCTGGACCGCCGGCAGCGCAGGCAAAGAATACCGCGGCCATTTTGGCGTACATGCCGCCACGGGACATGGTTGCGCGGTTGCAGAGGATATACGGACGGGCGAGAGGTTGATGGATGTAGTGAAGGTGACTTCGCTGAGTACTCGCCGAAAGAGTTGTATTGCTAGTCTGGGGTTGCGCGGTGATGGCACCGATGTACGTAGCCTGATTTCGAGATTGTTCGGGGCTTTAGACGTATTCTACTCTCGGACAATGAATAGTCTGCAATAAGAGGAAATTATGGTACCATCCGAGAGTTGATGATTCGTGCAGTCCTGGCGACCCATGGCAGTAGAGGCTCTCCACGTTCCACATGGGCTAGTCCCTTTTGGTCATTAGCTCTTTGACACAAGGTCTCCCTCCACCACTGCAACTTGACTCTGTGTGCCTTCAATTTTCATGTGTTCTCGAGTGACTAACCATGGCCACGAACACAAGACTCTGTGTGATTCTAATACTGTTGGTCGGGCTCATACCCGACGGTGGGAGTAATCTTTACAGTGACCAGCTCTACTGATACGTTCCAGTGGAGTGCAGGTGGAACGTGGTTCCCTCATCATGACATAGTTTCCACTTCATCAATCTCTCCAACGATACCGGCGTCTAGCATGGCTTCGTGCTCGCATAGAGTTCAGACCTTCCCCAACGGCTATAGAGCGAGGACACCTCGGGATCGAAATTTCTCTCTGCTTTGTTCATAAGACTCACTCCTACGAAACCGCACTAATATCATAGCATACTCGTGAATCAGCACAGCTTATCAGTCAAGAATAGTTACGAAACTCGCCTCAACCATGGCTTCGACACAAAAAACCAATCTCAATGTCGTTTTCGGCGCCATGACCATTGGCAAGGCCGGCGTGGAGCAAACACGAGTCCATACACTCGACGAGACTACCGCTATCCTTGACGTTTTCCAAAAGCACGGCCATAGCGAGGTTGATACCGCACGATACTATGGTCAGGGTTCATCCGAGGAATTCCTCGGCGATCTCGATTGGCAGAAGCGCGGTCTTGTTATGGACACTAAGTTCTATCCGACCGCTGGGCGAGGAATGCCTGGAACACAGACAACACATAAGCCTGCCGACCTCCGAGAGAATCTGATGGCCAGTCTCAAAGCTTTAAAGTGTGAGCATGTGGACATGTGGTATCTGCACGGCCCTGACCGTACCACACCCTATGCTGAGACTTTAGAGGCAGTCGATCAGTTGTACCGCGAGGGCTATTTCAAACGGTTCGCGATCTCGAATTACATGGCGTGGGAAGTTGCCCAAATCAACGAACTTTGCATCAAGAACGGGTGGGTCAGACCAAGCGTTTACCAAGGCGTTTACAATGCAATTCACCGTAGTGTGGAGCCAGAACTCTTTCCATGTCTTAGGCACTACGGTATGGCGTTCTACAACTACAATCCGCTTGCGGGCGGCTATCTCACGAACAGATATTATCGAGATCAACAGTCTGAGAGCATTGAAAAAACCAGTCGCTTTGACCCAAATACGTGGCAGGGAAAAGCCTACCGAACAAGGTACTGGAACGATGCTATGTTTGACGCGCTGGACTTGCTGAGATCTGCGACCCAAAAACATGGCTTGACCGAAGCAGAGTGTGCTTTGAGATGGATGACGCACCATAGCAAAATGAAAAGAGAATTTGGAGATGCCATCATAATTGGCGCTAGCAGTACAAAGCACCTCGAAGAGAACTTGGTTGACCTTGAAAAAGGCCCCCTTCCCGAAGACGTGGTGGCGGCGCTTGATGCCGGTTGGGAGAGAACGAGAGGTGGAAGTGGTAAGTACTGGCATTGAGGAACGGCCCTACGCCACGTCCATCCTGTGGAGCCACGGAAAACGCCAGCAGTACTGTAAACGCCAGGCAGTTGATGCTTAATGCTATTTCATTTTTGTCCTGTTTCACGAAACACTTTGCCTTTCCAAGGATCATTCAAGGAGGCTTTGTGCTACGGATTAACATTGTTCCGCAGAATGTTCGGCGTTTAAATGCATCGAGAGCCGCTCCGCCCCAGTGGCTTCACGAGCTTGGAGCGTGCCGCCAATGTTTACATTGTGATCCAACAATCGAGAGTATTTCGCGTCCTCAACATCTATGCAGGACCGAGGGATGCCTGCTAGTTCAGAGATGCTGGTCGCGTTCATACTCACCTTTAGGACATAGTGCTGCACGCTACCTTGTCCCTGGTCACAGCTTCCAACAGGACAGAGCTACTAGAAACGTGCGAGATATTCGAGCTTCGAGAACATTGCACTGCCACGGCCATGTTTGCTCCCTTACCTGCAGCAAGCATGTTTCGGATCGGAAGAATGATATAGGCGCTGTGCAGCCTGGACTGAACACTCAGTCCTCTTCGCAGCCAGGCTATTGTGCCTTACTGACAAGGGTGTGAATTGCGCCTCACCCAAACTTGAGGTCGTCGAAACTTGCCTGTCTCTGCCTGATCTATGCTGTGTCTGGACTAAGCCACACCCGTTGGAGCTGTGTGAACGTCTTCCAAATGGCGGCCAGGTACGTGATGATGTCTTCGGCAAAGTCGCTCGGGATAAATCAAACCACTCCCAGTAAGTCTGGAGCTTTCGCAGCAGCTGCATTCATTCCATTTTCTTGCGACGGCTTATAACGGTGATTGGAAAGCTGAGTGACACAGATGGCGCCCAGGTCTATTCCCAGGGTCGAGGATTTCGTGTCATACGCAGATCTTGGGTCAACTAACGGCGACAGACTCGAGACATGCATTTACCGTTTGTTGGATAGGAACAGACGGTGCCGCATCAAGCCCAACGGCTCAGACACTAGAAGAGCGCAATCCCTCCGCGAATATATCGACCAGACACAAGCGATCAGTCTCGGTTGCTTGCAACAATATGCATTAGCTAATTGCTGCAGCCGCCATCACCAGTCGAAACTGCAAGACTACAACTTAATAGAGCCCTTGGCACGTAAGTGGCAGAACGAGATACAACGCCTTCGAGAAGAGATCTTACAACAAGCTTCGGTAGGTGGAGGCCTCCTTTCATCGGACAGAGATCTTGGCAGGCCGACGACAGCCACCACAACAACGACAGTGCAGCTACCACGCTATGTTCTTCGATCTCGAGTTATTGCAGATCAGTCAGGGTCATCTACTTCTGTCCCTTCTAACGATAGTATTCGTTCACGCTTCAGACCACATGAGGCGGATCCGAAGCATACCGTGGCTTCGAAGCTGCTCAAACCACTGACTCACAGAGATGATAAGTCTGGCATTCTATATCTTTTCAAGCGGATGTCAACGCCAGGTTTCGTCAAAATTGGCTTAACAAAAGTTTCTGTACAAGATCGGTTCAGGAATATACAGCGCGAGTGCGGGTATACACCACATTTAGTGTACAGCTTGAACGATGTACCGCACATCTACCGTGTTGAGATGCTTGTGCATTACGAACTCGTGCGAAATTGGCGAGTTGAGAAGAGGTGTGATGGCTGCAACAGACAGCATAAGGAGTGGTTCGATGTTGACACCGATACCGCTGTGAAAGCTGCGCGTCAGTGGTGTGAGTGGATGGCCATCGCTGATCCATACGATTCTTATGGTGTATTAAAGCCTTACTGGAACTCTAAAGTACATCAACTCCAGGCAGAAGGCACACTTGTTACAGCCCAAGTTCTGTTGGATATGTGTGCGACACAAAAGATGGCTACACGAGGCACTATGGGCGCCGCCAATAGTATCACTGCCGGGAAATCGATACCTAGACTCAATAGGAGCGAGGCTGGCAGCACTACCTCCCACAACGAACACGTTAGCGACGAATCTCGAATCGATGTCATCTTCCAAACCATACCGAATTCATCGCTTCAGGGGGAGCAGCTGCTTTTACAAGCTATGGAGGTTGTTTGTCGTGCTTTGTGGTTTATCATGAGCACACAATCTCGAATCTCAACGTTCGCCTCACAACCAGAACAGCTCGAGCGGCAAGGTACCGGTCTTTCCGTCATGTCCCTGGCACGACAGTATGTAGTTGTGGGAGATGACAGCCTACCATGTTTGTCACTGATTTAGGTGTGCAGGAGTCAGACCTATTAAATTTTAAACTTTTGGTGTTTGATCGTCTCTACAGGAGTTTGGTGCAGGTAAGCCATGTGGCATATCTAGGTATGGTGGGTGGTGCTTTGCAAAGGCTTGATCACAACGGTTAAAACTTTAGTCCTGATCGAAGTTTCTTTCAGTCAGGTCACAATACGTATTGCCTATCACGCAAACACCATGTGTCGCACTTGCAGGTGCATTTGCAGTTATTTACTCAGATGAGCATATTACGCAGCTGCTAATTATATAACAGACTATACAGTATACCTAAGGCACTAATAGCTGTGGTCGTCGATCCTTGACTTTCATTCAATCAACAAATTCATACTACTGTATACATCGAAAAACGCTACACCATGAGTTAATTACAGCAACATAATTCTCCCTTCGGCATGGTCCAACAGCACTTCTTGCAACTGGTGGCGACGAACGAGTGGACGGTTTACACGGAGTAACGAATGGTTTCAAGCCGTCGTTTTCGCTCAACAAGACGCACAGATCTTGGACCAACTTGAAGACTAGCGACCGAGACCATTGACGGGACTTTCGCGAATAGTGAGTCGATTGTGGCTCTCAAAGATTTCTGGTACACAACTGCCGACAACTCCGTTTGGTATTCCGTAGTGCTGAAGTATGGTAAGTGTTTAGCGCGAAATGAAATCGTTCCAGAATGCCACAAAGTTCAATGTCGCGTGGTTCCAGAAAGCTGTCCAGCATGAGCAGAACTGCTCGATCGGGCAGTCGAGCTCGATCTGGTACCGAGGTCTGGTCAAGCTTCAAGCCATCAGTAAAGCCAAGTAAAGCTTCTTCAAATTTGTGCGGAGCAGAGTTTGTCTGGGCAACGATGCCGGCACCAATTCCCCTCTTCTCCAGGTATCTAGACACGTCAGCTGGCATGAAGACCGACAAAAGGCGAATATGTTAGCCTCAAAAATGCGAAAATCGGGGAATGGAAGTGGTGGCACGCGGCGAATGGCCGACTCGAGACCGTGGTTTCATGCTCCGCATCAAGACAATTTGAGTGCTAAATTCTGGGGCCCCACCAGAATGTCCTCTCAACTGCGTTGTCACTGGTGCTTTTTACCAACCAACAGGTTCACCGATCGGGGACTCCCCATACTGGACAATGGCTCCATCTTAATCCCTACCTGGTCGGCATGGACGGCTACGCACAGCGGGTCACGAGTAGAGTATGAAAACTCGTTGATCTTCTTTCGCCAACGCCTGTCTCATCATCTTCCTCCCTTCTCGGATCCTGCTACTGTTGGTTTACCTTCTTGTCGTCGAAATGGAGAAAGCCACTCACGTTGAGAAGGAAACAGCTACAGGTGCCTACGGGGCCTCGACGCCGCCAGAAGTCCTGGAGCCGGAGCTCAAAGAACTTGCTCACATTCCTACCGATTTTATCCTGCCAACGGTCGAGGAAGAAAATGCCGTTATCCGCAAGCTCGATTGGCGCTTGCTACCTTATGTTTTCCTGCTTTACACGCTTTCCGTCTTGGACAGATCAAATCTAGGAAATGCCAAGCTTGCTGGTCTAGCCAACGCAGTTAATCTGGGAGGCTGGAACTACAATTGGCTAGGTCAGTACAGATCTGGAGCGTGCGAGAAAGCATTCTAATGTCAGTGCAGGCACCATCTTTTACATCGCTTACATCTGTTCGCAATGGACGTTGACGGGCTGGAAGATCTTTCCCCCTCATCGCTGGTGCTCTTGCGCCGTCCTCCTCTGGGGCTTCATCGCCACAATACAAGCCGTCGTGTTCAACTGGGCTGGCTTGATGACTTGCCGTTTCTTCTTGGGTGTGGCTGAGGCAATGTTCGGTCCAGGTATGCTGTTTTCCTACTGAGCATCTAGTGCCACCATTTCTGACAAGTTGCCAGGTGTTCCTCTCTATCTTTCCTTCTTCTACCCGCGTGAAAGGATCGGCTTCCGCCACGGTATCTTCATCGCTGGTGCAGCCATGGCCAACGCATATGGTGGAGCTCTCGCCTACGGTCTCTCCCAGATCAAACACAGCATTGCGCCATGGAAGCTCTTGTTCATCATCGAAGGCGTCCCTACTATTCTTCTTGCTGGCGTGACCTGGTTTTGGCTTCCGGACAACATCGCCAAAGCCCGTTTCTTGAGCCCTCGTGAGAAGCAGATTGCCAGCATCTTCGTCGCACGAAATCAACAAGCAGACCCCGAAGGCAAAGGCTTTAAGCTTAAAGAGTGCTTGCAGGCGTTCAAGGAACCGAAATCCTTCATCCCAGGCATGATGTACTTCGGTTGCAACGTCTCGTACGCATCTCTGCCCCTGTTTGTCCCGACTATCATCTCCCAAATGGGCAAGTTTTCGAGTATCACGTCAAACGGCTTGTCTGCACCACCATATCTCCTCTGCTTCTTTACTATCCTTCTCGTCACTTGGCTCTCCGACAAATTCAAGTTCCGAGGTCCCTTCGTTACCCTCTGCGCCTGGATTGCAACAATCGGCTTTATCCTTCAGGCAACTCTCAAGGACGTCACAGCCCGATATGTTGGTATCTTCCTTTCGGTGCAAATCTTCATTTGCGTCCCTTTGATTCTCGCTTGGGTTGCGAACATCCACCAGACCGAGTCCAAACGAGCAGGTGGTAATGTCATCTTAGCTACAATGGGTCAATTGGGTCCTCTTCTGGGCACGAACGTGTTCCCTGCTAGCCAGAAGCCGTATTACCGAACAGGAATGTGGATCAGCGCGGCTTTTTGCTTTTTCGTCGGCTGCCTAGCTATAATCCTGAGTTTAATCTTGATTGCGGAGAACAGGAAGATGGAAAAAGCCGGGACCATCCCACAGCAGGGTGAGACAAGACGTGAGAGTGTCCAGCATGGAATCGCTGATGAAACTGCGAAGCTGCCGAAATTCAGGTACATTTGGTAGTGAGCAGATTATGTTGCATACCTTGATCAAGAGATTGTAAGATTAGTCTTAGATACAACAACTTCCTCCTTATCAAGAGTGGTATAATAGTTATATAATTGTTGCACTATTGAAGCTCACCTTAAACACCCAGTTGAACAGTCCTCGTCCACAGGTCAGATGCAGCGAGCCTAACCTGACAGTGCAATAACGAATACCCCTATAGCAACCAGTCGAACCAAACCGAACGCCAAGAACAGTGTAGTGTTGCAAATTTTTACAGCCAACCTCACTCATATAGTATTTAGAGACAAAAAACAAACACAGCACAACCGACAGCAGTGAAGAGGATAGGACAAAAAACAAAAAGATGGAGTAGCTGGGAATCGAACCCAGAACCTTTTCCAAGCTGGGTTGATACAGCTTGATGCTAAGGAAACGTCATACCACTAGACCACAACCCCGTCTGTTCAGCTTGTGGGCTGAATTGTGGTTGGATATTGAGAAATTTGATATAACAACAACAATAAATCGTGCAAGAGGATGACGCTAACCGCTGCAGGAACCATGTTGTGCGATAATGCCAAGGGACCTTGGCCGAGGAATGAACTGCCAGTGACTGCCTTTCTCTCTCTACAGCAGGGTTAATTCATATTACTGTCCTAACTGTCTGGCAAGTCCGGTCTCCTGAGTATAATCAGGTCCCCGCCCACGCCCTGTGATCGATGGAAAGCTAACGACAGCCGAGCCGATAATGACCATTAGTCAGCTCGCCCGAAATGCGTGTGTTTCGACCCGCCTCGATTAAGGTACTTCTGAGGACGATGAATTAATGTCTTATTAAGGTAAGCTGACCTCTTATTCGATCCTAATATAACCAATGAGTCGCAATCAAGCCTGTGCACCACGTACTTCATCCAGAAG
The DNA here is from genome assembly GCA_022813445.1 of Neophaeococcomyces aloes. NCBI lineage: Eukaryota > Fungi > Ascomycota > Eurotiomycetes > Chaetothyriales > Neophaeococcomyces > Neophaeococcomyces aloes. The sequence goes on from JAKLMK010000017.1 coordinate 195,242, forward strand.
AAGGCTAGAATGTCGAAAGGATTGACTTCCAATACTGGACGACAAATCCTCAAAACTTACGAAGTTAAGACAGTGATGACCACCGGGATACGCACATTTCACAATTCACAGAGACATCAAACGCCACAACAAAGAGCTGCCAGCAGTGCAAGCAATCCTTTCCTGCTGGACTCAAAGCACGGCGATTTTAACAAGATCCAAGCCAGTCGACCAAAATTTGATCGCTCGCTACCGGTGGAGGTTAGTAAGGCTCCAGATCCTGAATGGAAGTACGGCAAGGGTGTTAACGACACCTCGGGCCAACATCTTCAACACATCGAGATTGATCCATACCGACTGGACAGATCGATGATTTCTAACTACAAACTTCTCATTTCAGGCATTCCACGACCAATCAGTTTTGTCAGTACAACCTCAAAGGATGGTAAGAGAAATCTTGCACCGTTCAGCTACTTCCAAGTCGTCGATCATGATCCTCCAATTCTCGTGATAGGATTTTCGGCGAGGAATGACCGACCAAAAGACACACGAAAGAATCTTGTGGAGACAGGCGAGTGTGTTATCAGTGTTGTTTCCGAGCACATGATTGAAGCTGTGAACAGCACATCTCTTGATGTCCCGCATGGAATCTCCGAATGGGAGTTTTCTGGATTATATGCGGCACCCTCATCCACCGTCAGGCCTCAGAGAGTAAAGGATGCAATCTTCTCAATAGAAGGAAAGCTTCTTGAAATGAAAGAGCTGAGCTATGGCGGACATGGACAGGCCGGCAAACCCACAGGTGCATTGGCCATCATTGAGGCGACAAGGTTTTGGGTTAGAGAGGATGCTTTGAACGAGACACACGATGATATTGACCTCTTGAGAATGAAACCCTTGGTGCAACTCGGTGGTATCTCGTACGGTCGTGTACGTGAAACTTTTGAGCTTCCACGACCAAAATTGGAGGTGGCTCTGAAAGATGAGGCCCAAGGACTGAGACAATTTTTGGAACCCGGGGATAAGAATGAGCCGAGTACAGAGTAGTTGAGATAGTGAAATGACTGGAGCCCATTAGTCATTCAAAAGGAGTAGAGAGTATCTTCTACGACACTCTGTCATTCCAGTTGTGCCATGATCTCGACAGATAGACTGTATTGTTCATTGTTATATGCTAACCCTAAAACCTTACCTTGATAGATTGTCATTTGTGGTAATATCATAGTACTGTGGATCAAAATATTTTACATTCACCTCACAATCTTGCGTTGTAATAGTAAAAAGGTTCTCCAATCTACCAATTGTATAAATAATGATAAAATAGCATCATCCATATCAAAATACATGATATCTGGAAGTACCTAATATTATACAGTCGAGTTTGTAAGTGCGACCAACGACCGATATCGTAATGGACCGGAAGCCAGATTGCACAATGACTTTGCGTCGTTGATTTACAATGTAGAGTGGCGATTCGAAGAATCTCTAGAAATTTCACGACGTCGGCAGACCAACTTCATTCAAGTTCACAATTATCGCCCACACCATCACCCCTGCCCAAAGACCGCATTTGCCGACTGTATGCTAATGTTCCTACCACGCTGAAGACACATTGTCGAGACATTTGTGACACCAGGATTTTAGAGCCTCATCACTTCCCTCATAAGCCCTAACAAACGTAAAGTCTCGGATCACAAACCTCATCCACCAGATAGTCACAGGAGGAGCATCACAGCCATCAATTTAGCACTTCAACATGACGGACGCGAATCCGCATCTAACGCTCCCCTTCCCGCCCATCACAGCCCAGCACATCTTGAACTGCTCAGTCCATTCCTGGTATCCGAAATATCGTTCCCGAACACCGAAATCACGCCTCATACCACTCACACAACCATTCCTCGACTACCTACGCGCCGACGGCATCATATTACCACCAGAAGCACCTCACGACGGCGACAGCGGCTATTCAGACGACGAAGACGACCCCTCAGAACCATGGCACGACATCCACGAGAAAATCCACGATACAATCGAAGAACTAGGCGGCAAAGTCGTACCAAAACTCAACTGGTCCGCGCCCAAAGACGCAACATGGATCTCAACCACCAACGACATGGAATGCCGAACGCCAAACGAGATCTATCTCCTCCTCAAATCCTCCGACTTCATCACGCACGACCTAGAGCAAGCATTCGACGGTTGCACAGACACCGCTGAAATACCCTACCATCTCGTCCTCCGCAAGTCCTTCCAGCTCAACCCGTCCCTAGAATTCCGCTGTTTTGTACGCAACCGCCAACTCATAGCGATCAGCCAGCGCGAGATGAACCACTTCGACTTCCTATTCGATCTCCGCCGCAAATTCCGGCACAAGATCGAGGAATCTATCCCAGACTTCCCGGATCCAAATTTCACATTCGACGTCTACATCCCGCCGCCGCACGACAGGGTCTGGCTGATCGATATCAACCCGTGGGCGCCACGGACGGATCCACTGCTGTTCTCGTGGCTGGAGTTGCTGACTATGGATGAGGACGAGGTACAAGATGCGGAATTTGTGCCGGAGTTTCGGTTAGTGCAGAGGGACGATCCGGAGGCGTATCAGTTTGCGACTACGAAGTATAGTGCGCACAAGTTACCTAAGGATGTGGTTGATGCGAGTATGAATCCGGAGGGGATGAAGGATATGATGGATGAGTGGAAGCGGGTTATGGACGGGGAGGGTGTTGAGAGTAGTGACGACGAGGAGGAGGCGCCTGAGGTGGAAGTAGGGACTGGGGAATGAGCAGCTTGATTGATGGGCATGCTGTTAGTGATTCACATTGACTACTGTAGAGGAAAGCGAGAATTAATACCCTTTCACACCAATTCTGGCATGGATGCTTTTGTCCCTGGAATATTTTCAACGGCCTGTCAACACGAAATCTTCCATCGCCAATTCGCGTTGCCACACGCCAATACCATGTTCGGACGGCAGCACAGAACACGAATACCATCTACAGTATGTGCCTCCACATCGTATATCTCGCATGAAGGCTACAACAAATCCACTGATAACCACCTCCCTAATTCAATCCGATCTTCAGAGTAAAGCCCAGTCCAAACTCCCACTCCAAGCACATTTTACGCACGCACGCACGCACGCACGCACGCACGCACGCACGCACATCATCCTTCAAAAGCAGACTAGCCTAAAGATTCACTGTACTTTACCTTATCTCCCTTCCTTTCTTCCTGCTGTGGCTGAATCCCAACTTCAAACCAATGTAATTAGTCAGTATGTACAATTCAATAGAGTAGTGTAAAACCATCTACTTGTACTGTAGTAGCACGAAACAAGATGACGTCACACAACTATTCCCTCCAGAGAAGAACCACTGATAACAAAATGGACCATCCCCCCTCGTCCTTATCTCTCAACATAGTACAGTGACCACACATCACAGCAGACCAGCAGAAACCTACGTACTCTACCGTGTCGTCTATTACTGCATTCATCGAACTCTTGTACTCGCGCCATATCCGGCAATGACCCACAGTACAGCAATCAATGCATTTCCCATCTCTTATCAGTGGAGTCCGCCGATCGACATTCTGCCAAGGAGCCTGACATGCTCGATGGGCGTAGGAAGATAGGGCGTTTGGTGTTTTTGTGTTATCTGTGGATATATACACTACGGTGGTGAGTGTGAAGATAGTGCTGCGAGCTCATTTTGCGCCGTTGACGTGGTTGGGAGGTTCTGGAGGACAGTATGGGTTGTGTATGTGGTGTATGGAGAAGGAGGAGGAGGAGTAGAAGTATTAGAGAGGAATACATCCTCTGCCTATTGGGTTGAAGATTCTTTCATCAAGATACCTACTTTCTACCTGTCACATTTTCCGTTTACCTCTTCCGCCAACATGTACAACTGCTATTCCCCCGCCGAGACAGCCGAGATCGTCTCGCGCGCCGGCGTCGTCAAAGCCAACATGAGGCCCGATAAGATCTTCATGTCTGGCGCTATGGCAGGCATGATGTTGTCGTTCGCGTGTTGCACCTTATTGAGCACCAATGCCTCGCCGTGGTATTCTGACAACGCGCCTGGTCTTATTCGGACTATCGCGGCGCTTGTTTTCCCGTATGGATTGTGTATGGTTGTGTTGACGGGCTCGGATCTCTCAACTGGTTCTTTCCTGGTGCGTATCTATGCATTAGTGTGTTGCATGACTGAGCAGAGTGCTGATACGTGGATAGTTTACTACCCTTTCTGTGCTGCACAGACGATTGAGTGTCTGGAAGATGTTGGTTCATTGGACGCTTACCTTTCTGGGGAATTTGGCTGGTTCGTTGTTTGTTGTTGCAATCATCATTCACTATGGCGGTGTTTTTGATGCGGCGACTTACAAAAACACAATTCATACCTTTGTTACGGCCAAGCAAGTCACTCCTGATTGGCATATGGTCTTCCTCCGTGCTATTGGAGCGAATTGGCTCGTTTGTCTGGCCTGCTTCCTTGGCATGAGTGGACGAGAATTTGTCTCGAAGATCGTTGGCATCTGGTGGCCAACTTTTGCTTTCGTCAGCTTGGGTTTCGACCACGGTAAGATTGGCATTCTGGGACTGTGAACATATTTGCTGACAAGAGTGTAGTGATTGCAAACATGACGTTTGTGCCTCTTGGGATATTTGCGCAAACACCAAAACTTACAGTTGGATTATATATCTGGAAAGGTATCATACCGGCATTGCTAGGAAACATTATTGGCGGAGGTTTGTTCGTCGGTGCATACTTCTGGTATATGAATCTGCAAGGAGCGCCACTAGTGTGCATCGATGGGAAGCCATTCGGAGATATCGTCAACGAGTCTGTTGATCCTGATACTGGGAACATTGATTATGGCAAAGCCCGGAAACGTACTATGGATGAAGAGACGCTCCATGGCCTTCCTGGTATGCACTCCGGTCCTTCTTCTGATAAGGCATCCTAGAGGTAGCTCAAGTATCACCTGCAAGATAAATGTGGGAAACATTGAATAGATAATATCAGTAAATTCAGTTTTGTGCTATGCATTATTGTTGGTTGACAGTTTTGACCTGTGGTGTCATTCATTGTTAGAGCTCTCTGAGAATTCAAGGATATCGTTCCAGTATCGTAGATGGCTCTGAAGCGCTTGCGATGTCATTGCTAATGAGATAGATTATAATAACGAGTACGGGACGGGAAGAGGGGTGGGGTTGGTTTAACGGGATGTCTGCTATGACTTCCTCTTTTGGAATGTCAACAATACCCTGCGTCTCGCGAGCAGTTACATGGCGCATTCACTACACAACCCGACTCTCGTGCTTTCAATCTACATTTCTACAACAGTATAGTCTAGCATAGCCGACACCGTGTGATATGCAAGCATGGACGAGACCAGAATCGACGCAGCACCTACACCAGCACATGTTTTCGCATATCGAGCCTTCCGCAGTGTCTTCGTCCATTCTCCAGAGTCATCCCCTTTGCGACCGCTAGCCAACCCCAATGACGAGAAAGAAAACACTAATCTCTCGCCTGTTCAGAACTCCAAATTCACGACCTCGTCCTCAATTTCTAAGAGAAAAGGATCCGAGAAGGATGCGTTGACCCTCACGCCGAAACGACAGAAGACTATTGCCATATCTCCTGCAAAATCAATACTCAAAAACCCAAATGCACCTACACCCAGACGAGCTAGTCTACGCGATATCACTGTGACTTTTAAAGACTTGCGAAACAGTGTGAGCCCTGAGTTGGCGCGAGGAGGACCAGTAGCTGCGAAGCTTCAGCCACAACCTGGACTGCGGGTGGTATCAGAACCGGTCATCACGGTGAAGCCCCGCAGCTCGACGGTGCAGCTCAAGGAGTCTTCGAAACAAGTACGTGCAGTCTCTGGTCCTGTGCTTCTCGAGGATCGCTATAGGACTGCGATTGCAGAGATGGTGCAGGATCCTGCCTTTGATCTCAGCGACTATGTAGCGAAGACTGAGAAGGAGGTACGGCGTTTCATTGCGTATGCTTCGAAGTGGAAGAAGCAGGCTCAAGAGAAGGAGGAGGAAAATATGAAGCTAAAGAAATCACTCGAAGAAGCACAGAAAAAGTACGATCGACTGAGACAGGAAATGGCGTTGAAGGAGAAAGAGCGGGAGGTCTACGACATCCAACCTACCAGTGATGAGTCTTCGGAGAGGGTGGTCAGAGAAGAGCTCGAGCGCAACTCTGAGAGGAGACTAACATCAAACACCGCATTCGACCATAAAACGAAGAAACCAGCCAGTGATATCAACATGAAAGATCCTAGATATTCTTCACTTCGGCTTGCGAAGCGCTCAGCCGTGCCCGCACAAATAGATCGAAGCAAGTCCAAAAAACCACAGAGTCCACAGATATCAGAGGAATGGGATCCAGATGCTGGGGTTGACGCTGAACTATTCAACGTGATACTACCTGTAAAACCACCACACCACAGAAACCCAGGCAGCGATCGAACCGTGCATCGAGCCGTAACAAAGCCAGTGTCGCCAAAACCACATGAACGTCCTCGGATAGAAATAGTATTACCACTGCGATCCGCCAGCACAAATTCTCCGGTATCAGCACATCACACATCGATTCCTCATGACAGAAAAGCGGCAGCTCGCGAGCGTTTGCGTCAGAAGGCTGAAGGACGGAAAGCGAGTATGCGTCTTAGTGTAGCGCAAGAGGGGCCTGAGACAGGGGAGAAAGAGGGCTTTATGGAGGAGAAGTTGTCTGGCAACGATGAGGAGGATGAGAGTGAACTTGATTGGGCTGACTTAGGCTGAGCGTGTGATAACGCATACAATACACACGTACCATAAATCAAACCCAGCAGGGATTGATTGTTCGTGAAATGGGGTTGGTTGAAGTCTCTAATTCTATGTAATCGCTTCTATTTCTTATCCCAGGCTCTCCTCATATTCTCTGCCCGCACTACCTCCAAGCACGATCCCATCCGTCTGCGTACCAGCACTCCTTCCAATCGTCATACCACTCCCACCACTCCCTCGTTCAAATCTCTCTTGCTCCCTCCGAATCTGCTCATCCTGCACTTTCTGCGCCGCTTTCCTCCTCTTCTCAATCTCCGCCTGTTTCCTCGATTCGACACTATAATACTGCAGGAAACCCAGCACCATGATAGCTGCAGCGGCAATAGCCAAGGCGGCTCTCCTCGTGAGCACCCATCGCAGACCTTCGACTTCAGATCTCGCTTCTGAGTTCAAATCAACTGAGATGCGGTAGGATAGTGTTTGGATCTTGCCGTCTACCTGGCGCTTTTCTTCCTGTAGACCAAGTTTGCGGTCGTTGAACATGCCTTTTAACTCTTCGCGTACGGTCATGATGTCTTGTGATACTTTTTGGTTTAGGATATCGAACTCGTGCTGTAGCTGTGCTCTTTGAGATCGCTGTTTTTGGGCTTCCATGAAGCGTGATGTTTCCATTGTTGTTTTCAGTTCTGAGCATGCGGCACGGAAAAGGTATGTTTCATTTTCTGTATCGGATTTTGAGACTAGGCCGTCTTTTGCGAGATCGAGGTTCTGCGCGAGCATGAGGCGGATGACCTTCATGAGCGTGACGGCTTGGTGCTCGCTGAATTGTAATTCATCAGTGGTGTTTTGTGGGTTGCAGAGGTCTCGGACGAGGGTGTAGGTGTCGAAGTGGTGTTCGTAGGGAGAGGGTTCGAGATGTGGATGGCGGTGGTGGGCGTCTTTGAGTTCGGTGGGAGAAGGAACGGAGAGCACGATGTCGAGTTCGCGATTTTGGAGGGGTTCGCTGTCTTTTGCAAGTTCTTCTTTCGAAGCAGGTGGTGGCTGTGAGTCTGGTTTTGCTGATTCGGTTTGTTTGGAGGGAGACACTTCGATGGACTCTTCTCGTGGCTTAGATTCTTGGATCTCCGTGACCTCTTGTGGTTGAGCCGCTTTGAAGGTCTTGTTGTCATCGATCACCTGCTCGTTCTCTTTCTCCTTATCTTTCTTCTCTCGTTTGGGGCGGTCCGCCCGCCTTGTTTCCGATTCACTTGCATCTTTCCTGTTTTGTTCCGTGCTTGGTAGATACGGTGCTAGCGGTTTCGGAGGCGGTGGGATCGCGTGGCTTGCTGCTGGTCCATAGCGTTGGTAACTGGTTTCTTGTTGAGATCTATAGGCCGTTGCGTGAAGATTGGCCCTCTGTGAAGAAGCTGGTGGTGGATAGCGAATGCTGCGATGAGTCTGTGGCCTGCAGCTCTTGACAGCGCGCAAAAAGTTCGAGTGAAAGGGGCTTGTTTTTGCTGTCGCCATGATTTCTGCTACAGGCAGCCCTGTTAATGAGAGATCACAGTGGTATTGTCGTGTGGTAACCTAGACGAAAATAAACATTACGCTGGTGCTAAACAGGTTTTAGATGTGCCCAATGGCTTCTCGCGGAACTCCGGTGCTCAACTCTGACCACGTGGTTCCAACAACGCATTTCTACCAGATTCATTTCCTCACTGTCCCCATAGTCCACAATGTATCTATTATCCAACTACCACCGTCCCGAGACCTCTTAAAAGTAATAGACTTAGCGACGACTCTTGCTGCAAGGAGTTGGTTGGCGTGTCGGCAGTATGGCACTGTACAAGGCGCGAGTGAAAGGGCAATGATAACTTCATGCTTGCTACCATTCTTCTGGCACTTTTAGATCACTCCGAATTCAATGCTGGGTGACGAACAGTAAGACGGGACAGCATGGCGAAGGTAGAAACGAATACCAAATTCTCGTACGCGATGCACCATCCAACACGCCAGGAAGGAGTGACTATGAACTTCAACTGCTATGTAAGTGCCTGTTGCTATGGAAGAGTGAAAGTCGGCACAGTCTTCACTCTATGGCGTTCCCTCGACTTGTAAAAGCAGCATCTGTTTTTCTCGCTCTTATGTGTTGTATCCTCGTTTTTGAACTGTACAATACCTTTCCAGTTGCCTGCCCCCCAACACTACAATGGCATTTTTAGATGCAATAGCAGTTTCAATTCGATAAAGGAAGCTGGCGAACACTTGAGGAATTCGATATTGAAGATACTCTCAAAGAGATAGCCAATAACGTTACGCGATGCACAAGCGCTATCCAGATACGACCAGGTCTTTTCCGATTTCAGATAGTGGCTGCAGAGTCATTCGCCTGGGGCGATGCCAACGCTCTAAAACTGGTACTAACCCTCGATGAAGGTGTGGTTTTAGATCGGTACGAGACTCTGGCCTTGAAACCTGGTGGTGATGAAGTTCGTCGATTGGTGACAGATCTAAGGCTTGACAAGAACATGATAATGGATACCACAAGATCAGGAGCATCGATATACTATTTGGATTCTATCTGGTTGCCTCTAGAGCACGCTAGTTCTGACACATGGATGCGAGCAGAGTTCGAGTTTGATCAACTTTACAGCGACCGACAACTGAAACTGCTATCGCAGAACAACCACTCCAATCTCGAACACGGCCGAATCCGTATAGATGTGGTTCCTTGCCAGGTCAGTCAGAACAGAGGCCGTTCCAGGATCCTAAACCCCTCTGAGCGTCAACTTGACCAATTCAGCAATCTTCTTGCAGGGACAAGCTTTCGTTGGGATCCAGAGAAGACCGTTGACAAAAAGTATTACCACAGATTACAGCCCGTTGTTGATCATGATACCTTTTCCTTTGTCTTTCTTTATAGCGAAGTCGCTCGATCAAGAGCAATACCTCCAGAGATGATTGATCAAATTCAGGTTGATCGCAGCTCCAAAAAAACAATTGGGAAAGGAGGAAAGACACCACATCCACGGCGATTCGATACACAATCTCCATACAAGACAACTCCAATGACCAATCTGAGCAGAAAAGCTACACCGACGATTCAGGAGCGGAACTCACGCCTAGCAGTCGACAATGAAGTTGCGAGTTCACAGCCAAACAGGTCAGATCTCCCGGGACGAACCAATACACTACTACATGTAGACAGTCATGAGAACATTTTTGGAAAAACCTTGGATCCAAATTTGACGGATGGTAGAGTCATCGTGCATCAAGCACAAGCTACTTCGCAAAGCATATCAGTACCAGACAACGATATAGACCAAAATGAGGAAAACGAACCTCGATCTCCATTGTCCGCTTCGCACATGCAACAAATGCAGCTTGAGTTGGCAGTGTTAGACGACACTCGACGTCGAGTCAGAGCTGCAAGGGTTTTGCGAGTTCAAACTGAAAAGGCGCAAAATGTACAGGGACTCGAGCAAATTGACCGTAAGATTGAGGAGACTGAGAAATTGCTATCAAGCCTGAGGGAGCAAAAACACGAACTTCTAAACGATCAGAAGGCTCTTGACACACAACAAACTACGTTCGATGTGGATGTAACAGCAACAGAGAGCTTGCTATAGCCATCCAAGCTGTACGACGAGCGCAGGCTCAAGAATCGCAAATGCTTCGAAACATTCAGTCAAATACAGAAAAGAAACGTCCACGCATCCGGTTGAGTCAGAATCCAGAGGATTCCGATACTATCGTGGTGTCCTCTCCTGTACCACGATAGTCATATATGTGTGTTGCGTCAGGCCATGGTCTGTTTTCGCTGAGCGACACGACGCAGCCTTGTACGTTGTTGTTTGTACTGTACAGTTGAGCCTGGTCAGGAAACAGCTAGTCCAGAAGGTATCTTGGTAACCGCTGACAACGACGACAAAGCACTGTCAACAGTAGTCAGGTCACTACATCAAAGCGGACACCTATTTTTCCTTGTCCGAGATACCCCTCTCCGATGTTCGGCGGGCTTGTTGCTACTGTAGAGCGTGCGGAATAACATCAAGGAAAAGAGCCTGGACTCACGAAACCGTTACGGCACGTCATCGCTACTATATTTCCCTTTCTAGCATAGAGTGGTTGGCCGAACAAAATCCGTTGATATCTCAAATAGCACAGAGTAATTAATCCGTGAGTTAGTGGCTTCATATCCTACAGTACTGTACAGTTTTGCTCCAGTCGCAATTCTCTTTCTTCTCCTGCAAGCTCTAGAGCGGTCCGCCTGCCATGTACCGTGCTATTTCCTCCAATATCTCAAGTCAGTTTTGTTGCATGAGTGATTTACTCATATTTGAAAGCAATTTCCATGCAGAGTGTAGCTCCGTTGGTTGGCCAAGCATTATTGTTAACAGCCGCATACATAAGTGCGGACAGCGTTCCGAAGTTGGTCTCCGCGTACACATCCGCTTTTGTGGTGCATTGACTTCAGTACAATACTCAGAAGTCATGCTGTTATGCAGCTTGGATTCTAATCTTTAGCTAACGAATTGTGGCTTAAACCATTTGCCGATGCCTTTAAACTGCTTATGCGTAACGCTTCCCGATGATGTGCAATTCATGCCCTATCAAGTATCGTGGTGGATATGGTCAGTTATCGTGGAGCAAGGAGGGGCACGAGCTTTGCGTGTCGGAAGTGGGACACGCGATTTTTGTTTGGCACATTCTCAAACAAGACCATACAGGTTGCTCGACGGTCGTTGCTCAATGATGAACAGCGGGGAACATAGGGAGCAACACAGTAATGATCTTTTTCACGTATAAAGTCGGAGGGAAGGTCCGTGGGGAGGAGAAGTTTTTTACTATTCTTCTTCAATACTTTCTCAATATTTATTTACAGCTCTCCTTTTGATAACCTGACTTGATATCACTATCGATCCAAAGAGGTAAGAAACATCCCCTCTGCTAGCAAAACACGCGGCACTACGCTGCAATGCACTACGGGGTATATATACCACCTTGGGATGGCGGGGAGCTATCCTCCTGTGTCTGAGGTGCATGTTCAACTCCTCCCCAGATTTGTTTAGCTTTCATACGTCAAGCACTAACATCCGCTCCGTTGTACCGCAGATCACTGACCTCAAGCTCCTGATCGGAGTACACAAGAAAGTACTTTCCCACCTCTCGAACAGAGCTCTTCTTCTTTGAATTGCTTTCCCTTTCACAACCTTTTTCAATCTTCTGGATATATAACATTCAAAATGGTAATTGCACGAACTCTAGCACGTCCAGCCCGCAGTCTCTTAGCTCGAGCTGCTTCCCCGCACATCGCTCGTCCAGTGGTGCCTCAGGCTTTTGGCACCAATTTCTACCGATCACTAACTGCGACTGCTTCTCGCCAGGGCAAAGTTCTACTTGTTCTCTACGATGTAAGATATTCCAAGTACCGAAAAGAGTTCAAGGACGTAAGCTGAGACCATTTAGGGTGGTGAGCACGCCAAACAACAACCTAGATTGCTAGGTACCACCGAAAACGAACTCGGCATCCGAAAATGGCTTGAAGAACAAGGCCACACTTTGGTCACCACCTCTGACAAGGAGGGTGAGAACTCCAAGTTCGATCAGGAACTTGTTGACGCTGAGGTCATCATTACCACACCGTATGGATTGCTAGAGCCTCAAGACAAGATCTCTATACTGATAATGGCTTGCTAGTTTCCACCCAGGTTACCTGACCGCAGAGCGATTGGCCAAGGCCAAGAAGCTCAAGATCGCCGTCACCGCCGGTATCGGTTCCGACCACGTTGACCTTAATGCCGCCAACAAGACAAACGGTGGTATCACTGTCGCCGAAGTCACTGGATCCAACGTTGTGTCTGTTGCCGAGCATGTCGTCATGACTATCCTCACCCTTGTCCGAAACTTTGTACCTGCTCACGAGCAGATTGAGAGCGGCGAGTGGAACGTCGCTGCAGTTGCCAAGAATGAATTCGATCTGGAAAACAAGGTCGTTGGTACCGTTGCTGTTGGCCGTATTGGTGAGCGTGTGCTCCGAAGATTGAAAGCATTCGAATGCAAGGAGCTCCTCTACTACGACTACCAGCCACTCAAGCCTGAGATCGAAAAAGAGATCGGCTGCAGACGAGTGGACAGTCTTGAAGAGATGTTGGGACAATGTGATGTTGTTACCATCAACTGTCCTCTGCACGAGAAGACCCGAGGCTTGTTCAACAAGGACCTCATCTCCAAGATGAAGAAGGGTATGATCACCATAGCTACTATGATACTAGACACGCTAACAAATGATAGGTGCATGGCTCGTTAACACCGCCCGTGGTGCTATCGTCGTTAAGGAGGACGTTGCTGAGGCTCTCAAGAGTGGTCAGCTCAACGGATACGGTGGCGATGTCTGGTTCCCACAACCCGCACCAAAGGAACACCCGCTCCGAACTGCCAAGAACCAATGGGGTGGTGGAAACGCCATGGTTCCTCACATGTCCGGTACCTCAATTGATGCTCAAGAACGATACGCAGCTGGTACCAAGGCTATTCTGGACAGCTACTTCTCTGGTCGACACGATTACCGACCTGAGGATTTGATTGTCATCAATGGTGACTATGCTACCAAGGCTTACGGTCAGCGAGACAACAAGAAATAGGCAATATGTGATAACCAGCTTAGCTATATACAAACAATAGTATTTGTTGGCTATGAAGACGACATGCGTCAAGTAGTAGCACGACTGACTTAACTACCAGTAGTTTCGACAAGTGGATACCAATGCCAAGAAGTCGTGCTTAAAAAGTAATGATTCTCTGAATTTCCTTCTTTCCCTTCGACTCTTTTGGTTCTCAACGTAAATAGTGTTTTATTAAAGCCTTCGTATACGCTGAACAATGTGCTCAAAAATGGTAGGTACCAGTCGTTATTTGTCACTTGAAGCAGACTGTGATAATCAATGCTGTGGCAATGAAATGGCAGGTACGGTACAGACTCCGTTTTGCTGCAGGTACCGCAGGACCGCTATTGGTGAACAGCCTAGGTAGGCAGCACATGATTTTTAGGCACACCTCCACCCTTCTCTAGGTACTGTCTATGAACAATATTTCTTTACCTTGGTGGACGAGGAAACACAAGTCATGATTCACGTATAATACTTGCATAAGGTTCGTCTTATCACAATACTTACTATACTTTTATCAATTTTGGCGACCATTGGTTGGTGCTGATCGACCTCATGTCAAAACATGGCAAACGAGGGATTGAGGCTGGCCTTGACGATATATGGCATGTTCGAATTTATTTTACCGGATATACTTCTTCACCATAGGACAAGCATTCGACTGTCGATCGATGACCGTCTCTACTCGATACTTTTTCGCCTACGACGGACAAGCATACAAACCCAGAGATCTCTCACAAGGCTGAAGCACAATATCTTAGAGAGATTCACCACGTCAAGGACACCGCTACTTGAGCTACCATACGAGCTTCGCGAAAGGATTTACCAGGCCGTTTGCACGCCAAATGCAGACGGTAGGGTTGGTGGGGCACTTAATGTGTTGCTTATCAACCGACAAATCTACCATGAAGCAAAGCCAATATTCGACAAGATCGAGCACAAAATATCAATAGGTGATCTTCAAAGGTATAAGACCGGCAGTGTCGAGTTCATAGGTCTTCCTCGAATTGTGAAGATGGACGAATGTTTCGTGTGGCATATGTCAAGCTTGAAACATCTCGTGTTGGATGTCAGTGTGTGCAGTATCGGAAGCATGACACCGGATTGTTTTGATGTGTACATCGCCAACAACGGCAAAGACCAGTGGCGCCATCTAAAGCAGCTTATCGGAATATGGCCAGAGACGCGAGAGATGCCGTTGGAAACTATTCGACTCAACCTAAAGCACTCCGAGTATGATACAAACAAGAAAATGTATCGAGCAGACCTAATTCGAGTCATACGCAATTTTAAACGTACTCAAGTCTGGGCAGAGACAGGTGACTGCTCGTCAAGGAATGGTAACAAAAGCAAACTACTTCCTCTTGTGCGTGCTTTCAATCAAGGACGCCGAAACTGGTTGGAGGACAGCACTGTCGACAATAACCTTATTGTCAGATACGAGAGACAGATGCTGCCGGAAATAGCTATTGAAGCAAGCGAAGAGGACAAAAGCAAGGCCGATGGAGAACGCCAGAGATGGAGCATTGTGCCGGTCAATGATACCAGTAGAAGCGATAATTCGATCTGGCCGGAATGGACAGGCAAAGAGGAGAAGTATATCTATGATAAGATGATTCCAAGGCTTCGCCATCGAGAAGATTGGTGGGAATGCCAGGAGTGCCTTGCCGCATTTGACTGTCCAGGGGATTTGAGAACGCACATTTCAAGGGGGTCGCTCGAGGTGTTGAGGCTATAATACCGTATGAATGTTTTCTGTTGAATAAGCACAACTCGTTGTGTGTCACGGTCCCCAATATATGTCTTATGCTGCCTCGATATTGTCTGACATAAATAAACTACAAAAAGTCGTAGTACGTATACAGCAGTATACCTTACTTGTACGGTGGAGGGTTCGGATACAAGAATTACATTGTGGATCATTTGGTTCATCCGCTCCGAGAATAGCTGCAACACAACTGGTCAAGCTCAAGCAAGCTCTGCCAACGCTATTCCGACGTTTTTTTCTGACGATTTGCTCATCATATTTTCTCCCGCCATATCGTGACCCACTTCGGCGTCCTCTTCTATCTGCTAATGACACGCAATTGCAAACAAATTTTGCAACGACTTGCATACTGAACACAAAGCACCACCGATGAGTTCTTGAAAATCCTCCTGTCGCTCGAATTGACCGCGCGTATGAACCTACCAACAATTTTTACTTCTCAGGTACGTTCAAGCCCGAAGCTCCCAGAGATAAGGCTTGTCGGAAGCTGGTCTCTGCGATAAGACACAATACAACTACATATGCTAACGTTGCTATATAGGACTACATTTCCGGTATGAAGCATCCGTTCCCGAAACGCTTAACTATACTAACTGGAGGACAAGACCACCTGTGGAAAGCTCAAGCTCATTGAGAAGCCGACTGACTCACCGCCTCTAATAAATACCGATACCTCTAAGATTACTTGAAGACTACTGTTTTCAGTGCAGGAGAAAACAAACAAGCTCAGCGTCCAAGATGTTCGCTCGACTTTTGAGGCCAACAAATGCCTTCAAATTTGCATCAGCAACCTCCCGCCGAGGACTAGCAACGGTCAATGTAAACACAGAAAGAGCAATGCCCACACCCGCACGCCAAAAATTTCAATCAACACCAGTCAGCCATGAACGAGCAACGTTTACGATTCGCAACGGACCTATCTTCCACGGCACTTCTTTCGGTGCGCGAAGTAATATCTCCGGCGAAGCAGTCTTTACCACGTCCCTTGTGGGATATCCCGAGTCAATGACTGATCCCTCCTACCGGGGACAGATCCTCGTTTTCACACAACCTCTGATTGGAAATTATGGTGTACCTTCCAATGCCAGGGATGAGTTTGGACTGTTGAAATACTTCGAGAGCCCGCACATTCAGCCTGTAGGTGTCGTGGTTGCAGATGTCGCAGAGAAATATTCACACTGGACTGCAGTCGAGAGCCTGGGAGAGTGGTGCGCCCGTGAGGGTGTGCCAGCCATCTCCGGTGTTGACACCCGGGCTATTGTCACGTACCTCCGAGAACAGGGTTCAAGTCTGGCAAGACTGACTATTGGTGAAGAGTATGATCAGGACGAGGACGAAGCGTTCGTCGACCCCGAGCAGATCAATCTTGTTCGACGAGTCAGCACGAAAGCACCGTTCCACGTACCTGCTCCGAATCCAGTTGCTCATGTCGCTGTTATCGATTGTGGTGTAAAGGAAAATATTCTTCGAAGCTTGGTTAGTCGAGGTGCTAGCATTACCGTCTTTCCCTACGACTACCCAATTCACAAGATAGCGCACCATTTTGATGGTATCTTCATCTCCAACGGGCCAGGAGACCCAACCCATTGTCAGGACACTGTATACCACCTTCGGAAGGTCATGGAGACTTCGCAGGTTCCTATCTTCGGTATCTGCCTTGGTCATCAATTACTTGCCCTGGCGGCAGGTGCTCGCACAATCAAACTCAAGTACGGAAATCGAGCCCACAACATTCCGGCTTTGGACCTTACCACTGGTCGCTGTCACATCACTAGCCAGAACCATGGTTATGCTGTGGATGCGTCAACACTTTCTGAAGAATGGAATCCTTATTTTACTAACCTTAACGACAATTCCAATGAGGGTATGTCCAGCTTGGATATTGTTTGCAACCAATTTTTACTGACGCCTGCTAGGGATGATCCATAAAACTCGACCAATCTTCTCAACACAGTTTCATCCTGAAGCGAAGGGAGGTCCTCTTGATTCAGCCTATCTATTTGACATGTATCTCGACAACATCCAAAAATACAAGGAGAGTCAGGCAGCCATCACACCTAGCCGCCAAAGTCTGCCGAATGCTCTGCTGGTAGATTTGTTGTCGAAGGACCGTGTCGGTGTTGATATGCCTGATGGCATCAAGAACATGATGGCAGCTCAGAACGCCAACAAGCAGCAGCCTGAAGCTTACGCAGCCGGTGCTGCTTAATCAGGTTATGAGTGTCTTTTACCATTGTCCATGACGAAATGGAGTTTGATGGTCTGGTTGGAAATGTTTCCGTGCTGCGATGCTAAACGTTGAGATTGCTTATATTATGAAATCTGTACCAACGAAATGAAGATATACCTGTATCATGCTTGCGTTGACTAATGTTCACTGTGACACTCCTGTAACAGACGTTTCTTAATATAGGCTATCGTGTGCGGAGTAATGTTTTCTGTTATCAGATTGTAGTAGTTCCTTGCATTTTGTGGCATGCTCATTCCAACCACTTTTCAACCTGCTCGATACAGCCAAATTCGTCTTGTCCAATGGCGAACACTTCGCGTGCACCGGAGTTATGCAACGACTGGGCTTTCGCGTGTGGCTGAGACGGTATCGCTGGCAGTCGGTGGAAATGGGTTCGTCCAGCTTAAGATTTCACGTCCGAAAGCTCCTCTGAACACCAACAACAAGATTCTAGTCCGTCTGCCAGCAGGACCTTATCCAAAAGATTCCGCGAAACCTCCTACCACTATCCTCGATAGCAGAAGTCTTGCGAGGCATTTTCCAGACGTCACGTTCATTGACTTACAGTATCGCCTTGGAGGACACCCTAAAGCTCAACAGGAGCTTGATCACCGATTCCCAACACCTATCCATGATGTATTCACTGCATGGGACTACATCACAAATAAACATTCACCTCACAACACGGTTTTCGCAGGAAATGTCCAACAACCGAAAATATGCCTGTACGGAACGAATATCGGCGGCGCCCTTGCGCTGACTTTAGCCCTCACAAACCCAACCCAGATACACGCAGTAGCAATTCAAGAGCCGTTAGTCGACTGGCCTATCCTCGACGAACTCGCGAGTACTACCGAAAGCGATCATCAACCATCAAATCCCTCGCCAGGCAAAATAAAAAGTGCTGGACGGAAACACGATGAGCGTGAAGCGCTAGCTGCAGCGGCAAGAGAACTGATCAAGTTGAGGACGAATATTTTCCGGACACCTTCAGGCTATTTCGACAGCTTCGCGAGTCCGGTGCTGTTCCTGCGAGCACCGGGACGGGATACACCTACTACGAAGACTGCTACAGTGCTCGAGGATATCGAAAGTGTTGGTAGGACTACGACACAATATAGCGATGACCATGAAAAAGATGGATCAAGAATGAACGGGTATGGAAACAATGCCTTTGGCCCGTATGATGATGACTGGCATACTGTTGGAATACCGAGCACTTCCAACACACACTCCACAGCAAGTGTTTCCAGCGCGACAATAGATAGTTCTCCCACCACAGCAAACAACAGCAACAACATCCTCGAACAACCGTCAACAGACTTGTCATACTGGAAGCCACAAAACGACACCTTCGACACACCACCAACACCACAACCACCAGCTCCCCCACGCCGTCGAAAAGTCCTCCGCAGATGGCCACCCACAGCCCAACAACCAGAGGAAGTGCTCCTACCTCACATCAACATTATCCTCACCAACAATAACACACCAGATCGTCAGAAATACACTGATATCTCGCCGGTCCTGCGCGTTCAAGGACTAGAACTGCTTGACTTACTCCGACGAGCGTGCTTCTGGGGACGGGAGAAGAGCGTCGCGGAGGAGAGGGTTGTGCTGACTGAGCTTGATGGTGGTGACGTGGACGAGAAGGATAAGGTTGTTGAGTGGTTGAGGACGAGATTGGGAGAGGAGTAAATTCTGTGTATCTCGGAGATTGTTTCTGAGGAGGAGGAGGGTCCTGTGATTGTCGTCCGTCCAAAAAAAGCATATAAAGCCACGAATCCCTAGGAGACAGACTATATCTACTGATCTGACTAGATATCCCCCCTTATATCGTGACCTGAAACTACATGAAGACAGCAATGGACTTCATCCCACCTTCTCCTTCTTTCCCACCACGCAATTGTAAATCAAAACCTACACAAGTCCCAGCAATAAATACACAACACTACTCCTAATCTCACACAAATCATGCTGCCCAAACCGCTGCGCCTTCATCACCCACAACTGCTAACTTACACTACCCGTATCGATCCTCTCAAACCCCGTTCCACGCACACATACCTCACAGCCTGACCATATGCACACCGGCGTTAAAATGCTTTATTCATTCTACGTGCGGAGTGGTGGGTGAGTCTATGTTCTTGTGAGTATCAAGTAAGTACCGTATCTACGGAGAATGAAGTTATCGATTCGATGGGGTTTAATGGGGGGTTGTGTACATTTGTATGTATTTGATGTCCCCAGATTGAGAAGGTAAAATGGTCGTGGGAGTGTGAAGCAATTGATTTATGTATTAAGCAATACGAACAGGCTTCAGTTCGGATCCTGGGAGCATATCTCTGAGACCGACTGGTTGGCCGGTTTCTTTGCACATGAACAGATTTAGATGTTCTTCAACAGTAAGAAGTCGAAAATTGATTGCTCTGATATGATCGTTTAGGGTTTACTGATTGAAAGAGGACTACTGGAGGGGGTGTCTATAGATTATGCTTGCAGTTATATTGTTAGGCTGCTGTGATGGATTGGTGTGAATTGACTAACTATTCTATAGGGGTATCTTGTGGATCAGGACAGTCGCAAGTGAGTGCGAATATGGTTCGATGAGAAGAGAAGAAATATCGCTAAGTCTTTCGAGTTCGTTTGACGAGGTTTGGTGGCGTTGCAGCTAAGTAACTTTGCTGCCTGTACCAATTCCAGTCTAGGTATTTGATGTCCCACTGGGTGTCGTATCTGTTGCGCGAGAAGCAGTGAGTCCTTTCTTGATGCTCCGGTAAATCTCGATTGGTCCCATGATACACAATGCTGGTACCCCAACAGCGAATAGAAACCAACGCTTCCGAAATCCTAAAGATTTATAGCTCACTAACCCTGGCCTGGATGCATCAAGTTCCTCTTCAGCAAAGAGAGGCGGCAGATTTCTTTCTTGTTCATGCTGGTCATTGTCGTCGTCATTGTCGTTATCATTGTCGTCCTCATCATCGTTCTCGTGCTGGGAATCGTTGGCTCGGTTTTCAGGCCAGACTCTTTGCGTGTGGCTGTAAATATGCCGGTTGAACCAGGCATTCAAGCTCAGATCAGAAGTCAAGCTTAAATCGGGGTCATTGTTGCCTTCCACAGTTGTGGCCGTCGTTTCTAACACGAAAGCTGCTTGGGCGGGAATAGGCGTCGAACAGCTCATGAAGTGCATCGTTTCATCTGGATATTCTTTCCGGTGATTCTCACCAAAGCCAGTGTAGTACAATGTATCGCCTAGGAGATTTTCTCGACTGCCAAATGCTTGAGTCGTCTTTATATTAAGACTAATCCATTTATTGAACAAGTTGGATCGAGCAATGCGAACACTGGTCTTGCAGTCCTGACAGGCCAGGAAGATGCTCTGCGTACCGTGATGGACGTCTTCTAGCATCATAAGTTCGTGCATATTGCAACCTAGCTTGCGAGTTACACTGGAGAACCGTGACAATCGAAATTCAGGAGCTAGAGGCTTCCTAGAAGGGTTGTCCGGAATGGCCTCTACTGCTAGCCAACGTAGCGGGTGTGATATGTCAGTTAGAGCGATGCGAAAGCCAAACTCCATAGTAACAAGCATGCAGCCGTCTAGAATAGATGTCATCACATGAGATTGGGCTCTCATTCGGAGGTGGCGGTCGACGGATTCCTTCTCTTGTAAGGATTTGACTAGTGATTTCAGTCTGGCGCGGTTGTTAGGATCACGCATGTTGTCTCGAAGCGCGAGATCAATCATTTCGCGTGGAACACGTCGGTCGTGCTGCTTAATGTCCAAGCGACCATAATCGTGATGCGGAACGGAATTTCGACCAGGACACAGGCGTGGTTTCTTCTCTCCTGGAATGTGCCATTGATATAGTCGATCGCAAGTATAGCAGAGCAGAAAGCCGGGCTTGTGACTTTCTATACAGAGCAGGAAGCGTTTCTTGGCCAGTGGGTCCTTAAGAAGCAGCTGCTGACGATCGAAGAAACAAGACATGGTTTTTGATGTAAGGCTGAGTGCGTAGACTGCTTCAGAAGGCAGCATAGAGGCGATAAGGTACAGTATGTCGATGGGCAGAGTCTCTAGGTTTGTCGCTTGTCCTAGACATGATGGGCTAGATTTCCTGCGTAAGTCGTTGATGCGATAACGACTATGCCTTAATGTTCGGCGTTGAGCTGACCACGACGGCTTCACCACCTCCACAGACATTGGTCGATTTGCGTCGAGGCACTATTCGGGGATTCTCGCGCCACAGGTGCTAGTTTGCGCTGCAAGTGATACGTTCTATGGTATGGAGATCGGTAAAGATCGTCAGTCAGCATGGAGAGAAACGACCGTGGTAAGAAACGGCCGGACGATGCAGGTCCAGGAAAGCTAGGAAGGCGGACAAAGGCACAGCCACCAGGCAGCCACTGTGTCGGGGTTCTTATTAATCACGGGTTGTTGCAGCTTGCTGGTTTCAAGTAACTTGTGACTTGGACCAAAATAGACTAAGTTTGAAAAGGTGGCGGATCGGGATAGGACTATGAGTAGTTAGCAGGAGTTTTGACACGTTTCACTTGGCAAAGTCCGCAGGCACTTTGCAACCGTTGCATAGCAGTGACTGAACATCATGGCTTGTGTTTGTTGAGGTTATCTCAGATGGACTTCACAATCGCCAAAGCTGCACTGTATGCAACAATTACTTCACAAGCGTTTGACAAGCCCGCAAACAGCGAGTATTGTGCCCATCCTGCTGCTGGTTCATGATTGATGTGTATCGGATACAGCTTGGCCGCACCAAAGTATGCCTCGGCAGTCTTGATGGAGATGCTCTCTCAACAGCCGTGTCATGTTGATATGCAGTAGAGGTTATTCTGCTTGAAGAATAGTACCCAGAAAAAGCCCAGCAGATGTCTGATGCTGATTAACGGAGTGCACCAGCGGAATTGAATGAACGTGAGGTAGATATACAGCCATGTCTGCAGAGCAGATAGATGTGGGCCATTGTTTGTGTGGCGCCATCACGTTCAAGGTAGTCGGCGAGCCCATTTACAACGTGATATGCCACTGCGAGAATTGCAAGTAAGTGTCATGGAAGAAGAGAATGTTGCGTGATAGATTGGAGTCAAACTGAATTGCTTCCTCCCTGCCAGACGCACCTCGGGCAGCACTTTCCACACGGCATGTATTTTCATGAAGAAGGTACGTCCTTGCTGCTATTGACACTTCTATCCATCCTCGAACAACTACACGTCCATTCACATCGATCAACCCACCCCACCAGACACTCACACCTTCGCCTAGCAATACACCCTCCTGACACCTCAAGCCGATGATCCCGCTGCCGAACAGCTCCCTAACATAACTGTATACCCGGACTATGCAACGCAATCGGGAAAGCCCCTATACCGCCGCTTCTGTTCGGTGTGTGGCGCCAAACTTTCTGCAATGACCCCTTTGAACGACAACATCATCTCCATACCCGCGGGTATCTTCAATCGGGCTGGGAAGGATTGGCGCCCGCACAAGGAGCAGTTCATGCAGGATAAAGTGGAATGGGTGCCCGAGCTGGGGGATTTGGTACAGACCGTGCAGGGGCCAGGAAGTGCCGATGTGAATACATTAAAGTCATGACTGTACACCTAGCCCACTGATAGACTTGTTTGTGTCAGTTGTTATGACAATACTGTTTCTAGTGTCATCCGGTAGAGCATTGATACTCCTCACTCCTGACACAAACATCTATGCATTTCCGCCCGCTATATACAGTGAGATGGTAGGAACATAATAACATACAGCCTCGTGCAGCCACTATTATAGACAACATGGCCATCCTCTCAGGCAGTTGCACTGTCATCGCCCGTTTTATACAAGAAGAACTGTAAGAAAATGGCCCCGTCAAGGAATAATGTACCCAAGCTGCCAGCAATCCAACTCGCGTTCACAGCTATGTACCTCGCGTATATCGCCGATGCTTCACCGTCTTCGCACCTTCCTGCACCTAGGCGGCAGCTGTTTTGTGGATCGTACGCAAAAATTGACATATCGTAGGTGAGATTACCCAGGCACGCAAAAAGGAAGAATAAGAGAGATACACCCTCGGTGGATTTGCGTCTGTAGTTGAGTAGCAGCTGAGGAACGCGCGAGCCGAGATAGAAGATTGCACAGAGATATCCGAAGAATTGGCCTAGGGAGTCGAATTCGAGTGGATCGGAAGTGCTGCCGCTGTGCTTGTGGATACGACGATGACGGTGATGGTGTCGGCTGAATTTGTTTGAAATATACCAGCCTAAAGCACCGGATGCGCACACCAGAAGGACAGCAGATGTGTTGAAGAGTACTTTCTGCAGTGTCGAAGTGGGTTTGTTGTTCTTGATAGCTGGAGGGTCTCGAGTCGCGTCATGCAGAGGAGTAGCCGGCGAAAGATGCTCAGGGCGCGAGATGTGATGCCGAAATTCGTCCGAGAAGGAAGCCCTCTGCCTAGCATCATCCGACTGTGCGGACAGCAAAGGCTGTCTCTCACTATCCGATTGTGCGGGTGCTGTTGGTTTGTTGACTTCATCCTTTAGTGTGAAACCCCGGTAGTAGAAGAGTTGTAGCAGAAGGACTATATCAGCTAGCGTATAGTAGACAGCTAGAATGATCATGGTCGGGAGAACACCTTGGAGCATAGAGCCTATGATGTTGAAGATATCCCCAGCGAGCCAGATAACGATGAAGACGACTGAGAGTCCTTCAGCAGAATTCCGTCGAAAATTCTCGATGATTTGTGGAGAGAATACAACCACCCAGCATGCTATAGAGATTGAGCCACAAATCCCAGAAAGCGCCTCTATGTCGACAGTACTTCTTGTCTGTGGAGGAAACATGATGACGGCGGTGCTTCCGTGTAAGCAACTAGAATTCTGTTCGTGTTTGGATGGTGAAATCAGAATTAGTCAAAATTGATAGAGCTCCCTCAGCCTACTAATTAAAGAGGAAGGATAACCGAGATCGGTTTATTTCCAGAAGGACACTGCTTTGAAAGGAGTCAAAGGCTTCTCGACGTATGAAACAAGTATCTATAGAGTTGCGGAACAAGTATACAAGAGATATATGAAGCTCTAGCACAAGAAGGACTTGATGGATGAGGCCATAGCTGATGACACAGAAAGAAACGCGAGGTCGGACTTTCATTTTTTCCTAGCTCGAAGCTGAAATTTTAGTACGCACTAAGTCTGCCAAGGTCCGGGGGAAGGCTAGCTACTTGCGGAAGGACAGCTCGTGATAGACTGTCGACAATGCTGTTGTTCCTCATATTCCTGGTTCACTAGGAACAGAGAGTAATGAAAACGATGATTGCGTGTGTAGCATGTGTACAGACATAGAGGGACAAGACGTTGAGATCTGAATCAATGGAAGGAGGAGACGTAATCTTTTCCTGGAGCCATTGCTGAAGTGAAGGCGATGAACAGATTGAATTCCGGCTTCATGCCTTCGAATTTGCACCAATATGGCCATCGAACTACACGCAAAGACCTCCCCAATATCGTGTGCAAGCCGGCAGAAGAAGCAGTCATTGTTTTGGTTTGGTAAAGTACTCCAGTCTTGGAGTTGAGGTCGAGAAAAGTGCTCGTGTGTCCATGTTCATCATCTGGACAAACTAGGACAGAATTATTGCCAACATTATGTTCAATAACGTGGTATGACAACAGTCCGTGCTCGATCTTATCTTCGTTGTGGACGACATAGAAGTTGATAGTTCAAGGCCCAGGGATGATCAAGTACGCCAAGCACGAGATTCCAATATTAAGCCCAATTGTTTATTGGTCTTGTTGTTGATTGAACCAATATTGAGAACCACGTGCAGATCGTGATACATCCTTGCTATAAAACCTTGTGGTGCAACGTTACTCAAGAGTGTGGCTTTTTTGACAACGCACGAGATGGATCTTTGTACAACGAAATTAAGCAATTCCACCATGCAGGCTCGTAGTCGTTGATCATGTGTTTCCGGTGTGGCTGATTTGAATTTGCCGGCCGCCTGTGTGGCTTCGATGGTATGATTGACTTTGAAGTT
The DNA here is from genome assembly GCA_022813445.1 of Neophaeococcomyces aloes. Lineage (NCBI taxonomy): Eukaryota > Fungi > Ascomycota > Eurotiomycetes > Chaetothyriales > Neophaeococcomyces > Neophaeococcomyces aloes. Next base: position 220,698 of record JAKLMK010000017.1, read on the forward strand.
GAGAGATAAGGTGCGGAGTACGGAGAAAGGAGAACAAATTCATATGGAATAAGGCTAGAGAAATAGCGAAATAATCTAGCTCGTGAATTCTTGAAGAGACCGTGAAGGATCACTACTGTATGCGAGACTTCGTGTCCGCATAAGCGAGGGACGGAGGCAAGTACAGTAGATTACTTGCAGATCCCAATGATCAAAACACTTGGCTGAAGGCTCGACAATTTGCGATCGTGAGGAGGGCGAATGAGTCGCATGATTGAAGTACATGAAGATTGAAGCCTTTACAGCTTGACAATGAAGTGTAGTAATATGATTAATTTCCAAGATTCTACCATATATAGACGACTGTCTACGCTCTTTGAATGTAGTATAGGTGGAGCTCTTCCGTCTTCGATTGTATACTCAAAATGTCTTTGGTTCGTTGCTTCGTGATGATTCAATATACGCCGTCCGTTCCTTATGTTTCGAGATATTCTACACCACTTAGAAAGTCAAACGCCTGGTTCCCAGTTCTAATTATCAACCTTAACTCGTTCTCACATCCATGCTCAAATATTTTACATCAAACGTGACGCTCTGTGGTGACCACAGGGCTTCACTTCCCAATCCCATGTAACCGAGATAGTCGTCCGTACCTGGAAAGTCCGCTCGGCCTGTACTGGTGATGCTGGTTATCAAGGGTGCAATGTCACCCACAAAATTCTCGACCGCCACCGTGGCCGACCAGGTCAACACGTACTGCAGCAGACTGTTCTGTCCGAAATACAGATTGAAGGTCGTGCCGTTGACAACTTGAGTCAGAACTGCACCCTCGGCCAGACCAATAGGTTGAGTGGCTGCACCAATAGTGCCAAGCCATACCATTATTTCATACTTGGCGTCAGTTGAGGATTGCGACTTCTGTTTATCCGAGTCCAAAAACATATCGATAGCAACATTCGTATTGACGAGCGCGGCAGTCATACTAGCAACATCGGTTGTACTGGCAGACTTGTTGCCTATACCGTAAGTCCATTCCACGTCGACAGGTATGCTCGTGATAGAGGAAATTGAAGCGGGAAACATGGTGCCACTGTCGAGCTGGATATTAGGGAAAGCATGGACAGGCTGAGTTGTTGGGCCTTGCGGATATTGCCATGTTACACTGAATGGGGGAGCTGTTACGTTCGTGGCATAGGTATTGTTGTTAAACTGGGTGACCTGTGAGCGTGGTTAGCATTACGGATCGCATAAAATGCCACGATTACAAGCACGACACATGGACTAGCTGTCCGACACTCATGCGTTCCCAAATAAACCCCGAGGATAGTGAAGGTCCAAAAGGGAGATAAGTGTTCTGAAGCGCGACCATAATCACAAAGCTCGTAGAGCACACTTACATTCATGCAGAGACCTCCACCTTCACTCGGAGTCCAGCCCCACTGATTGGGATTCACTGTTTCAACGATTGGTCAGCAAGCTCTTCAAAAACTGAAAAACACGGGAAAATGACGAGCATTGCACCACTAGTCTGACATCACGCGACCTGCATGCAGCAAAAGCTAGCCCAGTCAGGTCAAGTCAGGAACAGTTCAAGATTGAAATATTCCGCGCCTGTAAACATTGCGAGAAGTAAGGGGCAAATTCTTGCTTCGTTGATGCTGGTATCATCCTTTGAGAATAACGCTGGTGACTTACATGTGTATTGAAGACCTTTCGATGGTGGTGAGATACCATAGGCTATCTGACAGTATCGATCTTTGGAAACACTGTTATCCTGGAAGAGCGGCTGCTGGCCTGTTGCTGAACGGTGGGCATCAATGGCAATTAATATACCCAATGTTACGCCGATGGGTATAGCGAGCAACACAAAGCTCATTAGCGATCTGAATCCCATGTTGAAGACGTGACCGATTCACTAAGCTGGAATATGCAGCCAGCGCTTCGAATAGGTTGCTTGTGCCACTGGCAGAAAGTACGGAGTGGTATATGAGCAGATGTTGATGGTGATAACGACAGTGATAGTAATGCTGATGATAGAAGTCGCTGGAAGCAAAGGCCATGCGACGTGCTTGTTGCGACAAAGGTCCGGATATGCTGAGGATGAAAAATCTTGTCAGCTCAAACGATCGTGAGATGAATGGATCCCTTGTCCAGCGTTTGAAAAATGACGGCTGAAATTTAGGCACTGGCCTGGTGGAGACAGCCGAACGGGGGATCCGGGAGCTTTTGTTGGCTCTTTTAGCGGTTGATAAAGCTTCGGCAGGCTGGGCGTTGGATGGATTGGCCACTGAGAAAGCACTCGAAGTCTAGGATTTGAGACAATGCCATCTCGTTTCCAGCCAGATTGCCCAACGTGGTTTCACATCTGTTCCTTGACCCTGGTCAAGATAACACGGATCCGTTTAGCACATTAACGGTCTGCTTGCAATCATACGTTATCTTGCTGTGTTGTCTCTGTTGTCTCTGTTGTGATAAGTGTGTGGAAGTGAAGATGCAGAGACATTGTGTGCACAGATCTGCAGCATTGTCTGCATTCTTCTATCTGATGACGTTTTATCGTAGTATGAGGCGAATGCTCAGTGACCATCCAGCCGGAAATACGAGTACAATTAACCCCTCGAGTTGGGCGGTGCACAGGTCCCCCAAATTTTCACTGGTCGGGTGGCTTGCTGATCTTTCAGGAACCGTTTAGCCCCATACGGTTGGCGGCTGACGGGAGAATTCTGACTGGACCTTTAACCGAAATCCAAAACTCTGACTTTGTGTTGGTACTTGCCTCCCGGGCCGTTCTGTTGGTGATAGCAGTGTCGATTTCTTTCCTTCTGGTCTGACTTTGCATGCCTGTTGCTTTTCGAACTGGGTGGTCCTTAGCAGCCTTTGCTACTCAATCGTCATTCTTTGCCTTCTACCTTATCAGCTCTTCAGCATCTGTCCGTGTCACTTTCTTGCATCACGTTCATGCATACTTTCGTTGTTCAACCTGCCTCCTTCTTTACCACCCACCAATCACTATACGTTGACGTCTCTCCTCGCTCGTTTTGAGAGACTGGTTCAGTGTAGCCTTGCTTCTTCGCTCACCATCTTTCACACCTTTTGACATACCTCAAATCACACCCACCCAGCAAACACAACCATTCTAGCGATGGCGAAGAGACGGGAAATGACAGAGATTATCCCTCTGGAACACAGTTCAAGCGGAGAATCGATAGAACGTCCATCGCGAATAGACACAGCTCCAGTATATGGTCACCAAGAATCACACAACCCATACTACAATGGTCGACCACCATTACCACCAGTTCACCACCACTCGCAGTATTCGTTCGTTGACACACCCGGCCAAAGCCCTCCTGAAACACCAGTCCATGGAGTAGGGGGTACTTCACCCTACGGCAACCTAGTAACGCCAAATTATCAATCATATCCACCGTACACTGGAGCGAACACGAGGAGCTCCTCTCCTTCAGCGCCTACACCTTTCGTGCGGAGTCAAGATACCCTCCGACCGCTGTTCCCTGAAAATCCCTCGACATTCTTTAAGAAAGATTGGGTGAAGGACGGATCGATCGCACAACTACACAGCCGTGACGATGCAGAGTTCTGGAAGGGCTGGAAACGCCATGTCTTTCGTCTTGCTCCTTTCATGACAGCGCTCTCACTGTCTTTGTATTGGTTGTACTTCGGCCTACGCATTGCCTTCGTCACATCGGCTCAAAAAGCACGACACACTATCTTCCCTCTAGCATGGATTTTCATCACAGTCGAAATATGCATAGCGGTGCCTATCTTTATGCAGAATTTCTGGACCATGTTTTCTTTGAAGAAGAGAAGGAGGCCGAAGTTGAGGCTGATGGGTAACGACGTGCCAACGGTTGATGTGTTTGTGACATGCTGTGGTGAGGACGACGATCTGGTGTTGGACACCGTTCGAGCAGCTTGCGACGTTGATTATCCACAAGATAGGTTCCGAGTCGTTGTTTTGGACGATGGAAAGAGGGCGACCTTGGAAAGAGCTGTACGCGATCTCGCCGACACCTATCCAAATCTCTACTACAAGTCGCGTCCGAAATTTCCTGGCGTGCCACACCATTTCAAAGCAGGTAACCTCAACTATGGACTGGATGAAGTGCACACAATGCCGGGTGGTGCAGGCCAGTTTATGGCCGCTTTGGACGCCGATATGATTCCCGAGCAGCAATGGCTTCGTGCAGTTCTGCCTCACTTGCTTGTCGATCCCAAGATGGCCCTCGCTTGCCCTCCTCAGCTTTTCTACAACACCCCTCCTGGTGATCCTCTTTGTCAGAGTCTCGACTTCTTTGTACACGTTTGCGAGCCTATCAAAGATGCCTTGGGCGTGGCATGGTGCACAGGATCTGGTTATGTTGTGCGAAGAGAGGCGCTCGAAGAGATAGGCAATTTCCCGCTTGGCTCGCTCGCCGAAGATGTGGCTACTTCAACGCTCATGCTTGGAAGAGGCTGGAAAACTGCTTTCGTCCACGAACCACTCCAGTTTGGTACCGTACCTGAGGATTATGGTAGCCACTTGAAGCAAAGGACAAGATGGGCCATCGGTACAGTGGACACGTCCTTCAAGCTCAATTTCTGCCTGTGGGGTGATAAGATCAAGCAGATGACCTTCGCACAAAGGATGTCAAGCTTTCTCTACGCCTTTCTTAGCTTGTTCAACATCCTACTAACTATTTCACTTTTCGCCATGCCAGTCGTTCTCATAGCCGGCAAACCTCTCGTGGCATACGCAAACTATGAACAGCTCAGGTGGCTTATTCGATCCTGCTTCGCAGCTGTCATTTCCAACCGACTAACCGAATTTGTTCTTTTCATTCCTTCTGGATACCATACAGGACAGCGAGGCTCTCGTTACCAGCTCTGGATGTCACCATACGTTGCTCTCTGCCTTATTCGAACTTTCGTCCTTCCGAGTTGGCTTGGCGGTTCAGCACAAGCCTTCAAGCCCACGGGCTCCCTGCAATCAGCTCTCAATGAGAGAGATGCTCAAAAGCGAGCTCCTATGTACAGACGTCTTTGGACAATTGTTGTCAACTATATGGCTGGCTTTCATCTGTCCTATGTCTACTTCACACTTGTGGCCGTTGTTCTATCATCTTACCGATGTTTTCTCCAGCTCACGTTGAAAGATACCCTGATCTGCTTGATTACTCACGCTTTCTGGCCGCCTCTGACCTTCGTCATGGTGTGCAGCTCTTTTTGGATTCCCATTACATACGCTCTCGATCCACCAACTGTACCTGACCGAGAGTCCCTTCTAAACCGAGACCCCAAAACTGGGGTTGCTCACCCGACTAAGGAGAGTAAGAATATTGCATTTCGAGGGCAGAGTGCGTGGTTTGAGATGGAGTACACTTTCACTACACTATTTACAGTGTTGATCTTTGTTTGTTCTTTCTTTTTCTAAACACGAATACAACGATTTGATGGCTTTGGGAATTTCGGCGTTTTTCGAAGCATGAAAGCATATCTGAAATACGATGGTCATAAACACGACTTCTTATACTTCAATCTTTAGTTTGGGCTAGAAGAATACAGACAATTGTTAAAAAAGGATGGTGGCAACCGGCTGGAATACAGAATATACACCGAAGGATTAGAAATTGGTGTTTGAGTACAAATTGGATATTCGAGACATGTATATCATAACTGGGTTGGAGGCGGGTGGACATCTGCACAAAGATCGTACAGAATCGATAGCATTTTTATAGAATAAGAACAAGAAGATTCTCACATCGGTCGAAAGTGACGCATCATATTCAAAATACAGATTTACTTAGATCAATCTCTATCAAATTGCTTACAGTATATGTCTGGCTTCAAACATTATTTCTTGTGTTCAATTCCCCAATAACACAACTCAGACCTCTCATCACAGCGACTCGTACCTAAGGTAAGGTACCTAGTACTCATATCTGCTCACTCACACTACTAGTATCATTCATACAGTATGTAGACACTCGTCAATCCCCCTTCCATATTTCTCGACCAATAAACAACACTGCACATCTTGTCCACAAATCCACAGATACATGCTAACACAGATAACCACATACGCCTAACATATCCAACTCGACAACAAACACACCCACCCACCACCCTTGAACTCCCAGCGCACCATAGACTAAAGTCACACGTCCTCCACTCCTATCCTCCTATCAAGCTGCATGTCCACGCCTACATCTCCAAAACCAACACCACCGTTTACATCTCCAACGCCACAGTCATACGTCCGCTCACTGGCATTACCATTGCCGTCAACAAACGAAACACGTTTCCTCATCACCCTCCCCTCAGCACTCACATCCATGCTTGTACTAAGCGGAATGGACATAGGAGTGGCGTGATATGAAGAGCGGGAGGTATTTCTTCTGCGCTTGAGAAGGAGGTGTAAGAGCAGTAGTGTTGAGAGGGGGGTTAGGAGGACCGTTAGGATGAAGAACAGTGACGGAGGAGGGGGATCGTTGTTGGTCTTGGTTGTTAGAGCGGGGTTGGCGTTGGGATTTGGTTGTAGTGGCGGTTTTAGTGAGCGTTTGTTCCGGGTGGAGAGGGTCATTGGGGAGGGCGTTGTGGTGTTCGGTGGTGGCATTGGCGTCTGCGTTGCTATCGCCGTTGCTGTTGCCGTTTTTGTTTCTGTACTGGTAGAGATTGTGGTGCCGTTGGAGACGTAGACGTAGACGTATACGTTCACATTTTCTGTTGCGGTGGATACAGTGTTGGTAGGAACGGCCGTCTCTGTGAAGCCAGGCTGGAAATTGTGGAATGTACTTGCACTCGCACTTGTACTGCTCGTCGCCGTCAATGTAGACGAATTGCTGTACAACCCTGAAGCTGAAGTAACATTCACAGCCATGCCAGCCGGACACCCCGTGAACATCGCCGGTGAAGTCGAAGTAGTGTAGGTTGCGCTGAATGCTGTGAGCTCGTTCTTCAGAGCGTCTCCTGTTGCTGTCATCCAGGCGTATGGGTATGTTGCTTGGTAGGGGTTTGGTAGGGCGCATGTTATTGTTGGGTAGTAGTTTGCCCAGTGGGTGGCGTGGGCGGTTGATGTGGCAGTGTAGGATGTGGATGTTATTGTTATTGTGAGGAGGGCGGTGGTGGTGTTTGGATAGAAGAAGGTGCTTGTGGCGTTGAGATAGGGGCTGCTGAGTGCGCTTAGGGAGGTCATTGTGGTTGTGCTGTGGCTGGGTGGTGCTTTTGATAATTTGGAAGGAGATCTCCCACCCTGAATGGACTATACTCTTTGTATGATGAGCAGGAAGTCGATTCGGTTCGTCTCCCAACTCCCTCTGGAGTATTGGTTTGTACTTCGTACACAGACAGATATGCTTGTTTCTTGGTTTGAGCAGTGGAAGATTTGGTGGGTAGACAGAAGATTGGGGATTCCATCTTCAATACTTGATTATGATATGCGCTGCCTTGTGTGAAATGGAAGGCTATTAGAGCAGCAGCAGTGACATGTTGAAGCCATACCTACCCATCTAGTGCGCAGGGGTGGTTTGCAGTTGATTTCGCAAGTCGTATACGCTAACTCACCTCGTCTATGCGTCAGTAACATACGCCAGGCTTATAACGCTTGTCACCGTCGCCAAGCGTGCGCCGCGAAAGAGGTTGATCTTGTCAAGGTTAACTGCGGCTTGTTAGCAGGTCAGTCAAGAAGCCACAAACTAAAATAGTGGGTTGGCATGGTAAACAGAAGGAAGTAGAAAAGCTTGATTAGGAGAATGAGAAATGCCGTTGGTAGGCATATGTATTCATCACCTATAATAGATGGTGGCTCAAGACTATGTAAGTCGAGCACAACATCATCATATATAGACATATATATCTTTTTCTGGACGCTTGGAGAGCTTTCAGGTTGCACAATCAAATCATTGCTTCAGGCTGCAGCTGCAGCAATTGGCATTACAAGGGAAGCAGTTTCCTCGTCAGCCTCGGCTTTTGGGGTCTCAGCTGCATGCTCGAGTTGACTGTCAGTCCAGAGAGGTTCAACGGGTTCTGCATCTTTGACTCCGACACCAACAAAGCCTCCTTGGGCTTCCCAATCTGGGATACGTTTGAGGCCAAGTCGATTCCAGACACCTTCAAGTGCATCAACAAGATCGGCTCTCAGATCACCAAAGTGTCCCGGGGTCGGGGTGATTCTGAGCCGTTCTTCGCCACGTGGCACAGTAGGATAGTTGATTGATTGGACGTAAATATTGTAATCGGTCAGCAGCATATCAGATGCCTGCTTAGCGAGTTCGGCATCACCAACAAGAAGTGGTACAATATGGGAAGGGTTGGGAATTACCGGAATGCCGCGATTGATCAAATCGTCTTTGAGCTCACGCGTGTGAATCTGCTGCATTCTCCGGTCTCCTTGGTATCTGGCTTGGTATTCGATAGCGGTTCGAGCGCCAGCCATGGTTGCAGGTGGTAGACTTGTTGTGAAGATGAAACCTGGAGCGAGTGATCGGATAGCATCAACGAATCTGGCAGATCCAGCAATATAGCCTCCAACACAACCATAAGCTTTACCAAGAGTTCCAGTGATAATATCGATTCTATCCATGACAGTACCCTTTTGAGTTTGGGAATCACGGTTGGGGTCAGCCCAGACATCATAATCCAGATGCTCGGCTACACCAGCTCCTCGTGGACCGTACATACCAACAGCATGGACTTCATCCAAAAAGGTGATAGCTCCATATTTGTCTGCGAGATCGCAAACAGCTTCGATGGGTGCGACCGAGCCACACATGCTGTATACACTTTCGAAGGCGATAATTTTTGGTTGAGCAGGATCAAGACTTTTGAGTTTGTTCTCCAGATCTTCCAAATCGTTGTGTTTGTACACTATCTTCTTCGCACCTGAGTGACGGATACCTTGAATCATGGAAGCATGGTTCAAGCTGTCGCTGAGAATGACGCAGTTGGGAAGCTTGCTGCCCAGTGTTGCCAAAGTAGCATCGTTGGCGACATAACAGGACGAAAAGACCAGGGCAGCTTCCTTGCCGTGGAGATCTGCACAGGATTTCTCGAGCGCCAGAGCGTGCTGGTTGTGTCCCGAGATGTTTCTCGTTCCACCAGCTCCGGCTCCGTACATATCTAGAGTTTCGTGCATAGTATCCAGTACGTGCTTGTTGCGGCCCATACCGAGATAATCATTGGAGCACCAGACAGTAACACGTTCTTCTTGGGTAGCCATGTGTGCACGGGGAAACTCCTTCGCAAGTCTGTTAATGTTGTTGAAGTATCGGTACGACTTGTCCTTATGTTTCTTGTCCAACTCATTCTCATAGAAACCTTCGTAGTCGAACTTGGGGGCGGCGGGAGCAGCAGGCTTTGGTCCAGGATAGACATCAGCTTGCTTGACGAACTTCTTAGCATGTGATGGCGGAGGAGTACGCTGTTCGGAGCGGAACATTTGAGTGTCGACATTTGCCTTCTTCTCCGCAGTGGTGTGTAGCTTTTTCTCGAGAAGCGACTTGACGATACCGGAGCTGGTGGCGGCTTTGCTGTAGTTGCGTGCATGGTTGATCTTAGCACTCTGGACAGCCATGCCCTTGTTCATGACAGGGCATCGTCGCGCAAAGTGCTGGAGCTTTGAGATTGTACCACCACCTGGACTTTGGTGGGTGGTGGTACTCATGGTACGCAGGACTGATGGTGCCGTTTTCTTCAGAAATGGGCACACGCCCTTGGATTGCCGTAGCAGAGCTTCCATGCTTGCAAATGCAGATTCGAAGGCGATTTTTGGTGGTTTCGCAAGTTAAGAGGCGTAAGGGCGGGAATATGGGAGAGGAGCAATAGTAGAGGAGGGATAGCGAAAAGGTGGTTTTACTTCTGGCTTACATCGACTACTGTATGTACGAGTACTCCTACGTCCGGAAACTTCTGTAAGCGTGAAGAAGTCGGCGATGGGCGCTTCCAGCCAATAGGCGTGCCCACAAGTTTATTCGGTCATTGAAGTTTGTGGGCGCGGAATTTCTGGCGAGACTCACCTTTTCTTCCGCAGTTTTTCCTGTGACGGCCACACTTCACTCGAGCAAAACCATGAATCATTGTTGACACTCGCCACAATTCAGATTGGCGAAACCATAGCACAGGACAAGGCATTGAAACAGCCTGAGTTTCGAAAACGACTACTTGTTGTGCTGAGCAACACAGGTGCAAAGGTGTCTGTCCTCGAGCTTCTACGGGGATTGAAATAGTGATCTGCCGACCACATCTCAATTTGGATGCCAATGCTAATTACAATGCTTTTGATTGGCTGAACCCGTTTTCGAGGTTGACTGAATTCGACAAGATCAGGAAGGCAGCACGACGCTTATGCAGGTCAAGTGCTGTTTCCAACCGCATCTGGGACACACCCTCCGCCCTACTAGTAGATACGCGGTCCAAGTGCAGTCTTCCCGAAGTATCAGCTGCCGTTGCTGCCATAACCATCCCACACCTGCAACATCGACATCGCTCTCACGGAGACACAGCTCTCCGGAAGCATACACTAGCAACTCCCTGACCTTTGCGACCGCCATACTCGTACACAGGATACTTCACGCGACCATACTCTGTGAGAACACCTTTAGCTCCTTGCGCTTCTGTGAACCACCGCACAACCTCTTCCTCTGTCCAATTCACGCTGGTGATGAGCAAATACCCTCCCGGCTTGACCATTTGAGCGACTTTGCCAGGGTACACTTCGCAAATTCTGACTTCCTTTCCATCTTGGTTGATAGTTTCAGAAGAAAGAGAAATTGCATCAAACGTTCCTTTATCTGTCACGAGATCAAACCCTTGCTCTGGCCACCACGCTTGTTCCGAAGGTTTGTCGTTAAGCAAGTCGAATTTCTCAAAGGTGATGTCGTCCGCTTGCAACGTCGAGACATCGTCTTCCTCTGTGTGATGCTCGACGTGTTTGCTCCATAGTTGTCTGGCCAGGTCGATGCTCTGCTGCGAGTAGTCTGCCCCAATCATTTTGCCTTGATAAGCCCCTTCCAGCTTTAATTCGAACAAACTGCTACCGTTTCCACATCCCAAATCCAGAATGTGTGGATTTTCAGTCGTCCTGTCATGGTTGTTCGGCGACAGTGGGAAATGCTCGTCTGTAAGATAATCCAGAATCTTAGCTGGCGCGTCGATTTCTGAAAACCACGATTCCAAACCGGTCAAGTCAGCATCGTTCTCTTGACCCAGTCCGTTCTCGAGCTCATCCTGGTAACAGTTGTCCCAGCTTGACGCTGTTAGTCTTACGAAAGCTCTATTACGAATCGACATGTACGCACTCACTACTCCTTCGTGCCCAACTCACTAGGGTCAAGGTGTTTCATCTGTTGATCAACCACGTTATCCTCCATTTCACAATCTAGAAGCACACTGAGCCCCGCGTGTACACGTAAGTAATTGAGAATGTCCGCCGTTATTCACCTCTGTTTGTTGGTGACCGTTGTGACATCAATATGGTATAGAAAATTTCTCCAGATGTTATCTTATCGCGAATACCGCGGCACAAGGATCCATCCATGCCCCACACTCCCACAGCCTCTTCAATAGTACCTTCCCAGTACCAAACTCAATTGGCCCGAACGTATCAGCGTATGCAAACATCTCATATCCAACTCCAAGATTCCCGCCCCGCTGTTAGCATTTATCGAGCCAGGCATGCTCTTATCCCGAATTTCCGCCCCTCAACTACCCGATCCAGCCCAGGAAGACATCTTTGCATCCAGTCTCTCCGTGCTCTTCACAGATGATACTCAGAACTCTCACGGAACACCAGGCCATGTAGTCATCTACGACTCTCCGAAATATGGCGAGATAAAGTTAGATATCCCTCAGCATCCAGATGTCGAAGAAGGTCGTAAGCTCTTCGCACACTACCTCTGGAATGCGGGTGTGGTCTCTGCAGACGCGATCGAGGTCGCAAGCAGCGACTATGAGACGAGCGGAGAAGTCGTTGCTGACGACAAGGTCAACTGGAACAAGAGATACTGGGATGTAAAAGGGGCGGACGTACTGGAACTCGGCGCCGGTACGTGAAGAGTTCTTGGTATGTCACATCCGGTGGAAACAAACTCGGTCAAGAACGCACTGCAACACAAACCGCTAACAAAACAAAACGAACTAGGCACAGCTCTCCCATCCGTTATCTCCGTCCTATCTGGCGCCCAATCCGTCACAATAACAGACCATCCCTCCTCACCAGCTCTCATCAACGACACAATCGCAAAGAACGTCCTCGAAAACCTCAAGATCAATCTCCTTCCACCCACCTCCTCTAACCCTCCCCCTTCCAATGCTCCCAACCCTGAACTACCCAACCCAACACCACAACCACAACCACAATCAAACACCACAATCTCAATCTCAATCCACGGCCTAACATGGGGCCATCCCCAATTCACATCCCCCACGCAATACGGTAAACTATCCACCCCGCAACCACCCCAGCACTCCTTCGACAAAATCATAGTCGCCGACTGCCTCTGGATGCCAAGCCAACACGTCAACGTCGTCGAAACTATAAACACGTACCTCAGACAAGCTAGCACCGCTACCACCACTACTGCTGCTATCAACAAGAGTGTTCCTTGTGCATTATTAACAGCGGGTTTCCATACCGGTCGACGCACGGTTGCGCGCTTCGTCGAGATAGCTACGGGGAGTAAGACGGGGAAGGAAATTCCAGTTAGTCTAGATGAGGACAACAGCACAGACACGCAGGATGAAGAAGCGGAAGAAGAGGACGTGGAGGTTACTGAAGTGAAAGGCCTACTCCGTGCAGCAGAGATCTTCGAGATTGATGTGGACTGTAACGTTCGCGAGTGGATACCGGAGCGGCCGACGGAGAACAAGGAGGAGACGAAGAGGTGGTGTGTTTGTATCGTCCTGGTGCGGAGGGAACAGCAGCTGTGAGACGGGGTATGAATTCCGAGTTCCAAGCATGCAGGAAGAGTACATTGGTTTACTATCTGACGGCACATTCCCACCGCTAGTATTCGATTGAAGATGCAGCAGTTGTCAGCGTGTCGGTTAGTCGCTCTGAAGTGTATCCACTATTACTGCGTAGCTCAGACTGCAGGTGCGTTGGAAGTCAAAGCTCAAGTTGTGCATCGCTTGTACACACGCTGTATACATGTAGATCATCCTTCAAGCTTGATCACCGAGAGCATTGCATTTAACACCTAATGATCCTAGCTTTGCACCTTGTCGTTCCCAGACAAGTCCTCTCAAGAAGAACGCCGCGCCTACCTCTTACTTTAAACGCCCATGATCCATAGTTAAACGCCTGCCATCCCATGATTTCTCCATGAACCTTTCCACAACGACTCCTCACGCTCATAATACACGCCATTAAACCTTTACTCGCTTGCCATAACATGATGTGCACCTGCAACAAAGTGAGTTTCTATGGATAACTATCATAAATACGTTGTACCACTGTAGCTGTCGAGGCCGTTAGTCCCGCCGAAACTGTAATTACCCCAGCCCGGACCATTCCCAGCGACGTGCGCGGGATGTGTTGCGGGAGGAGGTAAGTGAAACCTAACCGGCCCTACTCCGCCTAGCCTATTCGAGTCAGAAACTTGTGAAGAGAAAGAAGGACGTTTAACACGACTGACTGGTGGTTGATCGTCGTCGTCATCGTCGGAAAGAGTCAAATCGATAACTTCTTCTCTAGGACGTTTCTTCGACTGCGAAGGTGCTTGTGAATTCGTGTTTGTGTATGAGCTTGAAGGTGGCCTTGGAGGAGGAAAAGAACTATCCCTACCACCTATCGGAGGTGTTCTCATGTCTGGCGACATATTTTTGGTACGTATTGTAGTTGTTGTGCTCGGAGCTTCTGGGTCAATAATCTCCACCAAGTCGTCGTCATCATCATTATCGTCGTGTGTCGAGTGAGAATTATTGGTCTGCTTCCTATCGTCCTCCTCGGACTGGATCAAATGCCATGTTCCATCCGGCTCGATAGTAACTTGTTCTGTATCATCAGGAGTCGATTGCAAGATATGTTGGAAATATTGGTCGAACACCAAGCTTTCGTACGGAGCAGGCTTATTGCATATCGGACACGTCCAGGTGGGGGCTTGTTCTTGCAATGCCAGGTAGACTGCTGCATCGAAACACTGATTGTGCTTGCAGTTCATAGCCCGACATGGGGTATCAATTCTGGTCATTTGAACAGGATCTTTCAGAGACATATTGGTTGATACTGCGACGATATCGTCATCGTCAAGTCGCGCTTGCACTGGTTCGGTTAGATTTCAGCAACTCGCCAATAACGACTCACTTACTATCGCTGATGACTCGGTCCTTACTCAGATACCTGCCGCGTTTCAGGTCATTGGTGAGGGAGTCGACGGGTTTCTTTTGGACGAGTTGGACGAGAAGGAAGTACTTCTGTGTAGGAGGAACAGCCTGTAAGCACACGATGCAACCTCATGAGATCCGACACAAACAAGAACCGAGGGAAAGAATGGGGACAATATGTGAGGTTTGGACTGACCTTGCTGGTAAGAGCATAAACTAATTCGACTGTGTTTGGGAAGCCAGCCTTCTTTCGCAAGAGGTGTGTAATGTCGACTGGACGTGTAGAACCTGGCTTGTTCTTCAACCCCTTAAGATTGACTTTCAGGTCTTCTTGGTTACATTTGAGCTCAGCATGGTGAGGAAAAGCTATATCCACAGGCTTATAAGCTGAATCAAAAGACTCGGCGGCGCAAAAGACGAAGGCTCTGCAAGTTGGATCACTCTGAAATCTGGTCGCGAGAGTCTCGTCCAGGTTTATGGTCAATCTAACAGTATCTCTTGTCTGTTCTCTGGCTTTGAGCTCCAGCACGTTGGACAGCGATCTTTGTATGTTATAGAAAGGCGAGTCCTTGAAGGTGATGCGATCTGAGCCTTGTCAGTCCATACTTTTCATTTGCGAATCTTTTGCGAGGTACATACTTGACGAATGGCCAGCATTTGGGGGCATCGCTGAAGATGCGGGAGGAGGGATGCGAGGCGTAGGCGAGTTGAGGAACTGTGGTGAAGCAGAAGAGGCTGGCGTGTGGTTAGAGTATGGTGAAGGGTACGGATTGGCGTAGATGTTTGCACCCGAATAAAAAGAGTGAGGGTTCTGGATTCTAATCGTATCTCTGATCCTTCTCAAACGGTCATGGTCGTTTCGTCTTGCGACATCCTCGATATCTGTGGTTGCATGAGTTAGTGGCCAGTAAGTGGACGGCATTAATCTCATTCGTACGCGCAATGAGCCTCATCTGCAATTCGTTTTTCAGACCTGCCTGCGGAAGGCTTTCATTCCTCAAAACCCTCTTCAATCGGTCTACTGTGAGCGTTTTGGCTTCTGCGACAGTGCCTCGAAGAAGGTCGCCTTGTATAGTCGCACCACTGTACGAAGCCATTATAATGTGGAAAGAACCCCCCGGAGGAAGCGGGTGAGATTTAAAAACACCGTTGCGCAATCAGGTACATCATGACAAGAGGTCACAAACAGCTCACTAATTCTGCTGTTGTGGCAGTCGCTGCGCGAGTGACGACTGTGTAAATGGTGGTGGATGTTTCTGGCTTTGATAAGCGCAGTTTCTCAGAAAGGCGACGGCACCGCTTCCATGCAGACGCTAAGTTTTTTCCCTCTTTGTCCACACCCCGAGATCTTGTCTTACTTGCGTTACACAAAACAAAAGTTCTCAGTACACAATACTTTGTCGTAATTCAAGGTGAACCCTTCGACTGCGACCTCCATAATGGCCAAAAGTGCTCGTGCCTCAGTGCGAAAGCGCAACAATGCAACTCTACGTGCCAAAGTCTTCGGACCGGCCTTCGATGCCCGTACTGAACGTCTTTCTGCTAAGCTGCAAGAAATAGCCAACACCCCCAAACCCGAAGAGGAAAAAGCTATGGATGTGGATGACCAGAAGGACGAGGAAAACAAAGCAGGTCCCACAGACTCAGAGACCAAAGGTCAGTTATCCCCTCCCGCTTGTGTCAACCATAGACTGACCTTTGCTTTAGACGAGGAAATGCAGTATACACTGACCAACAAGCCTTCGCGCAAGGCAGAACAGAGGAGGGTTGCCGGTCAAAGACAGAAGAAGGTTGGAAAGCGAAAGGCAAGGTCGCAAATGGTTTTCCCGTCAGAGCTCGCCCGAAGGAAACGACAAGCAAAGGCTAAGAAAGGATGAGATAAGTGTGTCAGCATAATTACGAACTGCTTTGGATATCCATTCTTTCAGCCGCACAAATGTGTGGCAGACCGTCCACCACTACTCAGCAAATGCTCACAATGATTACATCTCTACATGTAGGCCAGAAGGACATCAGCCGCGAATGTGAGTGGTCAGACCTCATCAGCCTTCTACCACCTGACTCATTGCGAACCCTACGACCTTTCCCTATCTTGGGAAATACCACCAGACATGCATCAAATCCGTTGCTCAGGGCTTGGAAGGAGCCAACGACTATGTGAAGCAACGACTATGTGAAGCACTCGAAGACACGACATTATGCTAAACACGACACATCAAGCCGCGTCTCGGTGGACTGGCATCATTCCTGCTTCAGCAATAACACCAGCAGTCCACACCCACCAATTTCTCCTGATCCTCGAGCCTGGAAATAGTGACATGACCCTCCACAAGTATCAGTGGGGCAGCTTAATGACTAGCAGAGGATATGTTATCTCAAACACATCTGTCTGTGGCCACGTCAGCTACTCGATTGACCAGAAACATAGTAGTAAATCTCAACTGGACTACTGGAGGTGAACATATGATGGTAGAGGACCTGGAATGGTGTGTGAGCATTGTGAACAGGAAAGGTCGGTCTCGATATTAAATGGGAAAATAAGCCAGAGCGAGTATTGCATTGCCAAGTAGGATGATAGCAAGACTTCATCCGCGAGTCAAAAGGCCGCGTTGAATAGACAACATGTTAATACAAGTCTACGAACCATGCAGATGAAAGGTGTCAGTCAATTTCATATGTTCATTCATGCTATGTACTAGCTGGCACACTTCTGTTATTCTCAATATGCTCAGCTGGAATCTCTGATACTTTGTTCACCGGTCATGTGCAGGAGCAGAACTCCGATACACATCGAACCACTTCGTCTGCCAAGATTGTACGAGTGAGAACTGCCCTCGGTATGTACCTTCACACAGGCTGTGTTCGTCCTTTTCTCCCCCGATGCACTGCATTATTGAGCCCCGGAACACTCAATATAACGTTGGCCATTTGATTCACAGTCCGAGTGACCTCAACAGATACATGGACAGGCCCTTTCTCCTTGGTCCTATCAGGGCAACATTGTCGTTCTCAGTCTTCACTACGAGCTCTTCTCCTGCTTCCCCCTTCACTTCCAGCTCCTCCACAATTCGTGACTGCACATGAGTGGCTGTCTCTGCATCCATGACGAAGCCCGCCTCTTCGATTTCGTCCTTGATTGTTGGTTTAGCTGCAGCGGCTGCTTCCCCAGCACCTCCAATGAAAACAGATCCATTAGTGAGCAATCTGTCGGCGATCGTGATCTTCATGTAGCCTCTTATTTTCGACATGTTGAAGTCTCGAATACCGAGAGCATCCCACTTCAACTCTAGTCTATCCTTCTCGATATCGGGTTGACTATCGTAAATCTGACACCAGATAGCACGATGCAATTCCCTTCTCCGTGGAAAGATCGCACCCCCGAGCGTAACGCTCAATGTGTCAGTCAACTCTTCAATTTCTGGTTGGAGTGCTTGCTCCATTGTGCCATGGAAGTGAGGAACGATGTAGGGTACATCGGCTCGTGTGAGGGCACCGCTCCGCTCTTTAGTAATGAATTTCTCGAAGGCAAGGGATAACAGCTGCAGATCTGCATTCTCATGGCTAGATTCGAGTCTGCGAGTAGCAGATTGACCACTAATGTATCGTAAAGCGTCAGAAGAGAATTCATCTAGTTTGTCAGATGTCAGTGGAGTTGAAGTGAAAACGGTGGCAGTTGCTCGTCGTTGTGTGGTAGCGGTGGTGAAGGTAATTGTCACATCGTTCTGCACAAAACCATCAGTGCCAACGACTGCAGAGCTCGAGGTCGAAAGATGTGAGGTATTCTTCGGAGTGACATGTCGTACTGGAGGCATTTTGTGAGCGAGTTGACAGAAGGAATTGACCGAAGTCAGAAGATGGTGCTGTGAACAGATGTGAGTAAAGTGCCATGACCATCTGTGAAGTGAGACATAGGAAGGTGTGGGTTCTTGAAAGTGCGTGGCAAGAACCCTTCACTGCCATTTTGGAAGGAACGCGTAAGTACAGATCATCTACCTCACCTCGTCCACTTTACGCGTTAAACACATTGGATAATCCACAGTGCTTCACGTTCTTCACACTCTGGTCAAAGAGAGGTAGAAACTTCAAGGTTTTAGCTGCGGTCACTTACGACCTCAATGTCGTTGTATTGCTTTGAAACTCAACAACCTGAAAGACGCCTCACTTCTCCATCTTGTCAGTATCGAACCGAGTCTCGATAACCTATCGTCACAGACATCGTCGACTCTGGTCGCGAATGCCAGGTATCCGGTCGTTGATACTTCGCAAACTCTTCCGGTCTCATGTCGGGCGGCATATCCTGCTGCTCGTCCTGATCAAGCACAGGCTCCAAGTCCGGCAGTCCAGTAACATAGCTAAACCTCATACTATTGCGTGAAGACAAGCTACTGTAACTTGACATAGAATTCAAGATGTCCTGTGAGGATCTGAACTTCAGCTTCTTCCGTATGCGTATCATAGACCGTTCGCTTGCGTTGGACGCGGTTGGTTTGAGGGAGCTGGCATTTGACCGGTTTCGTTTCACCGCCGTGATCTTGCTCGCGATATCAGCACTGCCTGGCTGTCCATAATCGAAGACTGGCTGGCTATCGTTCATACCACCATCGGTGCTGGTCCTGGGCTTTGCAGCCGAGTTCAAAGCTCCCAACTGGGTACCAAGAAGCTTCGCAATCAGGGAGTCGATTTTCTCGAAAGATGCATCAAATCTTGCTTTCTTGAGTGGTAGATCGTGTGTCTCGAAGCATGACCAGATACAGGATAGGAAGTCATCGTAGAGGTCCGATGTATGGATGTTGGTAGGTGATTGTATATTCGCTGCCACTTGATCCAAAAGTGATTCAATAGTGGGTAGAAGCTGTTCCTTCAGTATAACCCTCGGCAAAAGCTCCTGATGCCGTCCACCTGGCGTGCACGACGTCCAGTCCAGCCTACATCTGTCCACTGTTAGGAAGGCAATAGCAGTGAACGTCTCGATCGGGCATATATCAAAGGTGGTCTCGATGTCTACACACATGATGCAGGTGCAAGGAATCTGTCGGATCGCCCGGATCTTGATGAGATCTAGTATATCAAACCCCACAGCGGCTTGAAGAATTACCGTAGTGATCATGCGCACGAAGTCGAAGTAAAGGCCGTCTTTGCAAAGACAGCCCACACTTTTGATAGTCGGATCCGGGAAAGGTAGGACTGCCATCGCAGCCCATGCCCACGACAAGAGCTCTGATAACAGTTTAAGCAAGCGTGCACAGCCAGAATGGAATGGCGTGTGTGATAGGAGCTTCAAACGCCAGTAGATGCGGCGCGTTCCTGAGTAGGAAGACTCACAGCCCTTACCCATCAAGTGACTTGTGTTCTTCATGATGGGAGTTGTAACCACTCCTGAGACTTGAGATAGATTCAAGCCTTCGCTTATCTGGGCTTCAATGCTCAATAGCAAACGTGACACAAAAGCGCTCAGAGAAGAATCACTCAATTCCCACTTCAAGACTTGGTGCAGTTCTTTTTGCATGAAGTCTAGATCGGAGGGCTCCATGGCGGACTGACAGCACTTCATCAAACCGCCGACCCGCGAAACGTCGTCACAGTCGAGATCTTGAACCATGAAATCGTATATCCTCCGATACAATCGGAAAGCAGTAGAGTAAGACCTAGTTGCAAAAAGATAAGCAGCCAGACTAAGCATGGCGTTGATAGGATTGCCGTGGATTGCGTTTGGACCGAGAGACTGAAGATAGCGCATCACAGCATCCAGTGCTCCATCCGCGTTACGTGTCCGTGCTGGCAAAGTTTCAGGCTCGTCCTGGTCCATGCTGGCCAGGTTAGTGGTCGTGTTATTTGACGGTCTTGAAGAGGTCATACTAAGTGTTTCCGATATTGAAGCTCGGTCGCCGAAGGACGTTCGTGCCTTTGATCTGGGAGTAGAAGGCTGGAACGATGCCTGGAGATGGGTCGGATGTTCGTAAGAAGGTCTTTGAATGTATTGGTCTCCATCATGGCGGTTGTGGTCCGCTTCGTAGCTCGATCGCCCCGCCGCTGCAGACGAATGTCCTGATGTGAACCTGTGGAAGTCTGTTCGTGGCGAGGTTCCGTTCCACGCAGGCGTTACATACCGGTTCTCAGGAGTTTCCGGTATGTCAGCCAAGCTTGTGGGGGTTGGTTTGTCATTCAGATTAATGTTCGAAATATCTGGTACTATCGTGCTCCCATCGCTACTTTCCGGGGAGAAGGCATTCCGACTACTCAAGTCGTCGAAATCTGTCACGCTTGAATCCTTGATCAACTGTTTCTTGATGTCGTTGTTTTCTCTCTTAGGTTTGCCCGCCTTGCTGTAGACAAGGAAGCCCCATTTTTCGAATCTGGTACAGAGTTGACCGTAAGTTGGTTTGACGTCGCCAAATTCCGGAGTTATTATTTCCAGGATCTGGGCTCGGGTAAGCTTTCGCTCATGAAGTTGCCTCAAATCCTCCTTATGACGATCCCATTCCTCATCCGTAATGCGAGGGTTGTAGCGAGACGCTCCTGGTTGGTATTGTTGGTATCGGACGTCCATCTTTCAGATCACAGCTCCGCACGTGATCATTTGAACCGGCTCATCTACTGACGTGTTGAAGGACGAACACGACGTTTGACACCCGACTTGTTGACCGTTGGAGGCCAGAGTGGATGTCTAACGGTAGAACGACGGGAGGTTCCTTGGAAGTGAATCGATTATCTAGCTGGAGACTGACCGGGAAAGTTCGCCAGTCACGTTCTGGCCAGACCAGCGACGACCATTAGCGCTGAGGCAGATTTAGGCCGCCACCACGCAGTAAGCACTACCCCCAACTGAGCGACAGCGACCTCAGCTTTGCAGATCATATTCGATCCACTGTTTACAGTCCTATATATCATCATCGGCTACATGTCTAAACATGACACTATATTAGGGTTCGCCTTGTACTATTGTGTAAATATTGATCGATATGCTCTGCGGAGCAACTTTCGGTTTGCTGAAGATAAACGAACGCACGTGTTTCATCAATCTATTATGTCTAGTAGAAGTCTATGGTATATATGATATGAAGCGTTAAGATGCGATCGATGCCTTCCGCGGTATGATAAGAAAAACAGCCAATCTGAGGCAGACACCATCACCAACTCCTAATATCGAGATTTATGCGCTCCATCCTACCCGCGCCGCGCCGTAAGCCGACATGGCCCCCACCGACCAACGATTGCCATCGACGACCAAGACTATATTTGTCTTTTCCTAACCGCCTGGCACAGTCGTTCCAGTCTCGTGATGACAGGTTCAGTTTCGACAATACTGTCTCCACCAGAAGTCTATCATCATTCTCTGACCAAGCACAATTGCTTTGTGTTGGCAAAAACTGAAGTTGCTCTGCTGCTGAAATGGGGTTCTCGGTATCTTGAGCCCTTGGTTTTTGTATTGGTGTCTTTACTGGTGTGTAGGTTGACTCTCCTAGGGCCTCGAAATCTGAAGCCTGAAGACCAGCAGGTAAGTCTAATGGGACTATGCGCCGCCTCTTAGGTGTGGAGAATGAGTCGTTGTGCTTTTGGCTCAACTGATCTTGGCTATTGGAAGATTGAATATCCTCATCCTCACATTCATCTCGTCTTCTCTTCTTTAATCCTCGTGGCGCAAGCCGGGGTGCTGGTGGCGGCGACACTTGACCGAAGGGACTTTTTAACGGTCGAACTCGTCGTGTCGGCTCAATAGGTGGTGACGGCAACGCTGCAAAGCGATCGCCTAGCATGCTGTGCAATGCTCGGCAGCTAGCAATCAATCCAATGACCGGAGACTGCGAACGGCGGCGAGGGTCATATCTGTCGAATAACGGAAGGAATGGACGTGAGGATTGATGTGGTTGAGGCTGCATAGTTTCATTGTGGCACGACAGCGCCGAGGGAAGCAACATTTTAGCAGAATAAGGGTATGTCAGGACCGTGCTGGTGTCAAATGTCGCAATATTAGCTTTGTCGCAAACTGTATATCTCGAAATTGTGGCCGTAGTTTCAGGACTTTGCGCAATCGGGGATGTGTTTGTTCGGCTTGGAATCTATGAGTGGACTTTTGTGACCATGCGATTCTTCTACAGAGGATGCGCGTAGAAGTTGGTGGTATACGAATGAAGTGCAAGTGACAGAGGAGACAGAGAGTGAGAACATGTAAAGAGATTCTGGAGCAGGTGGAAGAGCTTGCATGGGCGAGCATGGCTCGAGCCCTGTCAGGTGGACCGTAACCGCCACTAAAAGACTCCCCCTCGGCTGAAACCAGTTAGATTCCGTCTCAAAGTCCCCGACTACCTCTCCATGGCATTTTCGATGAGCAGTGTTTCCCAAGATCATCGTTCGGGTAATGCTCATTGATTGTACTCGAACGATTTACATTCCTCCAAATGACGTGCGAGATCTTGCATTCTAAGACTGGCAGCTGCCATCGTTCTGGTGCTGTAGCTTGCTCGAGGGTCCCCTATCGGTGTCGATTGCTGGGCCAACTATCGATTGGCTTTACGGCCCGTTCGATTTCACCCGCAAACGACCGTCACATCAGAGCCTCCTGTCACACGCCCTGTAGCTGTTCACTGCTGATGTAGCCATTAGAGTCCGTGAAAGAAGTGTGACTTCGCAATATGTGCTTCCACAAGTAGCCGTTTGAGTGTGCTTGAGCATGGAACCTTGGACTTTGCAGCTTTACGCGTCTACGTGTCTTAGCGTGATTTCGAAGTTTGGCCATAGTTCCATCCTGTCCAATCAAGTCGCGGTTTGTGAAATTCATGATAAAGTGCTTTCTTCAGCATTAATATACCGTAGCTCGTCTACACGCACAGGGTCTTCGTGTCGGGCAATTGATCAATATGATTCTTCCTTATGCCAATGAATTCAAACAAGTCCTTCAGATCATCAGAAACATATCCATCCTTCTTTCGACAATTCAGGTTCTTATCGTCGTCCTTCTGGCTATCATCCTTGGGGTACTGATTGCGATTCTTATCACGATTAATCCCGATCTTGAACATGAGCGACAAGCAATAGTCACCCCAGCCGTTAGACGAGTCGTCAGCGTCGCAAAATGGATGAAGAAAATCAGTCTTGCTTTGATTGTCATGCTTGGAGTTGTCGTGGTGGCATGCTTGATTGCAGGATCAGCAGGCGTTTAATACACGCTAGGAGATCTTGTTCTTGTGCAGCCTCTGGCTCGCATTCTCTGGATCTCAACTGTGTGTGAAACGAGTGCTGAAGCATAAAGAGGACATGGGAGCACGAATTTTTCAATCGTTGAGCAGGACAAGCGACGGGGCAATGGCGGAGGTGGTGTTGCTGGTATGTAGAGCGCCATGAAGGCTGCTCATTCAAGTACAACGCGCAGTTTCAGGGTAGATATATGAGCTAAGGTGTCCCCCTTGCACTTACGATCTATGCTTTCTTGACACCAAAACGATGTTTCAAGGATATGGCATTTGAGGTGCTCGTCTGACTGCCAGTGGAGGATACACCCATGTGTTGGCATAGTTCGTCCATTAACCTAGTTTTTCACGTGTATCTAATACGGTAATCCAACTGCGCTTCTCAACGATCGGTAGTAAGGCTGCGACCATCGCGGATAACGCAAACATCTTACAGGAATAGACCGTAGCTTTTCTCTGTGAAGCCAGCATAGGTATCATCATGCTATTTTCGTGAGTTGTTACGCATATGGAAATCACCCACTTCACAAGTATTGCCAGTTGCAATGTAGAACCTTGGTAGAAATGCGAGGGATAAATGAAAGCATGTAAGGGAATTCTCGAATCGATGTGCCAGGAAACCTTGAGACTTGGTTGAGGATCCTGAGGAAGTCGGGACGACTGAGGATGGCTGGATGCATAACCGAGATCACTAGCAATGCCAATAATGTCACATGTCTTGGGGAACGTTCTGTAAGACAAAAATTTGAACAGCATGCTCGATACTTATCCGAGAGTTCGAGGCAAATATCATCGAAAGCTAGACCAGATCTCTGCAATGATCGATTCCAACGGATTAGCCATGCCTCCGCTTGCATCCATGGTATTGATGGTGGTGGGCAAGAACGGGGAGGAACATGAACCATTTTCGGTCTTGGTTGGTGTTGGTGTCGATTGAATAAGACCCCGATTTCAAGATCGGCCTAAGTTCGCAACTGCCCAGCTATTGTGCAGAGATTGAGCGCCCATTTCAATATTGACCCTGACAAATAGTGGCTATATGACAGCCGTCTAATTTCTGATCCAGATCATGTTGCTCATGAACAAACTCAGTCTAGTTTGCTTTTACGAAGACATGTCTCTCACAGGCAACGGCCCGATCAGCTCCTGACTTAAAAGAACCCAGGTTTGTCGCACTAGATTAGACACAGTACGGATGTTAATGAGCTCGACATGACAAACGGATATGAAGGCAGACCCGCATGGCAAGACTCAAAGCTTCCGTAAGTGGCATTGTGGGCCACAATTTGCCGGATTGGCGAGGTGATCAGTATAGACAGGCCTTCATCCCCTGTTGGCAGTCAACGATAGGAGCAAGGTACAAGGACGGTGGGCTAAAAAGATCTGTTTATGCTGTGTCGGTCCACTGTGTCCATTCAGAAGTACAGCATAGGCTATTCAGGATAACTTGGTAAAAAATTCGTAGCTCCTCTGAGAATATTGACCTCGGGGTTGACTCTAAAACGCAAGACGTGGACTTGTTGCATTCGTGCAGTCAATCACCAAGATTCTGTGTCCATAGAGATGGCTCTGGTGATGTTAGATTCATACTTTTTATTGAAACCACTCGACGTGTGCAGCCTTTGGAATGACATAAAGGAGATTCGAGAACTTGCAAAAGCAGGCGAAGATGGCGAGTTCTGAGAGTAGATATTGCACGTCAGAATAAACTCCAACTCCATCATTCGGTTATCGTCGACAAATCTTTGAAGCTAACCTTGACAATAGCAAGCTTTTCCGTGTTGTTGTCAAATCCAATCATCAGCTCAAGACATGACCTAAAATGGATGTAGCACAAGATCTGGAAATCTGCACCATATCAACTTAATATCTGTGATGTGTGTGATTGACACTTTGTCCACCAAGGTGTTCCTGGTCACTGTCACGAGGAAGCAGTCAGGGAAAGTGATGCAAACATACTTTCTCCTCGATTGTAGCGAGGTTGGATAGCGTAAAAAGGGGAAGGCTATCGTGGGGCTGCGGCAGGGGTACCCGCTCTGACTCTATGAACTAACCTTTTTGGGGTTCAATGCAGCTATGATGGCGTCATACACTATCTTCTTTCGACGACCAATGGAAGAGAGAGAGAGAAAGCAACTTACTCGGGTACTGGACTGTTGCGAACGGGCTGGGATGCTGTGTTGGGCTTAATCGTCTCGTTCACACGTCTTGGCAGACCCAGCTCCCATGCGAACTTAAGCTCGGACGATGCTGGTGGAGACAGATATCAGGAGGGGTCAGCCGAGAAAAGATTACTATTGAATAATAAATTCAAATTCTCCTCCGGAATGTTTCGCATGGAAAGGCCAACTCCTACACATGATTGGGTATCAAAATATCAAAGTGTCTTTGCACAGAGTTGTGTCTTGCGACCATTGTTGTAGAACATCCAGAATGAATTACTGTAATCGCACAACACAGGGCTATATCTTTGATCGAGCCATATACTTAATGTTATACATCCTTCTAGCAGGCGGCGTATCGATGTCTCGAAAATGGTCGAGACACGCCAAGAGTTGATGATAGATTAAAATGAATAGGTGTGTGGGTCGTAAGAGGTTGTGATCAAGAAAGAATAGGCTAATGTCACATGTCGAAGTGTACAAAATAAAAAGCATGCCTCCTTCGGTAATCGTACATCGTATCTGAACATGAATCGTGACGGTCGTGGGTCCAAGAAATCAGTCTCAGCAAAGCTTTCTCCGCGAGGCATTGAGGGGGTAGGTGGGTTGATGACATGTGCCATGATCGATAGGAGGTCTGATTGCTTCACTGTTGTCGAGCTGGATTACTGTTGTTGGAGCGGGCCTGCTCGCGTGGCAGCAAGTCTAAGCATTGTAGGAATATGCTGACAATTTGTTCTTCCCAAATGCCTAGTTCGTAGTCGACGAGGCCGTATTTTTCGATTTGGTCGCATGACTGAACAAGTTTGTCCACCAATGCAACAATTGCAGCACTTGAAAGGATATCACGAGGTTGCCGTCGTGTTCTCATTGCTTCTTCCGTGATAGTCTTTTGTTTCAATCCTAGAGCTTCCCAGGCGTGATTCAACTCGCGCCAGAAAAGTAGTCGTTGGTCGTGGTTTTCTTCATCATCGTGATGTAGTCCTGGGAAAGTTAGCGTTCCCTCGTCTCGATCTGCCATTCAAGGAACAACGTACCCAAACCTCTCACAGACACTAAGAGCCACTCAGTGATACCTACAAGCTTCTCACTCGCTTCCGATACTCTACCCTGGGAAATTGCGTAAAAGGTGGCTCGTAGCTGCTCTTCATACTGCTGTCTGCCGTCCTCGGTAGCCTGGCGTGTAATTCTATCTTCTTGCAACTGTGGCTGTAGAGGCTGCTCGAGCATTGCGTAGTCTGCTGCGGATGGGGCGAAAGGCGGCTGCAAATGCGGTCTGCCTGCGGCAATCGCATCGTAGGTTTGCTGCTCCGGCTGCGATGAAAGATACTGTGACGATGCGTGGCCGACGCTAACACTGCTCGATCCTGTTGGTGGCATGTATTGAGGTAGGCTTCCGAATTGTCCGGTCATGACTTCAAGCGCGGTAGTTTGTCGATCATGTTGATATTGTGGTATGCTCCCGTACATTGATTGTTGACCTGCGGGCGGCAGCATCGACCCTTGACCGTACGTTGCATATTGCTGTTGACTCGGAGAAGGTCCTAATTGATGCGATCTTGATGGGTCTTGCACATAGGAAGGATTATACTGCATGTGCACACCTTGCATAGGACTGCTTGAATGTATTTGGGAAGCCTGAAACTGTGGCTCTTGATAACCATAGTGATAATTTGGCATGTAGGTCCTCACCGTCGATTGAGTAGCCATGTCAGTGCGTGCCGGGGAGGGTACTGCCTGAGAATATTGTTGTTGTGAAGAAGATACCATCGACTGGCTTGGAGCAGGATGTCCTCCACCCGAGGGCTGGTACGGCGCTCCATATTGCGAGTGCCTACGCTCACCGCCATCCATTTAATGTCAATAGCTAACCTCGAGCTACCAGAGTGCCAGCTATCTGGATTGACTTTTGACGTAATGTGTCAGACCGGGGTGCTGCAAGAACAACCTTTTGATGCAAAATTGTGTTTCAGACACAATGGCACCAACGTCTTTGGTCCCGGAGCGTTCTTTTTTCAAGTATGATGGGCCAGAGGCTGATACGAAAATGCTCGACTACTCCTGTCCAATATCCAGCCTGCTGGCTCCAGACTTGCGAAGTTGGCCTACCGCCAACGGCTATCAATTAAAGAGAGCGTGTAGAAATGTGCCTAGTGAATGTAACTGGGCGATCGAGTTGAATCGCTTTTCGAGTTTTTTGCTTGCGCAATTAATGTTCCAGTCGAAAGAAACCAGATGATGCTGAGGCGCCGCCTGGGCTTATTCATGCACTGGACAAAATTCGAGGCGCAAAAGAATGTTCACTCTGGTGCGATGTCTGCGCCACAGCGTTGGAATTCTGTTGAAGAGTAGGTAACAATGAGGCAATTGCGACTCAAGAGGGCACCCGTGAAATGCTGAAGGTGGGCGAAGGTGGGGCCATTGACCAGCTTCTGGGGATGTTGCTGAAGAAATACCGAGACCAAACGAGCGACCAAATGTAGAAGGGGAGAACAGAGAGCTCGGCTTCTGCGATGTTATTTCACGAGGAATGAGATGGGCGCGAGTTAGAATACAGAAGAAGGCTGTGGGAGGAGAATAGAGTCTAGAGGTTTGAATAGGTTGGTTCTGGAAAATGTCCCCCAATCTCGGTGCGCAAAACAGACTTGCGAACTTTCCACCATCGACATTGGTTAGCAATCCCTGCTCCATACATACAAGTATCAAGACCACAAGCGGCTCTTGGGAAGTCAGCACGCCACAGAAGCAGTGTGGAGCACAGAATGTGGCCTTGACAAAACGAAATGGTCGAAGCAATTGTGCCTACGTACCTCCATCATGAACAACGGCATTGAAAAGTGGTGCAGACCAGGTACCTGGGGGGCAGTCTTGTGGTCATGTTGCAGTGTGTGGATTCAGGTGTGGCGTATCCAATACCACCAGGATGCCAAAGATTGGGCCCGAGAAACAGCAGCTTCGTGATTTTGCTCTAGCCGCGGCTTGACCTCGTAGACTTGAACTTCCATGGAAGTCGTAAGCGGAACGAGCTCGACGGACGAGGCAAGCATTGGCGCCGACCGAAAGATACAGCACCTATTCTCTGCAGCAATCTGGCAAGGAACGAGGTTGTTCCCAAAAAGTCGGCAGCGGAAAAAGCTGTGGCTGAAGCTCTATCTTATCCGACGCCATTGATGTTTTACACTAGTCTGCCTTGACCACATTGGTTGTGAAGACGGCATCGATGAAGGAATACTTGATACTGTGGGAGAACGTCGCAGCTTGCGCCCATCGCACGACGGCCTGGACCCGGCGAGAAGACACTGATCGCTATTGTTCGCGGATCCTCTCCGACAGCCATGGAGCTCTAACTACAGTACTGTAAAGACACTGGTCAGGGTTTCATGCTTCGTGCCGAAATGCACTGGCATTAGACCAACTCCACCACTTTGAAGAAGAAATGGCTGTCGCACCTTCGAGTCAGCGTGGTCGTCAGGTCGTGGGTCGCCATGGGGTTTGACTGCATAAACTGTATTTCATCTCATTGATTCGTGCGTATGCGAACTGACGCGCATGGTCACAGCCATATGTGCGGCAGGAGAGTGGACTCAAACAATCCTGCATCGACGGCAGTGTTTCAGCTTATGCAAGGGGCAAGCCGGCCACTGTCACGTCTACTTGGTAGCACGAACCATTTTGACTTCTTGACCTGCATAAGGTTGATGACCTTGACACGCAATCTCAAGGTAATAACCTTTGTCATCACTTCTGGAGGGCTTATCTACCGACCCGGTCCTGTGAGTGTAGCTAACGACGTGATGGCTTGCTTACAAAAGGACAAATGAGCATGCGACTGGCTTTTATGAACTGTATCACCTTGATACACCCTACGAGAACATGTTCGTGGTCCATGCGCATGTGCAGACACCATGCACAAGGTGAATGTTCTCGAAGACCAAGCATCTTGAGTGTCTCATTCGAGCTATATCTTCTGTTCTACAATTAATAGGCTTCTGCGTTCATCTGATATGATATCTCCCTATCAACAACCACATACTGTTCGAGAGACCTGGGCTACTATGGCTCCATGGCCCAATAGCTGGTGATAATTCTCACACCGTGTTCTAGCAAGTGTCTTTGACGAATGTGTGTAACGCTGCTCAGCTCAGCCAACGCAGGCATGGTACACACGCCAAAACGTTGGTCCAACTTGAAGGCCGGACCGTGGGCAGGGTTGTGATGCTGATCCAAGAAGTGGCAAATACTACGATGGTTTCAAATCGGTTTGGCTGTCCACAAGATGTTGCTTCGCTTCTTTGTACGTGTCCCCAGCTTGCAACGAAGAGCTGATAGAGAAGATAGAAGACGAAGTGTGTGCAGGTAGAAACCACACGACCTTAAAAAAAAGAATTGGCGTAGAAGTGATCATCTCTTGACCCAGGTCGGCATCTTCCTGGCTTTCACTCGACCAGCCTTCTTCCTTTCGACTCGTCTTGGGTCACGTGTAACACAGCCAGCTGAGATATTCGTTAGTCCACATTTTTCCATAGCAATAGCATGGTGCTTACCTCGACGGAGTATGGGTTTAAGAGCTGGCTCGTGCACCAGTAATGCTTTTGCAAGTCCCAGAGTGATTGCTTCAGCTTGTCCTGTAATGCCACCTCCGCTCACTAACGCGAAGACATTGTATTTGTCTATTCTTTCTGAAATCTTCAAAGGCCACATGGCACTCTCACGATCATGGAGTCTGGGAAAGACGTCCACTATGCTCTTGCCATTTATCAATATTTCGCCGGTACCTTCTACCAACTGGACACTTGCAGACGACTCTTTCCTACGGCCAGCTCCCTTAGCTACGCCATGCTGGTCAATCTTTCCTGGCTTTGCTTGTTGTAGTGCAGCTGCGCTCGGCCGCAGGAATTTTTCAAGCACTGCTGAGACTGTATCTGGACGTAGCTGAGGATGTATCCTGTTTAGACGGGTGAGAATCCGTAATATCTGCGCATACTTGGAAGCTGCGATACGTTCTCCAGTATTACTCCGATATTGGCTCAATCGAAGCCATGCCATGCGCGGTGCTTGGTCAGGCGCAACCTGAGGTAGGAAGTCGTACCTACTTAGGAGGGATTGTAGAAGTAGCAGGTTGTCGTTGAAAACAGGTGCACCTGTGAAGTACGAGGGTGATGCTGGTATTATCCGAGCTGGTCCATCTGCTCGCAACTGCTCAAATTCAATCTCTGGAGCAGCTCTGACAATTGCTTCCTCTTTCTGAATGGCCGTGCTTGAAAATTGGCATTGCTGTATGCGTTGATTCGGTCGGCAGTTTTTACATGTCCATACTGTCCGTCCAAAAAAGGACCACAGTGCTCTTTGCGCCATATCCCTCTCCGCTGTTCAGGTCCAGATGGGTCGTGGTCGTGATAGTTTTAGATGGATGTTGGCAGTATTCACTTCAAAGAAGCTCTATCGGGAGTGTTGTCTGGTCCTGGGCCGCAGATTCTAGGTAGCCTTGTCATTTCAGCCTTGTCATAAATTGTATGCACCCACCTGTCAAAAATTATTCTTGTCCAACTATCAAAACACCTATTTCACTCTACACTCTCCATTCTTCATCACAAATCCTACAACCACAAACATGTCTTTCGGAAAGCTCTACGGTTTCGAGGGCAATGCCCGCACCATGGTTCTCTTGGCGGTAGCCAAAGAAAACAACCTCGATATCGAGTTTGTTGATACCAACCCCGCCAACGGCCTCTCAGCAGAGTACAAGAAGCTCAACCCTCTCGCTCGTGTACCTACTTTCGAAGCCTCCAATGGTTGGGTCTTGACTGAGGTCATTGCCATTGCCATCTACTGTAAGTACATTCACAAAGTACCTCTAAACATTGCATGATGAGTCAAATTATCACTCAGTTATCCCTGTCATAATCCTTGTGTTGACCTATTCGAATTCTGATTTTGATCCTCAATCTACGTTTTCAATTGAAACTCTCAACTGCGGTTGTTAACTATTGACAGTCACCTCCCAAAACGAGAAGACTACCCTGCTCGGAAAGACTAAGCAAGACTATGCTCAAATCGTGCGATGGATGTCTTTCATCAACTCCGAGGTTCTGACAAACCTGGGCACCTGGTTCCGTCCCCTCATCGGCCGAGACCCATACAACAAGAAGAACGTTGAGGACGCTAAGCAGAAGGCTGAGGAGGCTTTGACCGTGATCGAGACACATCTCCTGGTCTCTACCTTCTTCGTTGGTGAGCGCATGACACTTGCTGATCTCTTTGCTGCCTCTCTGTTGGGTCGAGGCTTCCAGTTTGTTCTTGATAAGGAATGGCGTGAGGCAAACCCCAACACCACCCGATGGTATGAGACTATCGTCAACCAGCCAATCTGGAAGGCTGTCGTCTCGAACCCAGTTTTCATTGAAGAGGCCGTGAAGTACACTCCCCCAAAGAAGGAAGCCAAGCCAAAGGCTGAGCCTGCACCACCAAAGGCCGAGAAGAAGCCTGCGCCGAAGGAGGAGGACGAAGATGACGACCCAAAGCCAGAACAGCCCAAGCAGAAGCACCCTCTTGAGAGCCTTGGCAAGCCAGAGCTCATCCTTGATGACTGGAAGCGCAAGTACTCTAACGCTGAGACTCGAGAGGACGCTCTTCCGTGGTTCTGGGAGCACTACAAGCCTGAGGAATACTCTTTGTGGCGAATTGAGTACAAGTACAACGATGAGCTGACCATGACTTTCATGTCTTCCAACCTCATCGGTGGATTCTTCGCTCGTCTCGAGGGTAGCCGAAAGTACCTCTTCGGTGCTGCTTCAGTCTATGGCGTCACTAATGACTCTGTCATCCGTGGTGCTTTTATGGTTCGAGGCCAAGAGGCTCTGCCCGCTTTTGACGTCGCTCCTGACTGGGAAAGCTACGAGTTCATCAAGCTCGACCCCAGCAAGGCTGAAGACAAGGAGTTCCTCGAGGACCAATGGTCTTGGGACAAGCCTATCGATGTCAACGGCAAGAAGTACGACTGGGCTGATGGCAAGGTTTTCAAGTAAACGATACATGCTGGAAGCGCTGAAGTACTCGATTGTGTTGCAAAAGCTATCTGCGGCTTAACGCATGCGTGCAGCCACATTACAGTTCGACTCTGCAGATGATGTGATCATGCTGAAACGTGCAAGACGACGGAATGAGACCAAAAGTTCAATGATCAACAAAAATACTCAATGCATAGCATGAAGCCATTGTGGAATTTGTCATATTGACTCTTGTCGAGTTTGATGAATAAATATGACAATCCTCAAATCTCAATTTCTCCGTACCACTTTTTGTAATCACTGTAATGACGCAACTTTATTTTATGCAGTCGTGGTGTTCTACAACCAGCCTCTGACTTACGAGGCACGGCTCCAGGCTCCTGTTCTACTGTAGTTTTGTATAAATTCTGGAGATCATTGGCAATGCCTTTGATACAAGATGACAGTCTACCAGACATCGCCGCGATACGCATGGCACCAGGACCGGAAGTGCCTCAGCACATCCGCGTCAAAAACAGGCGAAAGCGTTACCTAGATCTCCATCCAGAATACTTTGGCCCATCTCTCGAACTCGCAGGTAGGACTAACATCGTAGTGCCATCACTAACGCCACAGACATCAATTACGTGACGGACAACTTCTAACAAACACCATGCAGACCCGCTCCTGTACGACCGTCTAGTCCGCCGTTTTCAAACCGCCACCGAGCGTGAAGCCGAAGGTCGTGCCAAAGGCTATAGTGGCACCCTCGAGGCCGATCTATGGCGCTCAGAAGCAAAACTCAATGCTCTCCAGAACCCCAACGAAAGCTCTCTGTTCACGTACCATCGAGGTGAGAACGGGGAGATCCTGGCAGAAGAGAAAGACGAGGTTCCCTTGAGCAAAGAAGATGGTCTCGCAAGGTGGAAAGACACCATGGAGCAGAGGTTTCTGGCTGGGAACGACAAGGAGTTCGACTACAGTGTGATTGACAGCGCGGAGGAATGGGACGATATTAAACTTGAAGAGCGCGAACGAGAAGAAGAGTGGTTCGATGGTCAGACTCCTGAGTTCGTGACCGTCGAGGGCGAAGCCCAAGATATGAAAAAAGTAGAAGGAGAGACTGGGATTCAAGACTTCTAAAGCAAATCGATGTACATACCTACCTATTCAACAATATGAGCTGCCCTGACGGCAGACGACCCATAATCATCACCCACCACCAGATACAACATACGGGACATATACCCACAGTCCTACAAACCAACCAAAAAGAGCCACACGCAGAGCTTGCTACCCCGTTTGCAGGGCGATCTGGCGTAACGGTTACGATGATGAGTTATCCGCCCAAAAATGTAAGATAACGATTAAACAAACGAAAGTCAAAATGAGTCACAACAAAAGACTTCCACAGCCGAAGCTGTAGCGCATTACTCGAAGAAGGCATCTTTTCTCAAGAGGACACTAATTTGTCCGATTGAGTTTTTTGTCTTTGGTTCGAGGCTGGTTGTGGGAATACTTTTGCTTTTTGGACATTTGTTCGTTGCAAACAGGAGAGAGGCGAGTGAGGTTGTGAGGCAAAGGTGAGGGTAGAGTGAAGGTGACTTTGAGGTTACGTGCCCTGACAGCAATATATGTCTACGACGAAACCATCCAAAGTCGCCCAATGACTAGTCTGCAAAGTCAAGTCCTTCACGCCATTTTTTCCGACTGAGCAAGGAAGCCTGTGCTCCAAGCGTCAAACCAAAGACCGACCTCCTTATCAGTGTAAACACCAACAACTTTCAACATAGCTACGACTTACGCAGCCCGATCTTATCATGTATCATCAAGGTAAACCGCGAGTTTTGACAACTAGCTATTCAACTCCTATAACATTCACAATGTTGAGTCGGGCAGTGACTATTGACGATGTCACCTGAGCCGTGTCATCTTACTCACAGACTACTGTATTTGATATTGCGATGCGAACTAGGTACACTTGCCGATCGACAACGACGAGATGAAACATTTTCCATGAGCGCGTTTCATGGTTCTGTTACACGTGAGCGTGCAGAGCGCTTGATAGTACAGAGTGTCGGAGTGTATCATACATGGGAAGCGGTTTAGTGGTTGAAATTATGTGAGGTTAGGATCACTTGGAGCTGCTGAATCAACGTGAACGACAGCAAATCACAACATATAGATCCCGAGGTATTACGGTGAGGTGGTATCGCCATGTCATGAACCGTCCAGCCAGCGATAATAGAGATCCAGCTTGTAATCAAGGTAAACAATGTGAACATATTCAATTTTCCCCATTCGCTATACAAAAACTCCAGCTAACTTTAACCCAGTCCAATTTTTTTGGCGGTAAGTCAAGCAAAATTTCTCATATCCCATGTAGATGAGACAGTAGGTATTCATAATACATGTTTGTGTCGTGTCTCATCATGTGGTATACCATTCACGAATCAGCTATCCCCATATGCTTGATTCAGCACGTTGCAGGCGAACGGCAAAAGAATGGACCAACAACAAGCAAGGCCACATCTACAATTTCGAGGCTGGGCCGACAGCGGTGATCTCATTGTAGAGCAGACTGGATACATTGTTAGCTTTTGTACTGAATGAAAATACAATCAGAGAATGGGAACATACCTTGTCAAGAAGTCAGCGTAGTCCTCACCAGTGACCTGGCCCTCGAAATATCGTGCCGCAAGCTGGTACTTGTTGCCCTTTGGTGCGCTTGAAGCGAGCTCTTCAGCCTGCTCGTGCAGCAGCTTGAGGGCATAAGCCTTGTCGACTGTCTTGCCCTCGGATGTCTTGACGCCGTGTCGGCACCACTGCCACAGTTGTGATCGGGATACTTCAGCGGTTGCAGCGTCTTCCATGAGGTAGTTGATTGGCACGCAGCCGACGCCTCGGAGCCAGCCCTCCATGTATCCGAGACCGATGTTCAGGTTCTTTCGGATACCGTCCTCCGTGATACCGCCTGGCACATTCATGTTTAGCAAGTCGTTGCCGGACACCTGGGTCTCTTCGTGTCTGTTGAAGATCTGGTTGGGTGTAGGCATGTGCTTGTTGAAGACTTCAGAGGCAATAACGGCAAGTGCTGGGTGAGCAACCCATGTGCCGTCGTGACCGGCTCGGACTTCTCGGAGCTTGTCTGCTCGAACGTTCTCCATGGCCTTGTCGTTGGCCTCTGGGTTGTCCTTGATTGGGATTTGAGCAGCCATGCCACCCATGGCGTGGACGCCTCGGGCATGGCAGGTCTTGATGAGCAGTCGGACATAGGCGTCCATGAATGGTACAGTCATGGTGATTGAGCTTCGATCTGGGAGAACAAATGCTGGGTTCTGTCTGAACTTCTTGATGACACTGAAGATGTAGTCCCATCGGCCGCAGTTGAGGCCAGAACTGTGTTCTCGGAGCTCGTAGATGATTTCGTCCATCTCGAAGGCAGCAGTGATGGTTTCAATCAAGACTGTACCACGGATAGTGCCTCGTGGCATGCCAATGTAATCTTGACCAAGACAGAACACATCGTTCCATAGTCTAGCCTCGAGGTGGGACTCCATCTTTGGTAGGTAGAAGTATGGACCAGTGCCTCTGTTGACGAGTTCCTGGGCATTGTGGAAGAAGTATAGACCAAAATCGAACAAACTGCCGGAGACTGGCTCTCCATCAACAGTGAAGTGCTTCTCCTCCAAGTGCCAGCCTCGAGCTCGGGCAATGAGCGTCGGTAGTACTCGATCTGTTCGGAGTTTGTATTCCTTCTCGCCCTGCTTGAAGTCGACTTGTTTGCGGGCGGCATCGTAGAGGTTAACTTGTCCATTGATCATGTTGTCCCATGTTGGTGCAGATGAGTCTAGAAACTCAGTTAGCAGCTGCCGCAGCAAGTTCTGATCAGTCTAGCATTACCTTCAAAGTCGGCCATATAAGTCCAAACGTTGCTATTGAGAGCGTTGACGACCATCTTTCTGTCTGTAGGTCCGGTGATCTCTACTCTTCGGTCGACAAGACCAGGAGCGGGTGGTGCTCCTCTCCATGTCTTGTTGTCTCGAATGTGCTTGGTCTCTGGAAGGAAGTCGGGGATAACACCCTTGTCGAGCTCCTGTTGTCTGATGACTCTACGCTGAAGCAGCGATTTTCGTGTGCTGTTGAAGGTTCTGTGGAGGAGAGCGACGAAGCCGGTAGCTTCGGGAGTAAGGATCTTCTTCTGGGCTTCAGTGACATTGCCGAGAATGGCGACGCCCTGGTTGAGCTGTTCAAGAGTAGCCATGTTGTATGTAGTCGATTTTGAGGATTGAGGTCTTAAGGAGGATTAGTAGAAGTCAACGTGGTATACGTCTGACAAAGGGAAAGCCGTAGGTGATATAATAGCTCTACATAAGCATACAGAGTAGCGCATATGAAGCACATCTATGCTAAACCGCGGTCGACGGTGACATGACCCTCGGGGTTCCGACCGTCAGCCAATCAATGATGATCATGGAAGCCCACATATCTTGTTTAGTTCTGGTCCCGAATATGTGGTCGAATGGTAGATGAGATGTGGCTCCTGGAGATGGGGAGCTCGATGAAGTGTGGGGTAGTTCATGGCTGCATCGTCATTGCAAACATCATTTTATATTTTGTCATGGTCATGGCTTGTTGTGTAGCATTGGATTGCAGAACGGCTATGGGTGATAGTAGCATCGTCATGAACCTCAACTTGAAAGCGCACAAGAACTTGGTCGATGGAAGACACGTAACATTACAGCTGATCAATGACAGTTGTAGAATTCAATGTTTACTGTCTGTTTCGGCAATGAAATTCACACCACAGCCAAGGCGACAAAGTCTCGAGGCTGAACGGATGTCTGGGCTACCAACGGTCAACTTCCGAGGTTACCGACATTATCCGACGGCAGCCTTGACAGAACCATTCTTCCGGCTGCTACATCAGTTCCTTTTCATGTCCTCACATGTTACCACATCCCTTCAAGCTTGATATTGTACCTTTTGTGCTATGTCCTATGCGTAGAGCCGAGATACATGTGCCAAATTTGTCCGGAAACTCGGTAAGCGGGATGGTTGGTTGCTTTGCAAGCCACTAACCAGTATGGTTGTTGTGCTTATTGCACTACCTGCTAGACATACTGCCAGGCTGCTGGACTGTGACCGAGCTGAACTTCGAAACCAGCAACATCGAAAGGAGTGCAAGTTAGGATATTGCCCTTCAATGGTGTTGTCGCATTCGCCATGTCAACATACACCATCCATTGTTGTGGATCTCGCAAATCATCTGAGAGCAGTGGACAAGCCATGAAGCCTGTTGTGCCAAAAGCATTGATAGTCACCTCCACTGCATCGCTAGTTCCACGAACTAGTGTGTAACTGAGAGGGCATTGGACAGAGCCTGCGGGCATATTCACCGAATGGGCTTGTGTGTATCGAAGGCTGCCATCCGGGGCGAGGTAGATCTCCTGGCCGCCAGGCACTTCTGTTGACTGAGACCTTGTCAACATTCATCCAGGCTTTTGTGACAGCTTACATACCATTGAGCATCCATTGATAGCGGTGATGTTACCAGGTGGGCACGTCGCTCCTTCCTCCTCTACCTGCGTTGGGCAGTATGCTGCAGGATCTCCTCCAAGCTGAAACGTGAGACCACGGGCATTTAACGGTAGCAAATGGATTTCCGATCCGGGCTTGATGGCTCTCAGCTTGGTAGCAGTGTAGGTTGGCAGGTACATGGTAGAAGAGGTGGTGGGCGTGCTCAGAGTGGTCACCAATGTACTTGTCCAGCTGATGGTGAACGTTGCTGAAAGAGTTGAAGTGGCAGTAAAATCCGCTTGCACACCATTGTGCAGTTGAGGTGCAGCCCGTACAAACCAAAGCAAGGTCCAAACGACGACAAGAACGAATGAGAACATCTTATCTCAGGATCGGGCTGCGTACAGCGATCTTAGAATCGAGTTGACGTGAATGAAAGGTGCAGGGGTTCGGGTTGTCGTCAGGAGGGTGAAGCAAATGAGTATTAGAACTTGTGCAACACTGTGCTTGAGTGGAATTGTTGGAGGCTCAATTTCAATTCAAACTCGAATGCTGGTAAGGAAAGAGCAATAACCATGGCAGCCTCAATACTCTTCCAAGGAAGGTGCATGGCAGAGGTACTATAAGCTCCGTGGCGACTATCGAATTGAGGACCATCAGTGCTCTTTCCTGTCTCGATATGCTGTTTTCCAACACTACATAGATTATGGTACTATCCTGAAGACTTTGTAACGAAATGTCGTATCACTCGAAACCCACTGGGTATATCATTGGACACGATGAAAGCTCATCAGGTGTTCATCCATTCGTAAATCCTCTGGTTGATGTTAACAGCCTTATGGAGATCTTGTTCATCATTTCCTCCATTCTGCATTGATCAATCTGCTTCTCTTTTCAAAATTGTTGAAATCGCATCGTGGATTTGCGTCCTCCTGAACGAAGAATGTATTCTTCGGTTATCTCCTCGTTGCAGCGCTTGTTGCTTTTTTGGTTTTGCGCAGTCGGCCGAACACCCATTCATTGAATGAAGATCAGCCTTTCAGCCCTCTTCGTCGGGCTGTCCACTCTATATCAGGCTCACGGTAGGACTTCCAGAACGTTTTTATCGAGTCCCTCCAACTGGTTGCAACGGAATGAAACGTATTGGAAACTGAGATAACCACATCGCTTCGAACGTTGTTGTGGAATGTAACACATAGGTGGGCCAACAGATTGAGCAATAGGACAATGATCGGCTTGTATCCATCTAGTATCATCCGGCACTCTGGTTAGAGTCCACCAGTGAGAGGTCGCCCAGGCCACTGCTACGAAATTCATCCTGGTCGGCAGGGAAGTCGCCATGCTCATGAAGATCGGCATCTTTAAACCACAATCTCGCATTTCCATATGATATACAAAGCTCTTCTCCAGGCTCGATGTCACGATGAGCTTTGTATATTATGGTTCCAGCGGTCAAGTCTCTTGACCATACCACGTTTTGTCGTAAGGTTGAATGGTTAAACATCGAGCCTAAACCAAGAGCGATTGCTTGTGTCTGAGGTCCACCAGAAGGAGACGGCCAGTAACTTCTAGTAAGTCAGTTATTGTCCAGACAACAAGTAAGGAACCAGTCTTAACGACAAGCCCGTTGACCGAACATACTAAGTGTAATGCTGTAAACATGTCTGGCTTGTATGCTTTTCGGCCTCCTCCAAGGTAAATATCAGAACTGGGCTGATGTCGACGATAGCACCTTTGGCAATGAATTCAGAGGCAAACACTCCTCGACCTGGTACTCAAATCGTTTAGTCAAATAGGCACGGCGCAGCAAATTATGTGTTCGTCAAGTTCAATACATATCCGCATTTTAAGTTATTGTAGTGTCTCCTCTTGCAGCGCTCCTACCTTTTGGTGTATTGGAAACAAGCGTCAGTCCAGTGGCTCGGTGTAGTGAACATACACTTGCCTCTTTTTCGCTCATATTGCAAGGACTCCCCATCATTGTTGATACATAGAGTAGACGAGAAAACAACTGATAAGAGTGATAGAGTGTTGCTTCAGCTTAATTTCTGCCCAACGGACGAACATGGACGCTAGACTTTTCTCTCGGTAGATCTTCGGTCCATCTCCCAGCGAAGAACCTCACTTCTTGACTTGCTGATCTCTTGACCAATCATCTTCTGTATTATCCTCTGATCATAACGACAAAGCTCCATCACAGGAGCTTGCAGTATGAGGATGCGCTGACCTTCATATGACAACCTTGCAGTCGACAGCATGGAGGCTATCACCAAGCTTGAAAAGAGCTCAACTTCAGCAGATTGCTGCAGAGATCGGTGCACCATTGACAGGTACAAAACCACAACTGCTGTCCAGCATACATGACACCATTGCTCAAACCCAGAAGCTCCTCGATATCCAGCATGGACAAACATCTGTCAAGCGTTGCTCAAGGAAGCTCAGAGTTCTGTCCATAGACATGGGTATTCGCAACCTTGCATACGCTGTCTTTGAGCATGAATTAGGTATTCCTCACCCTGACAAAGAGGAGAACGTCAAGCCTTGCCTTATCAAATGGCAACGCATCAACTTTGGAGGGAGCAATATGATGTCCACTACACCAAGCTCGGAAGCGACACTGAAAGAACATCTTGTCAAAGACGAGCTGGCTGTAAGTGATGTGTCAAGAGAATCCTTTGAGCCAGTCAATCTTGCTGTTCATGCTTATCATTTTGGACGGTTTTGTACAGACCTGCAGCCAACACACATTTTGATTGAAAGACAACGCTTTCGTAGTGGTGGACATGCTGCGGTCCAAGAATGGTCGCTAAGAGTAGGCATGCTCGAGGCAATGTTGTACGCTGTTTTCCAAACATTGATTTCGGAGAAACTTGTTGACGCATTCCTTGAGCCAGTGTTGCCTGCTCGGGTGAACAAGTATTGGTTTGACAGTCAACAGAAGAGGAGGGAAGGCAGTCTGTCGGAACAAGACCTAACGGCTCCCACTGGAAAGCAAGCGAAACTTGCTAAGATTGCTCTGGTCACTGCAATGGTGACCGCGAAATCTGCACTCCGTTCGAGTTTCACGCTCCACCCAGATCTTAGCAGCCTTGCCGGAATGTTCTCTCCTGCCAAGACGCTCAGAAAATCTGCCAAAACCCAACCGCCTGCTTTTCCGCACTCAAGCAAGCTTGACGACCTCTCCGATAGTTTACTGCAAGGACTTGCTTGGCTGCACTGGCAAGAGAACCGACTCAAGATCACTACAGAACGATAGCATACCTTCTCAATTCTAAGATCTACCTCGTCCGCGCATACATTGTACCAGTGTCGTCCTACACTTTTCACAATTGTCAATAGTCTCAACCCGTCATCTTTCACCACAGACACTTGTTGTCAGCCAGCTATATTTGGACGTCAAGACGCCGACTTGCAATCAAGTCATCATACTTGAACATCCTACTAGCCACTGCTATCGTCAATTACCTCAAACCGCAACCACCCGTCAAGTCAACTTCTACGTTTACAACAATCATAAGATCTCAAGCGAGACAATACAATACACTCAATTCACCTAACAAAGCATTCCTCGGTACCAAAATGTCTGCCTCAACCATTTCGAACTCGGTAACCTATGATATCGCAATTGAAGCCGGCGTTGCGCACGGCAAGAATAAACTCCTCGAAGACCAAAGCAATATGAGTGACGAGAAGGTGATGCGCGCTTACAGAGCCACCCTCAAGAACATTGTCGAAACCCTCAACAATGCCTCACTCCAGAACACGATTCCGACCGATCATGTTGAGGAGAAGTTCACTACAATGCTCAGAAACATTCCGGCTTGGCTTAATATGAGTGGAGATTGGCGTCAGCAAGTCCTCCGCGATATCTCTGGAGCTCCAGGGTCGGATATTGTCCATCAGGCAGGATGGCATACTGCTCCTTTGGCTTCGGCCACTAGTATCGTCGCTCCTGTCTCTGCCGCCCTACCTGTACAGCCACAGCCGCAGGCACAGCCACCTCCACCACTACCACCACCAGCACCGGCACCGGCACCAGCACAGCCACTACCACTACCAGCTCAACCACAGCCACAGCCACAGCAGCCGCCACCACCAGCACCACCACCACAACAACCATTGCCGCTGCCTCCTCCACCAGCAGTCGCAGCCGCAGTTGTGCCGATTGCCGCGCTGACCGGCGCCGCTCTTCAGACATACCTGAACGCGGCTCCTGTCGGCTCGGCAATCCGTGCCGCAATAGCTGCGGGTGTTCCTCCTCAATATGACCCCTATACGCCAACCACCGCCCCAAATCCCAACCACGGGAACACCCAGTGGACTCGGCCGAACTATGAGCCGGCTGCCGCCCCGACGGCAAACACCATCCACAACGGGGAGTTTCCAGACCCACAGCGAGATAGATCGCTACGATATTTCTGTCCGTTCTGCGACGTGTCGAGAGGTGCAAAGAGAGATATGAAGGCCCACATCGTGTCGCGAGAGCATAGATATGGGACCTTCCCAGTCAACCGATGGACGTTGACGCCAAGACGGCAGCGATAGGGCGGGGGATGGAGTGTGGTACGGGGTGTGGTACACGAAGAAAGTGGAAAGAAGAAGTCAAGTTTGGAGGAAAGGAAAACTTGTACTTGAATGATCGCATATCCTAAAGAGGAGGTATGCTTGCAAATAACGAATGAGCAACGTTTTCAATGGACTTTTTCTCAAGTACTGATTGGTCTACTAACTTTCTCTACACATGGAGAGGCCAAACTACTAATCTGTTCTACTCTACTCTTTTTTATTCTACTCTACTACACAGGTAAGCTGTCATTTCTAGACTACCAAAGTGGCTATTTTCGAACATCATTACTCCCCCTTTGAAATGAAGTATATACG
The DNA here is from genome assembly GCA_022813445.1 of Neophaeococcomyces aloes. Lineage (NCBI taxonomy): Eukaryota > Fungi > Ascomycota > Eurotiomycetes > Chaetothyriales > Neophaeococcomyces > Neophaeococcomyces aloes. The sequence goes on from JAKLMK010000017.1 coordinate 263,730, forward strand.
ATCCGATCCCAAAATTCGGCCCGTACCCTACCCATAATGTCTGGTCCGAAAACCCCGAAATTCACTTATACATCATCTGAAGTAAGCAGCAATTCAAAGCCACATACTCTGTGAAACACCATCAGTCCCACACACACTCATTCAATGGGATGACAAAGCACATCTCCACCCAATATCGATCTATCTATTCTACGTTCTGACAGTCTAAGCACAAAGCAGGAACTCAAACGACATGTCTGATCATACACATTGACATGACAATGGCTATCCCAAGAAGCTCTAACTCACTCTTAACAAAAGCTCATCTGACAGACAACAAAACCGGTTCCTGACAGACAACTCATTACCGTCCAAACCATCGGTTTACCGTCCCAAACCAGCAACAAACACTGATGCCCTTCGTCGTCGTCGATATTGTCTGTACTTGAACGAGATATCTAACCACCACCATGTCACCCTGCAAACCCAATCTGATGATTGCTTACCTGCTGTACGCCCGTTGCTTTGTCGACTGTCTTGGCTCACGGAGCATGGTACGGTAGGTCAGTCAGCCTAGTACAAGTCAGTACGGCAGCTACTCTTCTTAACTCTGGTGTTTCTTGCTTTTGCGACTGTTGGGTTCTGATGTTTATTTGGTCTTGTGAGCTGCGTTCATGGCCGTTATAATGTACCTTCTGCTGGGTATTTGATTAGATGTAGTGGTGTCACTGATGGTTGATTAGGATTGTGGTTAATATTTCTTACCTATTGTTGTTGCTTTGAAGATGTGGTGTCGATGTGGGAGACAGTGGTCCACCTGATTAGTATGATGCTGATGATAGCGGAACAGTCAATAAGTTAGAGATATGTCCAATTTTAACAGCGTCTTTCTAGGATTCTATCAACATGCTTCATTCGATGCGTGGTCGAACATCTACTTCTTCTCCTTGGGCGCCAACATCAGCTCTGGCTTAACATGTTTGTCGAAATCCTCTTCGCTCAATGCCTTTAGTTCCATTGCGCTCTGTTTCAGGGTCAACTTCTTCTTGTGCGCGTTCTTGGCCACTTTGCTAGCCATATCGTAGCCAATGACAGGGTTCAGACAGGTGACGAGCATCAAACTAGGAAGGTCAGTCAGCAAATTCTTCATCGTCGTTGAGTGGGAGTTAGGACACATACCTTTCGTGTAACAGCTTGCCAATCCTTTCTTCATCCGCCTGCAGGCCATCAACAAGGTGCTCTACAAATCCATTCATGGAATCACTGAGAATGCGAATGCTATGTAACAGGTTTCGAATCATAAGCGGTTTAAACACGTTCAACTCAAACTGTCCACTCAAACCACCAACTGTAGCAGCAACGTGGTTTCCCATAACCTGTGCTGCAACCATCGTCAAGGCCTCGCACTGAGTTGGGTTGACCTTGCCCGGCATGATTGAAGAGCCAGGCTCGTTCTCTGGCAGAATAAGCTCTCCCAGACCGCATCGTGGACCGGAGCCGAGATATCGAATATCCTGAGCAATTTTGAAGAGCGAACAAGCGATTGTGTTGAGTGTGCCGGAAGCTTCGACGATCGAGTCGTGAGCAGCCAGGACCTCAAACTTATTCGGTGCTGTAATGAACTCTGTGCCAGTCATCTTTGTGACCTCCTCCGCGATACCCTCAGCAAAGCCCTTGAAAGTGTTCAACCCTGTACCAACAGCCGTTCCACCTTGAGCGAGCTGTCGAAGGTGCGGGAGGGCAGCTTGGACCCGTTCGAGATTGCGGTCTAGTTGGGCGACATAACCGGAGAACTCTTGGCCAAGAGTCAATGGTGTAGCATCTTGCAAATGTGTCCGTCCAATCTTGATAATAGAATCAAAGCTCTTGCGCTTCTCATCGAGAGCATTTCTGAGATTCGTGAGGGCAGGAATGAGCAATTGTTCCATGTCGAGGACAGCGGCAATGTGCATGACGGTTGGGAAGGAGTCGTTCGAAGAGGCGGACATATTGACGTGGTCGTTGGGATGGACTGGCTTCTTACTACCCATTTCTCCTCCAAGAATCTCGATTGCACGATTCGAGATGACTTCGTTGGCGTTCATGTTGGACTGGGTGCCGGAGCCGGTCTGCCAAACAACGAGAGGGAAGTGATCCATCAGTTTCCCCGAGGCGACCTCCTCTGCTGCCTGTACGATGGCATCTCCGACCTTAGGATCGAGGCCATATCTCATGTTTACTTTGGCAGCTGCACCCTTGAGGATACCAAATGCCTTGACAACACCGTCTGGCATTCGATCTTGCGGTTGGTTGATCTTGAAGTTTCCTAACGATCTTTGAGTCTGAGCACCCCAGTATCTTGTGTTGTCGACCTCTAAAGGCCCGAAGGCGTCGGTCTCTGTTCTTGTGCTTCCCATTCTTGCGCTTGTGCTGAAAGCTGCTGTCGTCTGTGGTATGCTAAGTCGGCTTGTATAGAGCTTCGGGGAGGTATAACTGGGCGAGGAATATGCGGGCAGACATCTTTGTGAGAGACGAATGGAACCACTTATGCTCCCCCGCAGATACGATTTCACAGCATGTGAACTTCCAAAGCGAGTGCAAGCTCGAGCAGACATCTTAAGGTGGATGCTGTGCAGCAGTAGAAGGTTGCTGTGATGGACCGTCTAGAGGTAACAGTACAGCCAATGTTTGGTAACAGACAAAGTCCCAGACTGAGCTGCAGTGCTTTCACAGGTCCGGATATATCAGTCCGTAGCTAGAATTATTATCTGATGGTGATGCTGCTGCGCAGAGCTCTGAATATTTGTTTGGAGATGCGAATTCGTCCGTTCCGCCAAAAAGCTTCCAGTTCGGAACACTCCGGCCGTATAAATTGCGGCAAGGATTCACTAAGAAATATTGACTTGCGGAACAAAAACAAGCATTAACAGAAGAGCACTGCATGTTTGTAAAACACAAGAGATAGTATTTTCCGATGATTAAGGTCTATTAACGGCGCTCAAAAGGAAATATACAAAACATTTTCCAAAGATTAGTGCCAATGTGCAAGTCCGTCTTGCGCCTGTCGCGTGCTAGGGGTAATCGGGTATCATGAGAAATGGTAAAAAGAATTCTGGAGGAGGCGACGCTGGCATATTGAGAACCACCCAAACACACTCTTCTATGCTTGACCTTGGATGAGCTTGGAAGCATTTCCGATCATAAAGTCCTTGGATTTGGCCATCTTGATCATGAAACTGGGAAGTCCCCAGCCAAACGCAATGCCGACACCCTGTTGGGAGCCGACTGGGACGATTTGCACCTCAGACTTGAACTTCTTGTAAATTTTCTTGGTTCGGGCGCCGTGATCTATTGACCTGTTAGTGTGCGCGAACAATGGAAGGAGGTGCTTGCAGTTACCTTGTCCGTCAAGATCGAGTCTGATGCTCTCAACGCATGCAGTATAACCCATCTTCGTGTCCATGATTGAGCCATCCGAGTAGCTGCCAACAGTTCCGCAGCAGTATACACCGGTCGCATTAGGAGCAGTAACTCGGAGGGTGTGCTCATCTGTCAAGACCTTGTTCCTCTCATTCAGCCATTCCTTGGGCACGAATTCACTGTTGGGCTTGTCACCAGTGGCGCCAATGTAGACATCAACAGTCTTGGTTTCTCCGTTGCTCAGCTGAAGGACCATCTTGTTGCCTACTTTTTCGACCGACTTGACCTGAACGTTATGGGTAACTGTAACACCCATCTTTTCGAGCATCTGCTGGGCATTTTGGCCGGGCTTCTGAGCCTGGAGTTTGCCGAGCAGTCTTGAACTACCCGACAGAATTGTGATCTCTTTTTTGCCGCCATACTCTTCTCCAAGTTCACCAGCAGTCTCGACACCTGCGGGACCACCGCCGGCAACCAAGATCGTCTGGGCGTTGGGAAGGGCAGCGTGTATCTCGTGAACTCCTTTTCGTAATGAGTCGGTTCCTCGATCGGTCGACCAAATATCGCTGTCGAAGTATGTGCCGGAGGCAATGACTAGCTGATCGTAGTGAACGTTATCACCAGTAGTCAAAGAGACGGTTCTCGCCGTAGGTTCTATATGTGTGGCCTTGGCCTTGATGAATTGGAATTTGTCGCCGTATTTCTCAAAGGTATGAAGGAAGTTCAAGAGGGCTTTGTCGAGAGGGAGCATGTGAGGTCGAGTGATAGCTCGCGGTGAGCCTATCTTCCAGTAGAACTCTTCGGAAGGACTGATCAGCACTAGCTTGTAATCCTTGCCGGATGCTGGGAGGACATCTTTAAGGAGAGCGTGTGCAACAGGAAGGCCGCCAAAGCTGGCGCCAATAACGACGACTGTATGTGGTGCAGACATTGCTCAGGAGAACTTAGAAAGTGATGATTAAACTGAATTTTGTATGAAGAGAAAAGGATGGGAATGATTTGGATGCAAAAGTGGTAAAGCCGGAACAACCTGGGGAGGCGATGGACTTTTTATATTGTAGAAGTTTCAGGGCTCACACCAAGGTTTGGTGTAAATTAGGCCTGCAAAAGACGTGTTTCAACTTCGTGATTGTAGATAGTTCCAAGTTGTTCATTCCTCCAGAACATGGGCTGAATAGCCTACTACTTATATAACTGTTCCATCAGGGTACTTGTCGACTGTCTCTAACATTCCATATCTCATTATTAATCGTCAAAATTGCACTCTTGACTGATCATCAACACGATACATTTTGATGACAACGCTGTATTTGGACTGGTGATCCCTGCAACTCCGATGAATGCAGGAGGGCGGAGTGCATCCAGTTCACTGCCAGATCTCATTGGTTCACAACCCAGGGACTGAACCCCTGTCTACCATCCACGGAGCTTCAACAAGTCGAAGATCCGTAGCCTAGTCGATTCACTTCCGGCGGCCTGGTTAGACGCTCCAATGAAGCACATGTTCAAGCACGTTGTCATGTGAAGTTCTCGCCCGAGTGGTCAATGCTTTGCAATACCATGCCACGAGGTACAGTAATACATTAATTTGTACTGTGTGTGCGGTTCAAGATGTGTTTGTTTCATTTGGATCATGCCCTGCCTGCTTTGGACCCGACCGTGATGGGGCACGAAAATCCTGTGGCCTCGGACAGGTAGGACAGGGCTTTACCAAGCATTTGTAAGTACCTTATATAGTGCTTACATCTTACAGTTATTCGCGGAAATGAAAAGATTCGAGTGTCAGTAGGAGCGTGGCTTAGACCTTCCTAATGGCCTGCACCGAGCGCATGCAATAGACAGTTGAAGTGGTCAGCTGTACGTCTCAGCTGTGCTCAACTTTCGAAAACTATCATGAAGTGTGCAATAGGGACAGAGGTTCTTGGTCGAAGATGATCCACACCTCAAACTAAACCATGTCATCGCATGCCCTTACACCCTCATTGTCGTCTCGTCTCAACAGGACTATCCGGCAAAAGATCCGTGTCAGTATCACTATCTATCACCTTCTCCCCGTCTAGCTCATTCTTCCTACTCGTATCAATCTCATTAGCATCTCCATATTCCTCACTCCCACTACTATCATCCCAAATCTCCCTGCTCTCCTGTTCGACTCTCCGCATAGCATTGGCAACGTCTTCCAGCTTACTCACCACGTCTAAAACTCCCCTGTTGACCTGTTGAAAGTACCGGTCGTTCGCTTCTCTCCTATTTCTCGCGAGCTTGATATCCCGCTCAGTCTCCTCCTCCAAATTTCTACCGTTAGTGCTACTGCTACTGCCCTGTCTGTTGCGATATTGTCCACCCGGTCGGGCACTCGCTGGACTACCACTACCGCCAAGCATCCCCGGCTTCAAAGCTCCAACAGCACTCTGCTCCTGCGTCTCATTCCCAAACTCCTCATCAACCACTTCATCTGTCTCACTCTTCGCCCAAGCCTGTGCTAACCCGAGCTGCGCACTTCGTAAATCCTCAAGTGCCCTAACATGCGTAGAACTGAAGACATGACTGGAACTCATAGCACTGAGCTCAACATCCGCTAGCGTCTTCTGCATCTCAGCCCAGACGACGTCAGCGCGAAAGTCATCCTCTTTCTTGCCGCTACCTGCGCCTCGTGCGACGCCACCAGGACCTTTTTGTGTCTGACCGACTGGAGATGCACGAGGAACAGAGAAAGACGTGGTGGGTGCAGTCGCACGGGGAAGACGCTGTGGCTTGTCTTCGGCAGAAGCTTGAGGATAATTGAGAGATAGGCGTGAAGCGTTACGAGAATGAGGGCCATGAAAGAGGGCAGTAGCAGGCAATAGTTGCGAGGGCGCGGGACCATTGAAGCGTTTGGATTTCGTAGGTGTATCCGCCGAAGAAGCCATGTCGACGAGTTATGTACTGTCAGAGCCTTTATGGCCCTGACTCACCGTAAACGATCACTTCAGCATAATTCAGTTGCTGCTTGTCGAACATGAAAGTGACGAGCTACCCGCACTGGCAGACAACGAAGTATGATCGGCAAACCTTCCCCGAAATAACCAGAACTCTTGGCAGCGCACGACTGCGGTCCAACCGCGCCAGCAGAGAATTTAGCCTCGCAAACCACCTACAACCTCCAACCTCAATCTCCAGCGTCGCCATCGCACAAATACCTTCAGTACGTCCATCGCAACCACCCATACCTCCTGGAACAAATCCTAACGAAATACCACAGCAATGACAAACCGAGGCAAGCCCCGCGGTCTCAACGCCGCCCGTAAACTCGTCCAAGCCCGCAAAGACGGTCGCTGGGCCGATCTACACTACAAGAAGCGACTGCTCGGAACTGCCTACAAGTCCTCTCCATTCGGTGGCTCCTCGCACGCCAAGGGAATCGTCCTTGAGAAAGTTGGTGTCGAAGCCAAGCAGCCCAACTCTGCTATCAGAAAGTGTGTGAGGGTACAATTGATCAAGAACGGAAAGAAGGTCACTGCTTTCGGTAGGTCTAGGTCGATATATTACACACAAATCCCAATCAACAGAAAATAAACGGAATCGACAAAAACAGCCTTGCCAAGGATTGTGAACTCTCGTGAGAAATGGAATGCTAATTCATATTGTGATTTACAGTGCCGAATGACGGTTGCTTGAACTTCGTCGACGAAAACGATGAGGTCCTGCTCGCTGGTTTCGGTCGAAAGGGTAAGGCCAAGGGTGATATTCCTGGTGTGCGATTCAAGGTTGTCAAGGTTTCCGGTGTTGGTTTGAGCGCTCTGTGGAAGGAGAAGAAGGAGAAGCCAAGATCGTAGACGACTCGACGAATATGCAGGGTTGCAAAAATGCACGGATTGAATAACACCACGACAAGCAAGCGGATGGATGTGTTAGACACTGGTGGTCATTTTATTGTCCCAGTCCACCTGTTGCTATACAGCTGCTGCTTGGAGAGGCGAGATATGTACGATGACAAACGATGCTGCTGCATGACAAGAAGTGGCATCTTTCAAGGCAGTTAGATGGTCAGTCTGGAAACTTATCAGAAGAAATACCAATGAAATATTGAACTTCGAAGCAAAACTCTACTTGCATTTCGCTGTGGCCTCGTCATATGCGTTTCCAGATCATTGGAATTCTGTGATCTCAATAATTAATGACTATTATTATATTGCCATAACGATAACATGTACATTATTAGGATGACTTTTGCCCTACAAAAATAGAGGCCACCTCCACGAATTGACCTACACGCCAGCAGGCAAGCCCCGTTCCCAATTGTTGCCTATTATACACGCTGCCATACAGTACCAGAATAAGAATCATGCTTAGTGTATGACGTCCATAGCATCTCCATCCTCATCAGCATCCCCACTTCCGCCCTCAGATTTGCCCATTCGTCCTCTAGAAATAGTGGGCGATAGAGAACCACCACGCTCCGACACAGGACTTCGCAGATCCTCTTCGTCACTGCCCTCCGGGCTATTGTGTTGACTATCTCGAAGAGACCTCCGAGTGCGAGACATCTGCAGCAAACAAGTCAGTACCACGATCACAAATGCCAGCCTCAGCAACGAAGAAACATACCCAAGACCTCACACTACCCAACAAACCTAGGCTATATCCGGCAGCGAAATCATCGCTCCTGCCAAGTCTAATACCAGGAGACTCCGCTCTAGGGATATCCAGGTGCTTCAAATGCTCCAGGGTGGTCGGGCTCTTAGCACTACCCAGCGTTGCTACAGACGCAGACGCTGTCTTCTCTCCGGAGTCCATCGCTCTCCGCATGCTCGGCGCAGGACTGTTAGGCCTGCTGATGTTGATGCCCGCATTTTGCCAAAACTGTTTCAAGTCTTTTCCGATCTCACCTCCTGCACTTGTCCAGTTCTGTTTGATGCTCTCCCTAAGTTCAGTCACATGACGCTTGATATCGAGTTCATTCTTCTTCAACCAACTGACGTTCAGCTCTTGCCTCGATGTGCCTCGTTTGAGCTGCCTGGCTATGTATTTCTCATAGTCGCGCACAATCTTGGTGATAATGCCAGTTGTCGAAACACCTTCCGTGCGCTCCGTGACAAGGAATTTCCCTTCGCGCTTAATGGATGCGTAGATGTCATCACCTTCTGCAGCACCATATGGCTCGTCATCGTGGGCTACATAGTCGATGTTGTGTTCTTCTAAAAATTCTGAAGTGACAATCCAAGGACAGTTGGGGATGACCTCGTCTACCCATTTACAGTGACGGACTGTCTCGGCACGTTCTTGGCCAGTAAGAACTGTAAGGCCCTTGCGTCGATGGGTTTCCGCGTCACCTGTTACGCCGACTATGAGAGTCGTGTCTGGAAAAGCGGTCTTGGCTTGCTGGAGCTGGCGCATGTGCCTGCAAAGCATTAGTGCTATCTTGTAAAAACAAAGTGAGTGCGGCTTACCCAAGATGAAACAGATCGAAGACACCATCGGCGTAGATTCGAACTGACCGTCCAACTGGCGGAGGGTTTGTCTTGTAACCCCCAATAGGATCTCTCAGGCCAGCTCGTCCTGGGCCTTCCATTTTCCTTTCGGTGTCATCCAGCTCTCGTTCTTCCTTTTCATCGCCGTTTCTTTCGCTGGTCGTGGTTGTGACGCGATTTTGTCGTCTCTTAGACTTCTCTTCCACTTCAGCGCTTTCCTCAGTCGTGCTCGAGGGTTCCCCAGGGTCCTGCTCGTCTGTCACATCTTCGGCTGTGATGGCTGGCACAGCAAGGTTGGTTGACGCATTGGATCTTGTTCGAGCTCGTTTGCTGGGGGGTTGAACAACCGTTTGGTCTACCGACAATTGCTTCCTATGCCGCGTGTTGGCTGCTGGAGAAGAGGCTGCCATTTCTTCCCCTGAAGCGTCTCGCGATGACGGTTGCTGTAGTTCAACTGCAGATGACTTCGTTCGGTCCGACACAGCTCCTCGCTTCCTCTTAGAACTGCCGGAGGATGATGGTGTCGACATGATGTGGATTAGATATCAATCTAGACAAGTGTTCTTGAGGTGACCCAGCTCATCTACTTTAAGCAGGGTCTGCTCGTCAAGTAGATCAAACACGTGGCTTCGCTATCGATAATACAACAGCTTGGATAGGGGTGCGCCAGGGAGATTTGTAACAAAGAGAAACGTAGTTGAGGTTAGAGAATATCAGTAAGTTCAATCATATTCCAACTCATCAAGCACAGACAAGTGTGCAACACGCCAATAACTCGCGACCAACTTTTCAGACCAACGTCATATTGCAGCGAGGCTTCTAAATGCACAAGGTAGGTACCTAGCTCTAGTACTCCGTATTCCCCAGGGCTCGGACATAGGTAGGCAAGTAACAACGCCTGATCGATCCTACCTATCCAAATCATGAACCGCATTATGCACTCCACGACTTTACCACCAATAATATCAATGGCAGAGATGAAAGATCGATATTGGGTGCATATAGAGCCTTAGCAACGGCCTCAAGGTGGGCGCGAGATAACACCGCAGTTTACAAGCACTAATTCTCCTCCGTGGCGGTAAGCTTGAGTTGTCACTTGTACTCACTGCGGTAGACCAATTAGAGGGGTGGCTCCAAGATTCAAAACGGCCTGTTGAAATTCCTCGTAAACTGCGGTGTTATCTCGCGCCCACCCTGAGGTCGTAGAGCTGAACAGCACGCCCCCTTCAAGTCGCCCCAGCTACATGTAGTCAATGATTTGTTTATCGTAATAGCTGTCATGCTCTACATGCTATGGGGTATCAAGCTTGAGTCTGGTACGTGCAGTGCATGAGTCGTACGCAAATGCCATATTGCGTCCCTATCCATCATCACTTGCTCCCGGGTGTATCAGCCACACCTTGGATACTCGTTTTGGGCCCAAGCGGCAGACCAGCATGTCCTGGAGTGTTCTGCTCCTTGCTGTTTTCAGATGCGGTCTGAGGACCAGGTGTGCCTTCTCGATCGCTTCTTGCTGGGTCATTGTCGGTGGTTGTGGAAGAACCTCTCTTGGTCTGATCTTCATCATCCTTGTTGTCGTCGTCCATACTATGATCAAACATTTCTGTATCATCTGTTGAGTCTGTCAAAACCTCTGTCCCGTCACCAAGAAGTATTATGCGGCCATTCCTACCTCCAAAACCCTGGTGTCGATGAATGTCCAGATCGTACTCATCCGGACTGTCGTGATCAAACGAATGGTGTGCACCTGGACCTCGGAATTCCGCTGGGCTCATGTTAGATTTTTACTGCTCCGATTGGTCCCGGTCTGACTTGCCATATTCTGGCGGTGCACAAGGACCATCCCCATCCGCCACACGCTTCGCAACCATGTCGTACCATTCTTGTTTGGATTTGCCATGAAGAAGGCCGATCACGATCATGGTCATGTTGTCACAACCAACACCTCCAGTTTCGCTATTGGACGCGAGGCAGTTGTCCATCATGTTTTCGCATATAGAATGCAATTCCTGTTTCGCAGCGACCCCTCTCCGTACAAATTCGACGACAGCCTGAGATGACTGGCAATCCCATATTCCTACATAAAATCAGTGTCCGTGAGGGTGAAGATAGAGCTACCATACCGTCACAAGCAATGACCAGAAACTCATCATCTTCAGAGATATCGTGTGCGACTACATCAGGGAAGGCAGTAACGATTTGCTGTTCTGGTGCAAGATCTGCACTCTTCTTGAACTCGAAATCACCAATGGCTCGTGACAAAGCTAAGTTGCCATTGACTCGACCGAAGTCCACGAAGCCACCTGCAGCACTGATACGTGCTTTCTCGCCTGTTGAATATGAGTATGTAATATTGTGATCAAGGAGCCATTATCTTGCCTTCATTCTGTGGTTTGTGGTCAAAAGATAGAGGCTTAGCCCTGCCTTTTACTCCAAGCACAGTTCTTGAATCTCCGGCATTTGCCTTGTTTGGTCAGCAAATCGATGTCTGCTTGAATTGTTCTGTGGCTTCTTACCACCCATATCTTTTCTTTTGAGATGATGCCAACTGAGGCAGTGCACCCTGACACTTCCTCTTCATACCTCTGGTCTATCTTTTGTCAGTGGGAGAATGGAATTACGAGTTTTGATCCGTACCGCTAAGGATAGCTCTGTCCGTAGCTAAGAACCCATCTTTCAATGCTTGTTCTATATCGCCTTTAGAATAAGCTTCTTGTCTGGCGACAATCTTGTGTATGTTTTCGCCCGCGAATTGTGCAACCTTCTCTCCTCCATGACCATCGTATACTCCAAAATAGGCCATTCGTTTCTCCGGCGACGCAGGACTCTGCTGCTTGCCCTCAACTTCAGATTGTAGATCAAGGACTGCGGCATGAGCATCTTCCATACTTATTCTCCATCCTTGCATGGCTGACAAGCCATACACAACACAGTCATCTTCGCCCTTGTCGGAGATCTAAGCACACTCAGTATCAGCAATGGTTCTGTCTTGGAGATCCGCCACAGGTGATTTCACATGCAGCACTCGGTCTGGAAAATTCTTGCATGGCCGAGTATGTTGCCATGACTGCGGGGGACAACGGATGGGAATGTTGTACCTTTTCGACCACGGGCTCGGATAGTGTCTGACCCATTGTCGGAAGGGGTATTCAGTCTACGAGATTTGTTCTATCGTTTTCTTGTCATGCAATGTGGTAAAGATAAGCGGGATAAATCGAGGAAAAGGGCTGCGAACGACGAAAGCAAATAGAATATAAGCTGCAGAAGCCGCTGGACTGTCGTGCGTTTTGTGACTCGTGACGTGCTAGAAGGTATTCTGTACAAGGAGAAATTTTGTTTGCAAAGGATGCTTTCTCTTACACTGTTAGGGTACTCACGCGATCGAGGCTTGATTGCGAAAGAAGTTGAGCAGTAAGATTTGAGCCAGGGCAAAGCAGCCCACCCTAGTCCTCGAATATGTCATTTTGCCAAGCAAACGGAGTACCCCAGTCGTCAAAAGTCCATGCCTCGGACAGGCATTTTCCCTTCAGGACCACCAACCTCATTGCCGCCCTTAGCCATCGCATCCTGGACCAACATATCCTTTTACAACGCGAAGATGTTTCAATTAGGTGATCGTAATTCTGATCTTTACAGATAATGCCTATAAAAAGCGCAAGCTATTCGACTGACTTTGTTCAGAAATCTGACTTTTGAAACTTCTTGAAGCGGTCGTTACCATCGCCTGTCCTCTGGATGGCTGCGCAAGCCATTGTGTTGCTCTGTTCTCTTTATTGACCTGTTTATCAGATGCCTGTAGACGCTCATTTTCGCCGTGTCTGAGGCCCCAGAAGCTTGAATCCTCTATGCTTCCTATAGTCGTCCAGTCATGTTCACCATCGTTCGTTGCGACAGAGAAGGAAACACGTCCACCTCCATCTGTGCTCGAAGTTGAGTTCCTGCTCACTCGTTCATTCTCGTCATATCTCGAGCCGCTGCTTGATGATGAAGCCTTGCATCTACCTTCCGCTTTGGTTTTCCCTGTACTTCCTGGAGACAGGTTTCGATGAAGGCTGAAGTCCAGCCGGCGTGTAGGCGATATGGACCACCTGAAGCCGTGGGCGCCACTCGTGAATCTTCCTCTTTCTGCCATCGATGATGTCGGCACTTCACGCAACGTTGTTCTGTTCGGAGGCAATACAGGACTTCTTAAACCCGAGCCATGACCGAGACCGCTGGACCGTCTACCGGTGAAGCGAGATGCTTGTGCTGGAATTCCAGAACTGTCATCCACAATGGCTATCGCTGCAGGCTTGCTCGAGTCCAAGCTGATATGAGAGTCTCCCAAGTCGAGCATGATCTCATCCCAACTGGATCTTGTTTGGGGACTTTCGACAGCCTCTTCGTCAGCATCCATTACTTGTCTTACGCGCGATCTCGCAGTGTTTGTCCAAGGCAGGTCTATTCTCAGAATTGGAGAGGTCCTCTGGGTCATCTGTTTGATTCTGGAATGTGTCGGACTTTGAGCAGGCGTTGCCACAACCTCAGACAGGGAGCTTTCGTTCTGTGGCTGAGGAGTATCCAGACGAATGGGAAGTTGTTTACGCTTCTTGGATGACCTCTTGAACAGGTAGAAGATGAAGCAGATGACAAGAGCAGTCAGGACTGGTAGCGCGATCGTCAGCGCCAGGGCCTTCTTCCTTGAATCTGTGTTGCGAAAAGACGTTTGTCCGGACGGTGTAGCCCCTGCGGCTGTACTTGTCGGAGACATCGTCCCACCATCTGGTTGGCTTTCTGTTGGAGTGGAAGACGAGTATGCTCCTATGATCATGATTGTAAGTTGATTAACCTGAACAGTGTCGTTGTTGTCATGAGTCGATATCGAAATGTTCATTGGTCCTCTTCTAGTCCCGACTGGTACCAGACCTTGAAGTGTTAGATTTGACTGCACAAATTTGAGCCAAGATCCAGCAGATCCGAAGTCTACATCATACTGCTCGTCATTTCTTCCATTGACGAGGTCTGCGAGAACATAGCTGAAATACTGTCCCGCAGTGGCAGTCGCTGTTCCTAGGTCTATCACGATTGGATTGTTATGTAACGGTCCCGACAGCTGGAGTTGTATGTCCATACTGGCAAGGTTATTCTGATCGTCGACAACACTAACTCGAAATAAAGTGTTTTGCAGATCCTTGGGTGACGACCCACTAAAAGAGATATCTTGTAAATTCAAGGTCAACCATATTGGTTGGTTAGACGAAACAGAGACAATCGTAGACCGAACGATTGGCTGAGTATCGCGACGGAGAAAACCGATCAGAGATGGAACGTGAACCAAGTCACCTGCAGAAGCATTGACTTGCTGGAGTGGCTGTGCGAATGCGAGAACGTGGTTCGTGACCGCGATCGAAAACGTGAGTGCGGATTGTGCGAAGCCTACTACCTGCGAAGCAGCGATCGTAAAGGTATAAGTTTCTGGGCTTGCTTGAGGTGTCAGAAGTGGCGGAGTTGTTCCTGAGAAGGAGATCCTAATGGGATCGAATGAGATCCATGCTGGAAGAGGTGTATTGTCCACAGACACAGCATAATACTGTGTATCGTTATCAATCCCTTGAAATATCGTATTGCCCAAACTCAGGTCAAAGTAGGTGGAGGGATGCAGAAGAACGGTTGATGGGACAGAGAAACTTCCTAGATATCTCAATTGTTGCACAAGCATGGTCTGATTGCCAGAGATAGCGTTATGGTCGATGACTACCAATGTAGCAGCTTCAGTTACTGTTTCACTACCACCAGAAGCTCTGATTCCGAATTGGAAATGACCGACATCTTTAACCGATGGTGTGCCTGATAAAATCCTTGTCTGCCCATCCAGTTGTAGCCAGTTCGGGGCTGTGGCCAATTCATACTCGGTATCGTGGGATTGCAAGGAAAATGTATCTGGAGAGAAAGCGAAGCGGAATGCTTGGTTAGCTATCGCAACGGGAGGTAATTGCGAGTTAAGCGGAAAAGCCACAGAGAGCTGAGCGATACCGCTCCTGAGGCAGAGAGCTGCAAAGACGGTCAAAGCATGATAGGAAAGCATTCATATCTGGCTTTTTTGGCAGAAATGCTCGCACAAGAAAGACATCCAAGCATTATAGCTTCGCAGCCCTGGTGGTATGTCTGACCATTGCATGATTTAGATGGTATGTAAGTGCTCAGGCAATAAGCGGTTACTGCATAGGAGCGGTAACACGGACGCAAGGGGTATCGAGGGGTAACCACTCGAGCATCTTCATGTGCTGAGCATTGCCCGACGCAAAGGAATGCCTGGATCACTTCGATAGCAGTTCCAAACGGACTGTGTTGAGAGGTAGAACGATCTCCTTTGACTAACCTCCTGCATCACAGGCTCGACCATGCTGGGACTGAACAAGATAGGATTCGTTTTTGGCTGTTCCTACGATGGTCATCCACATCAACGTAGCAAAAGTGGCGGTGACTCATGATCGTTGGACTGCACCAAGCCATCGCTCTTGAGGGGGTCGGTTGTTCTTCAAAGTAGGTAAAGTATTCGTGGTTGAGGTACTCTGCAGAGCAGTTGGTTGCCTGGGCTTGGCGATATTTCTTAGCAACAGGCTCGGTGATTGGATTATTGTTTAATTTATAATTTTATACACCGATCCAATCCATTTCCCATTCTCCCCGCCATAACTCTAAAGCACACTCTGACTATACCTACTATAAATCCACTGTACGGTGAAGGTCCTGGATATCTGCATGTTGAGTTTCTTCGAACGCTTACTCTTGCATAACTACATATCTCATTGTATTGACATCAAGTCTTGATTGATCTTGCCCGACACGTTGTTTATCATGCCGAAAGACAACAAACGAGAGAGAGCGAAGGAGGTCGTTGATATCCTGGAAGAGATCTCGACTCTATTGGCAAGTCAGATGTGCGACTTTAGGCATCAGACTAACAAGACAGGACACCGAGCTCGATCGAAGTCAGTTGTCGCTTTGTGTCTCTCTTATCGAAAACGGTGTGAACCCTGAGGCACTAGCAGTATGTTTGTGTTCACGTTATACGTATTACGGCTGACTTAGCCTGAAGACCGCCATCAAGGAGCTGCGAGCTGAGGTGAACAGAGGCATGAAGGTCGACAGTCAAGAGGTTCGACCAGACTCCAGCGTCTCCGATTGATGGCATACTATTGTGGCTGCTCTTTGTTTCTTCGCACCACGTCCCTCAGGCAGCAAGCTCGAGTCCAACACCAAAGCTTCACATCACAGCCTCAACTACGGGTTTGTAAGCTATGTTATGGTTACCAGGTACTGCAGCCATGACATTCAGACTGTTGTAGTCCCGTTTTACCATCGGACAGCACGTGGAGTGACCCGGCAGATACGTACCGAAGTTCTGGACTCAATTCACACCGTTACACTCATCCACCTTGAGCAGTTTGAGTATCTGCTGATGGCAGGAGTATGATCAACACAAGATATTGAGCCTGCTTTACATCGCTCCAACCCGCACGAACGACACGGGTGATGGCTTTGTGCCGACATGAAGCCCTCCTGAACCGAGAACCGCTGTCACATCTGTGACTCCAACATTTCAGAAATAGATACTGTCAGTGTGGTAAAACATCTAACGAGAAGCATTGCGAAAATATGACAATCTGTGTATGTCAACTCGTGTCGCGTGGAATCTAACAATCGCCATACATGGGTCTTCGGACACGAGGACGTCTCATAGCGAATGCGTTCTTGTCCTGGAAAATCAATATTTAACATATATTCGACTGTATTGCTTGTTCGCTAGCCAGGGAAACTGGCCAAATCAAAAATGATCGGGTTGTGAGCTAGTGATTGCAGATTCCGTGTGGCGAGCAGGTCGACCAGAGCTTGTCCTGTGGAACGATAGCACATACTAAATGTACATGTATACATGTATGTACATGTAGGTATAACACGCAATGTGAAAATGTGTTGTGATGTAATGACGTGTAAGAAAAGATTTATGTGCACGTCGTCTTTTGTGTATCCCACTCTTCATTGTGATATTTATGGATTATATTCAAGATTGCTGCTCACTACCTGTCACTACCAATCTCAATCCGGTGGAACGAGGATAGTCTCGACACTTATTTGAGACAACCGCCTAAAGTCCTTACGATGCTGGCGTTAGCTTTAACTGCAGAGCTCAACGGGTGGTGACAACGAGAGAAAGAAGTAGACTCACAACTAATATGTTCCAGTGTGACTAACCTGAAGCCCACCGATACTGCCGATTCGCCGTACTACTACACCTTCAAAGTCCAATGCACATCTTGCCGTGAAACTCATCCCAACTGGGTCGGCGTGAGCCGTCACGTAAGTTTTCGCAATGGTTGGGCTTGAGTCTGTCAAGCACCGAAGCGCATCCTTGAAGCCATGTCTACTGAGAATGAGTTACGAACAGCCAGTGTGGTTAATCCGTAATGTTACAGGAGATGAACGACCAGTCCGGGAGCAGAGGTGAGGCAAATTTTGTTTGGCGATGCAAGAATTGCAAGGTCTGTGGAGGTGAGCCTAAATTGTCTGTGGTGCTGACCTGGACAGCGGGAATCAAGTGCAACAATCAAGGCGGCGCCAAACGTATACGAGGCAGCATCTCCTGCGAAGCCGAGAAACATCATTGATATTGACTCGAGAGGGCTAGAATTCACTGCTTTCAGACCAGATGTACGCTATTTTCCGAAAGAGCAGAGACTAAGCTGACCTGCCAGGGGGAGTGGGAGGCTACCGGAGCAGAATCGGGAACCAAATTCTCTGGCATCGACTTGTCAGAAGGTGAGTGGTTCGACTACGACGAAAAAGCGGGCGACGAAGTGAGCATCAAAGACATCAAATGGGAGGTCCGAAGGGCATGAATTCACCACCTTGAGCGTCTTAGAGTCATGATTAAGCACAGTGCATGCGGAATATAGATAGTTAGGGCGTAGAAGTTCTGGTTGATGGAGGCAAAGTGTTAGTGCTGAAGCACAGGGATAGGACGGACTGTGAAGGAACATCACAAGCTAGTCCTGAAAAGGAAAGATGTGGATTTAACTATTCGGACGAGGCTGCGAAATTTCGCAGAACCATCATACCCAAAATGTTAGGCAATGCACCCTCCATGAACGTGCACATTCAAAACAATTTAGACTTACCAAAAATCCCCTAGTCAGCGATTCTGCGCCGGCCTCAAGATGAATGTAAGTTGCACGATCACCATGACTGGGGAGATTTGTTGACCTATCTCCAGTTTACGCCGGTTAATCCTCGACCATTACTACAATCACTGTATGTTGGAATCCTCACAAGCTCCCCTTGTTGTAGTCGAAAGAAGCGCGACACTTTCCGAACACTGAACTCCCTACTAATATACCTTCTGCAGGATCAACGATGAGGTGGTCGTACGGCTCAAGTGGGGTCAAACCGAATACAAAGGAACTCTGGTCTCCGTGGATTCCTACATGAATATTCAACTCAACGGTACGGAAGAGTACATTGATCGAAAGCACACAGGTACTCTTGGCCAAGTCTTGATACGGTGCAACAATGTTCTCTGGATATCTGCTGCGAAGGGTGTTGAGATGAACGGGACAGCGGCTGACACTAAAATGGAGGGTTGAAGGCAGCTGCTCGACCAACAGGATTTGTCCATACTATAACAGGCATATATGTACCGCGGAACTATCAGTTGCACGGTGAAGAGCTGTTCGCTGCACAACGATACATGGCTCATGAGCAGCTGGATGCATGTCTGAAGTGGTCTCATGGTCGCGGTACTGAAGCCTTCGGAGCGAAGCTCTCACCGCCACAAAGATATCCTCAAATCTTGCGCAAAGGCAATTGATGCGGCACAAGGCAGCATGACCAAATCAAAACCAAAACACGAAGCCATTGTGTGCACGAAAGTACACAGCACTTCCGCACGCAGCATGGTGGAGCAAAAGACTGGGAAATATTCTAGCTTGGACTGAAGCAGCATGCGTCAGTTCATGAGTGAAGGAACATCGCGAGTTGACGTGGTTCATGCTAGATAAAGCATAGCAGAATAGATCGGCGCAATACGCGCACGCCTGAAACGTGTTCACTAGCATTTTCCTTTCCATTTTCCCGTGAATTGCTTCGCTTCAGTCGCGTACACAGAACTGTTCGCAAATAATTCTTATGTATACAGGCACGGGCCTCGTGGAGCAGCGAAGTGAAGCACAACGGCATCACACACGGAAGAGACGCCTCAGTGCCTCGCAGACACAACGTCATTCATGCCTGATCGTGTACACTATGTTGTTGCGGCTGTGCCCTCTGCTTACGAATCCGGTACAGCTTTAGGTCTGCACACGTCTCTCCTACATGTTGATGTGTTGCCTCAGGCAAGGAAGCTACGCACATTGTGGCAACGCACTGATAAGATGTGACACCGAAAAACGTTGCCAAGGCCTGATTGTACGACTACTAAGGGTCTTGTAAACGGACTACGGAGCTCGATCGACTGCTTTGCGTAAAGAAGCTTTCGTCTATTTTGAAGCTCCGAGTGCGCGGCCAGCCTTCGGTAGCACGGCACGGTGTGCGGCGAATGCGTTTTTTCAGCAATGCGATCTTGTGCTTTTGTAAGCCGAGGAAGACACTGCAGAATGAGGGCAAGGAAGCAAAAAATATTTCCTCTGCATGGCGCCGGGCCTGGCTTCGTGGGTGCTGGCAAAAATTTGCGATGAGTGAACGCTTTCAAGCCACAAACCTTGGCGTGTCGTCCCGAGTGAGCCACTTCCCTTCAGCGGCGAAAGCTTGGAGGAGAGAGCAGCCCCTGTCTGCATGTTCTGGCTGCCGCGTCGACCTGCCTCAGAAGCCACACCAGTTGAGATCAATTGTCACTCAGCTGTGGGGAATGCCCGCCCACGATGCTCAGGTACACACTAGCTAGGATAGCGTTGAACCCTGGTGCATTAGAGCCACGCCATCATGTTGATCAATTTCGTGGAGGTCGTGTGCACTTGAAGTAAATCAACTCATTGTTTTGAAATGGCTAAGGTTAAACCGCTAGCATGTCCTCTATGAAAGCCAAGCGATGATCGGTCCAAATATATTCAATAGTCTCGACACACATTTCGTTGTTAAGAGATTTGTCTTCTAGAAACCCAAAGCACGTACCCTACTGCCAACACCACTTTCGAAACGACTTCTTGAAGACGCTGCAGCAGACAAAGCCCATCATGACTTCGAAGTTCACCGAAATGCTGGATGACAACTGTCAGGTCACACCTTCTGAGTACGACGTGCGCCTGGAAGACATCATAGCAGCCAGCAATCTCAATACTTCCCGCAGCAGGACATCATCCGATGCTAGCTCAAGCAGCAACAGCTCCTCAGAGAACTTGAGCTCATCATCGAGCTCATCGTCGGACAACCAGACAAGCACCAAAACCAAGCGATTGAGTAGAATATTGAACCTCGGCCGGCGTTGAGCAATTCTACTATTACGACCAACACATATGAACGAGGAAATTCCGGCAATACAACAAGCCACAAAGCGTGCACAAGAACCGTCTGACATCCTAGGCCACCACACGGCAGCTGTCATGACCAGCTTCTTGGTTGCATTTGCACATCATGTGGCCCGTCGAACATGAGATTCCATGGTTGCGTTACACAACAGGAGCCCTCCAGACTTGCCACGACTTTCTGGTGTGGCGAAAGACGTACACCGTCACGCGTGTACAGTACAAGAGTGTTCAGATTTACACATTCGGCTTCTACCTACTACCCCGGGGATGATTATGCAGCTTCTTGGCTGACATGCAGCCAGTCACTCCATTCTACCAATCACTGTTGGTCCACGGCGCATTGTCTATAATAGAAAACGATTGGCTTGTATTACGAGAAACGACGTTATGAGGAAACGACAGGTCTATGGGAAAAGGCGTTAACATGAGGGACATGGCAAAAGAACGTGCTTGCTAAAACCGGCAGCATTTCCAAAACAGGCACACAAGCCCTATCGAAGCCGTCTAATGAACAGGGTGTGCTTAATCATTGGGGGGACTAACAATCGATGGGTGGCTTCGGGAGACAGAAATCAGGCGGACGGTGAAACCATGGTTGAGTTCTTGCACACCGATTTGATCCGTGCTGCAGCAAACTTGAGTCATAGAAAACGTTAGCAACATTTCTGTAACTGCATCTGCGCAACTGGCACTAAAGTAATCTGCATGTTTCAGAGTTTGTTTGCAAGCAGAAGACAGATTTTCTTCGAAAAGCCGAGGTCTCCTGCCTGAACGGACATGGCACTAGGTATGTTCTCGATATCCTTTTCGGAGGAGCCTGTTAGAGGGGCACTTGATCGAAGCTATGAATACCAAACACCACAAACTCGCTTGAAGAAGATTGCCCTTTTCTGTTGACTCTCTCTGATTGGTGAATAGCCGTTGCGATGTTTTGTCCACCCACGATATATGGATATTAAAGCATTCACCGTTGATCGCTCTAGACACACACCCTCTCACCGCCAAATTTGACAACCTCCACCATCACATACAGTACATCGCATGAACCAGCATGGTCCCTGCGCATGGACATAGCTACATCCCCACATCGAACGTCTGCTTTTACTGTAGAAACGCATGCACTATGTTGTGCATTCGCCTGCTATGTACGGAAGACTTCCACATGTGCATTGGTAATGTTCCGAAAGTCATGGCGAAAGTGCTTCGAGAAATACCAATTGCAGGAACAAGCTGATTCTGGAGCGGGTGCAAATACGATTAAACAACTCGAGGTCTTTGTGTTGGCACATTTCAAGGCATGAGTCGAATGCCTGCTTCGAAGTTGATGTGCTACTGTAGTGTATGCTACAATTGCTCAAGAACAGTTCAACAATCTTGTGTTCACTGCAACCAGGGGATTTGGCTTACTGTAGTTCCGATCATTAGGGATCAACCTGATCTGCGTCGTTCATCCATCGCCTCAACCACGAGGAAACGCCCATGTGGACACGCAAGCCTCAACCACACACCACACTCCATAGCATATTGTATTGTACTGTAAGCACTCTGGTCAAGCCATCGTCCGGATATGCAAGAAGAACTGATCAGAAAAATAGCAATTTCGAGCCGGGTAAAATCGAAAAGGTGTATATCTAAAACTCGGATTTTTAGCGTTAATCGTTGCCAAAATCGCACACAGATTGAACCGGGAGGATGGCCGAGGTAAGATTAACCATAATCTCTATGTGTTGACACGATCTGACCTTCATATAGTGGTTAAGGCGCTGTGTTTAGGTATCTTTATCAGTAGATATTGAATCTAAATCTGAAACCGCAGTGGGAAACCTCGTGGGTTCGAATCCCACTCCTCTGTAAGTTACCTGTAAAATACAGTCGGAGAGTAAAATCTAACAGCTTTCCAGCAATCATTATCATATTGATTTTTTGTTTTTGCCGTTTGAACGAGTTCTGGTTACTCTTCAAGATACTTTAGGTATTCCTACCTTTTGGAATCAATAAATGAATTTTGTTAAACACAGCTACCGTAAAAAATTGTGTACGGTGCTTGGGCCGATATCTGCGACTGTGGATCAGAGCTCAGCCTTATCGTGGTCCGAGCTGCAGCATTTGAAAATATAAATCCTATTCAGATATTTTATTTGTTTACACCTCCGTTGCATTCGATATTCAACACTTCAAAATTGCAGCAGATTCCATCAATGAGTCTCGCTATCCATGGAGATTATGCTGTATAGCGCTTGCAAGTAACTGACCTTGTGTGGTCAAACCGAAATGGAGTCGTTGACAGAAGAGGTTTGGGATGTTGTCATTTCTGGCACAAGCCTACCTCAATCTTTACTTGCATTGTTCGTCTAACACATCGACGCAGCCTCTGACAGCTCTCGAGACTGACCTCGTGTCTTCTGAGACAGGGCACTTTCCAAAACTGATGTGAAGGTACTGCATGTGGATAAGAACAGTTACTATGGAGGAGAAGATGCTGGTCTTAGCCTCAGCGAAGCAGAAGCATGGATCGAAACACGGAAAAGTACGTGCACTCTCTTGCAAGCATGGACTTGGCTAACGTGGTAACTAGGTTCTCACAATCATACTACACACGGAATTTCAAAAGCAGAAGGTGATGGCCTAAATCCTTCGCGAGCCTACACTATCAGTCTCGAGCCTCAAATAATCTATGCGAAATCACGATTCCTTCCCACCCTTGTTTCGTCACAGATTCATACACAGCTTGAGTTTCAAGCCGTGGGAGCTCTTTGGGTTTTCTCAAATGGACAACTGAAGAAAATCCCCAGCAATAGAGAAGATGTGTTCGCCGATGATTCACTTTCGGTTAGAGACAAGAGGCGGCTGATGGGCCTGCTTCGTCATGTGCTGGACGAAAGTGACGAAGGATTTGCCGATGATACGTCGCAGTCGCTGAAGGTCAAGCTGCGAGAACAATTCAAGATACCTGAGAACTTGGAAGCTGCAGTACAAGCCCTTACGCTGACGACTGATGTCACTGCGAATGTCAACTTTGGCGTTGCTATCGCTCGACTGAAGCGGCATCTCATATCAAGTGGGTACTTTGGCCCTGGTCTTGCTGCCGTTATGGCAAAGTATGGAGGCAATTCTGAGATTGCTCAAGTGGCTTGTCGAGCTGGAGCTGTCGGCGGCTTCGTCTATCTACTCGGCCATGCAGTGGAATCCATACAATCAAGTCCCACAGAAGAAGATGTTCTACAGGTCAAGCTTTCTGATAGTACGAACATCCGCACGAAACGTGTTGTGGGCATGGAGGACGACCTCCCAGCAGACAGCCTGGCAAACTTGGATGCACCACAAAATGCTGCACGAGCATACCCAATAAGCCACAGCGTTAGCATCATATCCAGTCCGCTCAAAGCATTCTTCACTTCGACATTGGATACCGGACCAGTTCCAGCTGTATCGATCGTTCTCGTGGATAATGGACGAGAGCAAGCTCCAGTATATCTGCAGCTTCACTCGGAGGAAACAGGAGAATGTCCAGCCGGTCAATGTAAGTCCTCACTTTCTTTCCCACTCTCTTTTCCAATGATGAACAACTCTATAATTGAATACTTATCTACATTGGCTGAGTGCTTGCACGTTGTTGATAACCAACCTCTGACAACCTGATCTGGAAACCCTAAACCATCCATTCCTCATCTACTTTCTCACAACACACCCACTGACGAAAACCGCCGCAGGTATCATATACGCATCGACCGTGCACAACAGCTCCACAAGCCACGACACATTGAATTCTGCCATCGACCAGATCCTATCAACTTCTTCGGACGACAACAACAACCCCACCAAAGTCCTATGGTCAATGCACTACACTGCCAACAAACCATTACCCTCCCCCCACAGCTCAACCTCACTCATCCACGACAAATCTAAGCGGATACTGCAGTTCCCTAAAAGAGTCCACGACATCGCGTTCAACGACTCAATCCTGGATAGTGTCAAGACAGCATGGGAGGTGATTCTAGGCGATCGTAGTGCAGAGTATGATTTTCTACGCTTTGAGGAGCGTGTTGATGCTGGGGAAGATGATTGATGATTGATCGTTAGCAGTACTTCCATAGCACTTCAAATTAGTTCTAAGAATGTGTATCCATCAGCAGTGGATATATGTAGTCTTCACTTCCTCTCAGTTCAAGAAATCTTCCATAATGTTTCATTCTCATCCAGAGGAGCAGCAGCAGGTTTTCATGATTTAGTCTTCCATGCCTTCCTTGGTGTTTCACCTGGTTTGCCAGTCCTCTACGTGCTCTTGATTTGTGTCCGTCTAGGTACATGTATGTGCCGACCGTCTTATTCTGTGATAATGATACAACCCTAGTCTTAATAGATATGAAGCGAATGACCAAGACATATCTCGCGCCTGGCGACTGTGGTTTTCTACAATAGGAAGCATGGTATCTAGACGCATATGTATTGGACTGTAAATCAACCCAACATCTCGATCCTACAACATCTTCCACAATCACGCTCCACCAGATCTCGAATCTAAAAAACCAGCAACCTCAGAAACCCGTCGCTGTGCCAGAAGGCGAAAAATTCGGCACCAAGCTCCAACTAGGAAACCGACTCTTCTGATCCTCATGCTCCGAAGGACAGCCATCCTGTTGCCATTTCCGCTTCTGTATCCTCGCAGCCAAATACGCCATTTCATCCATAGAGTACCCGTTCTCCGCCGTCACAACCCTAGGATGAGTTCTTGTCTGCGCAATGCGCAGTAACAGAAGAAACCTGCCTGTAAGGCGGATGGCATCTGAAGAATCGACGACAGCCCACAGAACCTCGCGTACAGCGGATGGATCACGCCAGAGCGAGGCTGCTTCTAGCCATCTGGTATATAGCTCGATATCCCAGGACTGTTTAGTAACCCAGCGGGAGTTGTGGAAGTGTCTTAGTAGTCGGCAGGCTTCTCTTGGGCGGTCTTCGTCTGTTAATCGAGCTGCTACGTACATGAGGATACCGTGCTTTGGTTTCGAACCTTTTGCTTCGAGGCCTTCGAAGAATGTGGTGATGTCCTCGATCAGTTCCTGAGAGCGTCGTGGCAGGTAAGCGTACTGTAAACTCGTGGGCCAGTCTGGTGCTGCTGCTTTCCTCCTCTGCGGCAGGCTATACCACGGAGCTCGCATTTTGGACCTTTCGGTCATTGGCACTTCATAAATTGTGGTGGTATATTGGCCAGCAAACAATGATTCTAGTTCTCGTACAGCTGCGATCTGCCTCTTAAGATCTTGAGCCCCGAATTTTGTTTTGGTGCATTTTGGCCGCGATTCCAAAACACGGTCGGCCAGGCCTAAGGCATAGTTACACATGCTTCTCCAGTCGTGCCGTGGTGGAAAAGACTCAGAAACAGTGGCTCGCTCCGCAGTTTTCAGGAGGCGGCTACAGCGTTTGTGGAGGTCAAATAGAATCGGCTCTTCTGCCGCGAGTCGTAGCTCAGGAGAGAAAGGATCCTGGACTTCGCCATGAGCTAGAGCCAAACACGTATTCAAGACGTCTGTGCACGATGCACGAATGACGTACCAACCAGTCGCTATATCATAGGCAGGGCTGACTTTGGCTGTTGTGACGTCCAAGAGGGGGAAGCGTTTGCGTCGTTCACGAGTCCAACGCTGCACCAAGTCAAACCGTCTAGCTTCCACGAAAACCTGTAATGCCACACTAGAAAGCCGATAATCTGGAACCAAAGCATGGTTGTGCATGTAGTGCGTAAGGAAGTCGTAGGTTTGATCAGCGGAATGGTGCTCGGCGAATTCTTGAAGTCCAATCTTGACAATTGCAGCAAACGTAAGAGGCTTAGATCGTGCTAGATCCATCTCAATCAAACGTGAATCAGCCACAAAAGATTCGAACTTGGACCAGTTTCTGTTCAATGCGTAACCCCTGGCGATTTCGGCCAGTAAATAGCGGTTGGGCTCCATGTTACACCTGTCAAGCATCTTCTCTAGGACTTGTAGTCCAGTGTCCGGACCTTCATTTCTGACAGCACTGGCTATTACAGGCCCAATCAATCTTCCTGAGAATTCAATGCCACAAAGCTTCGTACCGTCAAGTATCTTGTACGTCTCTTTGATTTGTGCATCCAGATTGGAATTCTCTCGACAGAAGTGTACGAGATAGAGCTGCGCAAGCTTGTGACGAGTGTATGTTGATTCGTGTTTCATAATGTAGAACAATGAAACGGGGTTCAAGTCAGGGGGATCTTGCTGGAGCAGTTGCTTGATCAAAGGCCACCATTGGCGGTGCTCGACGTCCCTCCGAAAGTGTTGTGACCAGGTCCGGTGTAAGAGCTCTACCAGGCGCCAATCCTCTGGCTTCTCGGTGGCTGCATACAACTCCATTATCCGTATCAGTTGACGAGTGGTCAATTCCATTCCCTCAGACTCTAATATGTGCAAAAAGTAATTGTAAACATAGGAATATCGATCATACTCAGCGTCCGGCAACTCACCACAAATCGGTGCGTACCAATGATGTGGCGAAACTACAGGGACAGAAGTCTCTAGTCCAAAGAAGGGTGGAAGGGTATACCGTTTCTCTGAATACTTCTCTTGACTCGTATTGTTCGGAGGTCGAAACTTGGTTTGCGTTTGATCAGAGTCACCCACAGCCGAGGAGTGGCTTGCCAGGTCGCTCAACGTATTCAGAGCACCACAGATGCTGTGAACTAAAGGCAGCGTATGCAGGTCCGTCGGAGGTTGTTCAACAGTTCTGACGAGGTCGCCAGCTTCCGCGTTTCTTCGAAATTTGACTTGTTGCTTGGTTGCCGACAACGAAGCCATCGTGCCAGTCTCATCATGCAGAACAGATTTGGGTTTGTATCTCTGAGTTCTTCGTAGTTGAGAAGTAGAACTCAAAGGCTGCGAATGGTTCAACTCCTCCACATACAAATCAGCCACTTGAGCTGCTGCTGCCGCCGTGGCATACCCATGCTTGTGCGATTTAGAATATCCAATGGGTACGTATTTTACCCGGCTGTTGTTCAAATCGTGGCGTACACTCCTGCTTGAACTCAGCTCTCGTTGCGATCGTCGACCAACATGAGCTCGCGTGCTACGATCCACTGCAGCTACAGCGCAATAGGAGCCGGGTGTTGTGACGCGTATTAAGTTTCTTAGAGCCCGCAAGACATCTTTGCTGGGGACAATGGGCTTCGCGGTCATGTTGCTGTACTCGCTCCTTCATCTTGCCGTGTTGTAAAGCGATTGAAGGCTAGAACGTGATGTGGCGGGTGATCAACTGTTCTGTGGAACGATCTGAGGACACATTCGGTGCAATCGGTCGCCGAGCCTGCGAGTCACCAAGGACTGTGATTGTCAAGTTTCAACAGATGTCGATTGAAGTTGAGAGGCTGAACGACCACCAATTAATCACATTTCGTGGGAAAGTGCACTCTTGGTTGGTATGCGGTCACATAGCGCAATCCTGCTGCAACTCGGTGATGATCGACAACTTCACCAAGGTCAATTGATTGTGCACTCAAGCGATATACAGAACCTCAGCACAACTCCAAAGCAATAGCAACCACCTGTCGAAATGTCTACCATCTTGCGAACGCTGCGAAACCTCCGGAAGATCGGATTTAAAGAGTTTGGCCACCAGTTGCAATATATGGGTAGGTCTATCGCACCAGCACAGCTGTTCTGAGCTTAGTGCTCTCGCCCGCATAAAATCGATATACTTATAGAGATCACAGGCGACACAAAGGCCGGTGTACTGGTTGGAAAGGACCGATATGGCAACAAGTATTTCGAGAACTTGCAGGAAGATCTTCCTCTACGGACAAGATGGGTTGATTACAAGGACAAAGAGCTTGATGCTGGACAGATAGATCCTGGTTGGCATGCTTGGATGAGCTATATGGTCGACAAGCCGCCTTCTGAGGATCCTCTAATGCAATTTGGTCAAAGATCGTGGGAGAGTCCGGAACCTAAGATCAATAACACATTGAGCAGATCAGCTTACAAACCATACTCTACGTGGGTGAGCATTATGCTACACGAGTTCGAAAGCTGACAGCTGCGCAGAACGAAGCCGAAATATACCGCCTGGACCCCTGTGGCTAAGCCGCGAGATGGGACACCAATTGAAACACCCAAGGCTGTTAAGGCACCTCTATCAACAAGTTGAATCCCTAGTTGAACATGTAAAGTTGCATCAAGCATTATGAATAAACAGGCGCACAGGAGTACAGTAGGAATAGCATTTTCGTTGCGCTTGGGGTATCATAAATCATTTCCATGCTAACATCCTTCTGGCCAAATCACCAATGCTCAGATCATGCCTTTTGCACCTTGCGATGCATCCGAGCAGGTCCCAGCTCTTTTCGAACCTCGTCTAACTGCTGTAAGCCGAACACTTCATTGCCGTTCTTACCTCTCTTGGTCTTTCCACCGCGTCTCTTTCCTTCCCCCGGGTTGGCCTTGTTCCACGTACCAAGAAAATCGTCCATCATGCCATCGAAGTCTTGCCGCACGGCACCAGGATCCGCGAAGCTTGAGGTTGATAGGGCCGACATTTTCGACATCTTGGAAGCACCTGTCATACCAGAGATTATGGAGGCACCGCCGTCCATCTCATCTAGCTCATCAGCTTCGTTCAGGCTATACATCTTCTCGACTTGGTCGAATCGAGCATCAAGCAACTGAAGACCATCGCCACGATTCAGTGAGGAGGACGTCATCGAATAAGCACTGGGATTTGTCAATGCACCCTTCCGCTTCTTTTGTTTTAGTGGCGTGCCGTTGAGTGTGTACAGTGAGGGTGCTCTGTCTTGCACAGCTGATGCCGCGATTATGGATGCAGCTTGTGGTGGAGGTGCCCTTTTCGCTGTATCTCGTTTATATTTCGCAAAGTCTCTCAACCAATCCCCATCCTCTGCTACCGCGGTTGCTGCCATGTCGGCATCTGAGAGCTCGGACTCGCCAATATCCCGGTTCCTTAACTCAGCATTGCCACCAGAGAGTACCGGTATGTCAGCTGGCTGATGTGGCGCTTTCTCTGTGGCGTCCGACTCCCAGCCGTCGTCCTCATCAAGGTCGGCCTCGAACTCGTCAATAGCCAGCTCTCCGTTGTTCTTGCCGTCCACAACAAGCTCGCCAAAGACATCTTCATCGTCCTTCTCGTCTACATACGCATCGTCTTCTAACGCCTCCAACACTTCCCTCAATCTCGGGTCCATATCGGGTTGGAAGCCGGCGATCTCATCGGGTATATCTTGCTGGATTTCGATACCCCTTTGCTTCGTGCTCCGCGAGAAGGTTGACCAGTTCCCGTCTACTAAACTTGGTGCCACCGACTCCTCGTCATTTAGGCTAACCTCACGCAGCGCATCCTCTAGTCTTATAGTCTGACCTTTCTTCTTTCCCTTGACCTTCGTCGGAACAGCGTCTATCCAGTGACCATCGCCTGCACCCTCACCTATATCTCTCAAATGCTGCATGTAGTCATAACCTGTGTCGTCGAAGTATACACCATGTTCTGCTGCCTCGCCCTCATTGTCGCGCATAGACTCAAAGTCGAGGCTATCTTCGAGGTCTTCCAAATGCAAACCAGCTTGATGAGGCGTCTGTTTGGAGGCTGAGGACTCCCCATCCTGACCGACCGCAAAGAGGGCTCGTTCACCAGCAGAGTCATCGTTAAGGAGCGGATCGTCTTGAGAACGGTAGAGAAGTTGGTAGGTTTTGGTGGAGGGATTGTGCTTGTCGATCCATTTCCGGCGAGGCATGTTGACAGTATGCTATAATGTGAGACGGTAGGACTATATGTACGGGTAGTATCTTGGGTTGTGTCTTCTTCCGTGGCCAGGTACAGCAACTTCCAAATTTCTACTCTGAGCACATGTGCTTGGAGTCGTCTGCTACGGAATACTATGGAGATGCGGGCGTCGAAAATTATTTTGTGGAACATGGCGGAAAATCCGACAGTGACGCACATGCACCCTGCAACGCCGTGGCTGACCAAACTTCAGATCCATGAACTTTTGGTCCTCAGTCATCACACGACCACCATTGCTGCAGTCTTTGATACGGCAATCACAGCTTTCTCAAGATGCCTCTCGCAAAGTCCAAGAACGCGGTGGGCCTAGGCAACAGTCTTATGAATGACCGCTTTGGCAAAGGCAAAGGCACTGATCGCAAGAAAGTCTCAGCACAAGCCAGCTCTGTCGTGCGCGTGAATCATGCCACCGGCGAATCCTACGTTACGAACGCTGCCAAAGAAGCAGACTGGGTCAAACTAAGATCTATCACCGAACAAAATGCTATGGACGAATTCTTATCTACCGCCGAGCTGGCCGGCACGGACTTTACAGCAGAAAAGACGAACAATGTGAAGATCATCCATACTGACCAGAGTAACCCGTACATGCTTTCTGCGACGGAGGAGAGGGGTGTGAGGAGGAAGCATGCGCAGAATAGGAATAGATTGACAGTTCCAAGACGACCGAAGTGGGACGAAAACACAACGCCGAGGGAGTTGGACGAAATGGAACGAGCGAGTTTGTTAGAGTGGAGGAGAGGTTTGGCGGAATTGCAGGAGAGCAACGATTTACTCATGACACCGTTTGAGCGCAATATCGAGGTTTGGAGGCAATTGTGGAGGGTCATTGAAAGGTCGGATCTGGTGGTACAGATTGTTGATGCGAGAAACCCGCTTATGTTCCGGAGTGAAGATTTGGAGAACTATGTGAAAGAGGTCGATTCGCGGAAGAACAATTTGTTGCTGGTCAACAAGGCTGATATGATGACAGAGGAGCAACGATCGCTCTGGGCGGATTACTTCATCGAGAAGGGCATCAACTACAAGTTCTTCTCGGCACATCTGGCGAAAGAGCTGAATGAAGGGCGTGATGCAACAGAGGAATTCGAGACACGACAATCAGACCATATCGCTGACGAGGTAGCACCGCAGAAGTCAGTTCTGCGAAATGTCCAGGATCTGAACCTAGGAGAGCAAGAAGAGAGCGAAGACGACGAGGACGAGGACTACGAGGATGAGGAGACGTCCGGTTCTGAAGAAGCAGGAACCGATATGGAGGAGGGCTCCGAGACTTCACCATTATACGAAACTCTTGGCAGACCTTCGCAAAGTGATCAGCATGAGAAGACGAGAATGTTGACCGTCGATGAACTCGAAGCGTTATTTCTGGAAAACATACCCGATCTGTTAGAGACTAAAGATGACTCCAAACAGCGGAAGACGACTATCGGACTTGTTGGATATCCCAACGTAGGAAAGTCCAGCACGATCAACGCTCTTATTGGTGCAAAGAAGGTCTCGGTTTCTGCTACGCCTGGTAAAACGAAACACTTCCAGACGATTCATCTATCAGACAACGTCATCCTGTGCGATTGCCCAGGTTTGGTGTTTCCAAACTTCGCAACAACCAAAGGCGAGTTGGTATGCAACGGTGTGCTACCAATCGATCAATTGCGAGAATTCACAGGACCAGCAGGCCTGGTAGCAAGAAGAGTCCCTCAACCATTTCTAGAAAACGTATACGGCATGAAAATCCCAACAAGACCAACAGAAGAAGGTGGCACAGGCACCCCCACAGCAAGCGAAATGCTCCGAGCCTACGCACGAGCACGCGGTTTTGCAGGTACAGGCCGCCACGGACAGCCCGACGAATCCCGTGCCGCACGATACATACTAAAGGACTACGTAAGCGGAAAATTACTATACTGCCATCCACCCCCTCACGAACCCGAAATCGACGGCAAAGAATTCAACAAAGGACTCTACGACTTCGCGCATCTCCCAGCGAAACGACAAGCATGGCTCATCGCCCACGGTGACGACGAAGACTTTGACGCAACTGCAACGTCAGAAACAACAGCCTCAACAGCCTCCGCTCCTCCTCAACAAGCTTTGGGTCCGAAGTCAAAAAAGCTGGATGAGAATTTCTTTGCGCCTAATGCACGCAATGCTGGGCACATCAAGTCTCGCGCTTTCAATTATCAG
This sequence comes from Neophaeococcomyces aloes, assembly GCA_022813445.1. Lineage (NCBI taxonomy): Eukaryota > Fungi > Ascomycota > Eurotiomycetes > Chaetothyriales > Neophaeococcomyces > Neophaeococcomyces aloes. The sequence goes on from JAKLMK010000017.1 coordinate 296,047, forward strand.
TATAAAGAGCAGGGAAAGGTTGATGCGCAGCAGAAGAGCCTTAGTGGAAGGAAAGAGAAGATTATGCGGGCGTTTGAAATGGGTGTTGATCCGAGTGAGCTTGCTAATGATAAGAAGCATTTCAAACAGAGGGTTAAGACGAGGAAGCAGAAGGCTGCTGATGATGATTGAACTCGGTTTATGGGATAGCTGAATATGATACTAGCAGTATTCAATGATTGTGGATGTTCGACTCCATTTTCAAGATCAAACACTTCTTAAGACTTTTGCACTCTTTCGTATTGTTGATGCCTTTCTGGTAACTCTCGAGCAGCTCGACACCCAAAAGTGACCAGGGCATGCATATCTTCATAAATTACTGCAGACACCCCTGTTTTCAATTGCGAAACAATGCCACTTTTACCACATGCCATCTGCATTGGTTTCTGCCGCCGTCTGCTGCTAGCAGTAGATGGAGTGCTTGCCTCCTCTCAAAATTTCCAGTAGGCACAAATCTACCTCAATCACTGTACTCTCGAGGTCAGAGCTTGTTCGCTCCACATGCGAGCTGGATGAGAATGGCTTGCCCACGAGACGGTTACATCAGTCTCTCATATATCGCGCAGCGCTCTCAAATCCGGTCTGCACGAAAGAGTTCATAATGATGCTCATGTGGTTCGGGGAAGCTGTGACTCCACAGATTGAGGGCGGGAGCATCATACCAGGTGATGAGTCTTGAAAGCTCGTAAAGATATGCAGGTTCACATACTACCAAGATGTCTCGCCAAGACATCTTCCATCTCAACTCTTTTTGCCCATGCTGAGTGGCAGCTTCATCAGTGACTAGCTCGAGGGCAGCTGCTCTGAGGGTGCCTTGGACTTCGTCGCTCGCTGCGAAACAAAGGTACTCTGTGCTGAATAACCTATGTCCGTCCTTTCCGACACATCCCACAAAGCGCATGGTCTGGCCTTGATTGCGGCGGAAGAGCACCATCAAACCAGTGTTTGGTATCTGTGTGAGATTGTCACCATCTTGTGGTAGGAGCATTTCGTTCGTAGAACAGGTCAAACACGGACAGCGAGAAAGTACTAAAATGGCTATCATCAGTCGGAAGCTTCCACGAACGCGGAATTTCAGTTCCAGTCTTGATTATGCTATCGGAGGCCGATACAATGGCAACATAGGGCACAATCTGACGATCACTGAACACTCTGTCGCAGAATGATGCTGGGAATCGTGTTAGAGCTTGGGTAACAGATAAGCCGAAGGTGGTCAGTAGCTCAGGCACATATAGCACATTCGCTAAATCGATATACTCGAGTGTATATTGAAGCACTTCGTCTAGTGTGGATTCGTAACTCACTTCGTAGTCACCTTTGACAATCGCAATGCCTAGCATAGAGTAGATACGATCTCTTGGATCAGAACACTCCTGCTTGCTGAAAAAGACAACCAGTGCTTCCAGCTCTGTTAGGTGAATCGTCCCGGACTCATTGTTTTTCAACGCTGTGATATGACCCATGTAGTGGCCTCCTGCTCGGCTCACATAGTCGACGGGAAAATCCTCCGACATGTAAATGACCTCGAAGAAGGATTCCGAATCGATCCGTACAGAAGCAGTCATAATCTCGATCTTTTGTGCCAAGAGCAGCTCTTGTACTATCCACTGACGGCTCTAGTAACGATGGCGGAAAACAGTAGGAGTTCCATCCTTCAGTGCAAGATCTTGGTCTGATTCCTGCAAGATGGCTTCACGGCTTAGCGAGCGAATGAATTCACAACCACCAGACCTGAAAATGTATGACCATGATGGACTATTAACATACCCAAAGAATTTGCGAGTGTTGCCATCACCCTTACCTAGCCAAACGATCACCAGAGCCGCACCGGCATATATCCGATGCATACGCCGCACCCGATGACCACGCTCAGTATCATCGGTCTGATTGATACAAAGTACGTCGGTCCAATAATCTGTGTTCGGAAATTCGTGCTGTGCCACATCGAGAAAATTCCAGAGATTTTGTTCGATCTGTACCTCATGTCCATTCAGGTCGATCGATGGCTTCAGAGCTTCAGAGAAGACTTTGTCATAGTGCCACATGTAGGATAGAACGGTATACGGCACAGAGTACCTCATTCCGGATGACACAGCGGATTCCTGTGGCTCTGAGTCGGTTGTTCCACTCGAATCAGCCTCACAGACTCTATCGACGTGTCGAGCGGAGGGTAAGAAAATGGCTGTTTCGCCATAGTTGCTTTCAACGTAGAGCAGTTGCAAAGTGTCTGGCTTTGTCGACGGTGTCAAAACCTCGAAGACCGGAACGGAGACAAACAAATGGCTTGAAAAGAGTAGAGGCAATTACACGGGTTCCGAGCCGTTGGCACCTAGCCTGATAGCGGTATACGCCAAGGTCAACGCGAGATACTGATAGACTAACATAGTATATGTGTCCAGCACGCCGGCAGCATCACTAGGCGTGAAGGCGAGAAACCCTGTGTTCTAACATCGTGTGCTCTGCCTGTTCGGAAGACAAAAGCGCGGACTGATTGCATGCACAGCCCCAAGTAGTCTGAGAGGATTAGACGTTAACTTTATAAGGCAGAAAGGTTGGTAACAAGGTGGTTTATTCAAGTTGCAGGCATGGCTCAGCCTGCACGGCAAGAAGACACGAATGATCTTGCCGTATATTATAGGGCATTTTGCAAAGCTGGAACGTGTACTTGAGTTGAACAGGTGACGATGAAGTCGAGGCGGATAGAAATGAACGAAGCGGGAGTGGAATATAAAAACGGGGCCATGAGAGTGGAGACAGCTGTGAGCGCAACCAAATTAACGTGTCTCGACTTGCTGAGCCATCCCAATACCGACACTATCAGTTCTATCTCGAATAGTTGTTCCACGGACGTGTATGTACGTTGGACGAAAATACGAAAACGACCCAGGCCAGATATGTTTTCATGCACAGTGTTTATCGAGAAGACCGTTGAGGCAACTTATGTCCAGGTGTGGCTTAGCTCTTCCTGTCCCAAATTGCGAGAACGAAAAGGACCTTGACTTGTCGTTCTACGCATGCGTTCGTCGAGCTTTGCAAGTTCTATACCAGGCTTCTAGGTGTATCCTCGTGAGCAGCAGTTCGCAAGGTTAGCTTACCCACGCCTTCCCACTGCACAGCCGCCCGTTCAGCCTGGAAGTATGGACGTGCTCCTCGGCTGTGCTTGAAGATCAAACCAATAGGGTGATCCTGCGTAACAGTCGCGACTTGACTGCAGAAGGAACGTCTTGGCTAGGTAGTATATGAGGCACTCGCGAATCGTAGGGGAGGTCATGCGCAATTTGGCAAGAGCCTCGCAGCAAACGTAATACATGTTAGCTGATCTTTCCTGTGACAATGCTATGGCATCGAGAGCATAGGTAAGGTACATTAGGTAGGTATTGCCAATGCTTGTTCCAATTACAAAATCACCCGGGGGGACACTACCTAAGATGTTGATCAGGCACTGAATTGCACCAAAGTCTATTGCTCACATCCTCTCTTATAGCGCTGCCATCTATCTCTATTCAAGCGATAACAGTCCTTCAAGTCGTGCGAATCACACAAAGCACAATTCTTGATCGCAACCATGCAAGCCATGGAGCCTGTTGTCGCTTCCAACGACCCGCCAGGCTATGTCTGGCTCACCAAACTCCTCCCAACGACCATCATGATCAATACATTCGCAAACTTCTTCACGCTCCTCATCTCTGTTGGCGCCTATGGGCCAGCCGGACACTTCTGGTCCTCATTTGAAGTCTTCATCACACTCGCACGGCTCTTCTTCCTCATCGCGCTAACCGTCGGTATTGTTGCGTCCACGATCCTGACTTACCAACGCCATTACGTGATTGATGCATTCAGAAGAGGGAGAAATGGCGGACTGGGAAGCAAGAGTTGGATTGAAAAGTGCGCGGTGGCTTTGGTGGTCAAGGTGCCACTGGGGCTGGTGATCGTTGTTTTTATGCTGCTCGGCTTCATGTTTTGCAGTCTATGTGTTAGTAGTCATTGCTTGGCGGTGGGCTGGATTGGATTTGTTTGGGCATTGTTGATGATGGTTTTGGCGATTGTGGCGTGGGTGTGGATGGAGCATGCTTGATCAAACCAACGGCCTCATCTCCTGTCATCTCAACAATCGTGGACGGGATTTGTTCAAACAGCACCTGAAGCTGAGCTTTATTGAAAGACGGAAGAGCAACAAGAGCTTTGAGAAGCATCACCAGAATTACTGGTCACTATCATATGCAGTTTTACGCATCCCGTATTGACTTTGTTCACAGTGTTGCTCAGATGACAGCCCAAATGGTCGCTCCAAAAGTCAAGATGCCTGGACGCTATGATTACTTACTACTGGCTGTCGCTCAGTAATCGGCTCCGACTGTTTGACACTAAACTTCTTGTTGCAATGCAGACAATTCGTTTTCGCTTTCCTTGCTGAGCGCTATTCCAATTTAGGTTGTTCGTGCGAAATGAACCTCGTCCATCTCCTCGCTTTCTCTTATGAGTACATATCAAGAATAGTTTCGGGTTGCACCACCCGGGCTCGCCGCAAACATGTACCTCTTCGAGAAATGGTGTATGCTCAGGCCCTCCGTTCAGGGAAATTCGCGCGCCTTCCACTCAAATACTTGTCCTATAGCATGCGTCTACCCAGGTACATCGGTTGGTCAGCCGAGACCATCAAGATGTATAAAAGCACCATATGCTTTCTCGAGATGAAGCTTCCAAGCCCACATCCTTTGTACTCTGTGAATATTTTCCTATCATGGAACCAATACCAAAGCCACATGGTCTGCCTATCGTGGGTAACCTGTTCGATGTCAGGCATGAAGATGGCTCCCTCAAAGCAGTAGAACGTCTAGCCGACATCTACGGTGATGTCTTTCAGTTGACCGTGGCCGGGAAGAACACCATTTTCGTCTCTTCTGCTGAACTACTCAAACAATTCATTGATGAAAAGCAGTTTGTGAAGCTACCCCCGCCAGCGCTGACGACTGGGGATAGCGTCAGAGGCTTGTTTCTCGCTGCGAGTGATGATCCGGACTGGCACCAAGCACACCGAATCTTGGCGCCTGCTTTTGGGCCTCTGTCAGTGGGGGACATGTTTGAGGGTGAGTCTCGTCGGTCCTAAATTGAACTCTGGCTGAGCCTTGACACCTTAGGCATGAGAGACATTGCAAACCAGCTATGTCTGAGATGGGCACGTATGGGTGAGAAGCAGGAGTTCCTCCTCACTGACGACTTTACAAGGTCGGTCTTCACGATCCAACCTGTTATGCTGCCAGTACTGACGTTGAGCAAGACTGACGTTGGATACAATCGCATTGTGCACTATGGATTATAGGTTCAACTCTTTTTATTCGGAAAAGATGCATCCGTTTGTCGAAGCCATGAACGGATTCCTAGGCTATTCTGGTAAACGTGCCCAACTGCCAGCTCTATACACGAAGTTGTTCCGTGCTAGTGAGGAGGCCAAATTGAAAGAAGATAGTGCAACTATGACCAGAATTGGTCAAGAGATTATCATGTCGAGGAGGCAAAATCCTGTGGAAAAGCCAGATATGTTGAACACGTTACTCTATGGTAAAGATCCCAAGACTGGTGAGGCTATGCGAGACGAGTTGATTACTGCAAATATGATCAATTTCTTGGTTGCAGGTAAGCAGCTTAAGAATACTTGGCTGGAGACAGGTGACTGATGCCTGTTACAGGGCACGAAACGACTTCTGGATTGCTTTCTTTCTTGTTTGCCAACCTGATGCAAAATCCGAAGACCTACTTGAGAGCACAAGAAGAGGTGGATCAATTGATCGGAACCGGAACGATTCAGCTACATCACATGAAAGAACTGCAATACCTCAATGCCGCACTACGAGAAACGCTTCGAATGACTCCGACAGCGCCAGCAATTACCAAGCAGGTTCCCGACCATAGGAAACACGAGTTTGTTACGATTTGCGGTGGTAGGTACCATATTCCACCAAATGTTCCAGTCAGGGTATTGTTGGGCAAAGCAATGTGTGATTCATCGTACTTCGGAGAAGATGCACATGAGTTCAATCCGGAGCGTATGCTCGAAACAAATCCAAATTTTGTTAAATGCATGGCGGCATGGAAGCCGTTTGGAAATGGCTCACGAGCATGCATAGGACAAACCTTTGCCTGGCAGGAAGCTCTTCTGGTGGCGGCACTTGTCTTACAGAATTTCGATGTCAGCTTGGTCAATCCAAGCTATGTGTTACGCGTAAAACAAAATTTGACAATCAAGCCAAGAGATCTGTTGGTCAGAGCAAGATTGAGGAAAGGTATCAGTTCAATCGAGTTGGACGCCAGACTTCATGACAAAGCAGCTAATGTCAAAGCGCAGAGCCCGCCGGAACAGACAAATGGAGCAGTAGTTCATGACACTGATTCTACTAGGATTACCATCCTCTACGGCTCGAATAGTGGTACATGTCTCAGCCTTGCCCAAAAGCTGGCGTCTGCAGTGACACTCAAGCTAGGAATGATTGCTACAGTAAGCGAGCTGGACTCTGGCGTCGATAACCTATCATCAAGCCAGCCGCTCGTTATCATCACAGCCTCTTATGAGGGTCAGCCACCGGACAACGCAGCACGTTTTGTTGCTTGGTTGGAGGGTTTAAAAGCCAAGGACCTTTCTGGTGTCAAATACGCGATATTCGGTTGTGGCCACAGAGACTGGAAGGATACTTTTCACCGCATCCCTAAGCTGGTTGACCGTTTGATCAACGAACGCGGCGGAAGCAGAATTTCGGAATTGGCGACATCGGACGTTTCGCAAGGAGCCGTTCTTGACGACTTTCAGACGTGGCAGCAACAACTTCTGGAGAAATTGAAGAGGGAGTATCTAGGCTCTGGTGCTTCGATAGCGTCCCAGGATCTGACAGACCTTGCCCAGATATCGAACGATACTCGTGCTACCCAACTGAGCAGTGGATTGTCTGTAGGCAAGGTCAAGGATGTCCAAATTCTCACCGGCCCGAATCAGCCGGAGAAGAGGCATATGGAGATAGAATTGCCGCCGGGGAGCACATATGAATGTGGCGATTACCTTGCGGTCTTGCCAATGAATTCTGAAAGTCTGGTACGGCGAGTCATGGCTCATTGGGAGTTGCCCTGGGATGCTGTGATTACATTCAAGTCCAGGGTTTTTGGTAACGTACCGGTCGACGAGCCTGTGTCAATTTTCGAATTGCTCAAGGGCTACTTCGAGCTTTCGCAGCAAGCCACGAAAAGTGTAGGTTCTTCTTCACCATGCCCACTGAGACGACTATCATGCTTACAAACAATTCTAGAACCTGGCAGATTGCAAGCGGTTCACCGAAGATGTGGAAAGCAAAGAACAACTTCAGCAGTGCATTACGGATGACAGCACGTTCAATGAACGAATCATCAGCAATCGATCGTCTCTTTTCGACGTTCTCAGACAATACAAGAAGGTCAACATGCCCTTTGCAAATTTCCTGTCGAATCTCTTACCTCTTCACGTGCGGCAGTATTCCATTTCCTCATCACCCACACGGGATCAGGAAAGGTGTACTATCACGTATAGTGTGGTTAAAGGGACTAATTCGGTTAAGGATGCCGAGGGTTCGGAGGTGTCCTTTGAAGGCGTGGCCTCGTCCTACCTTACTAGCCTGAAGGTAGGTGACACATTGCAGATGGCTGTGCGTGCAACAGCCACAGCCAAATTGCCATGTGCATTCCGACTTCCGCCAGCAGCCGCGCAAAGCACGACGCCGCTCCTCATGTTTTGTGCGGGAACTGGGCTTGCACCATTCCGCGGCTTCGTTGAGCAGAGAGCAACTATGCTCGAGGAGAATGCCTCGGTAAACTTGGCACCAGCTCTGCTCTTCGTGGGTTGTAGAGGACCCACGGATGACCGACTCTATGCTGAAGAGCTTGAGGCCTGGCAGAAGCGCGGGGCTGTTGATATCCGATACGCCTTCAGTCAGGAACCTGATCACGAGCTGTCGGCAGGCTGCAGGTACATTGGTGACCGCATAGCCAAGGATATGGAAGATGTGAGAAAGCTCTGGCGCGGAGGCGCGAGAGTCTATGTCTGTGGCGGGCGTCGGGTACAGGACAACGTCAGGGCGGGAGTCAGCAAGATCTCCGAAGAACTGGCACAAAAGGAGCAGTGGACCGACGCAGTGAAGAAGGAGAAACTCGAGCAGTTTAGGTCTGAAGTGGCAGAGAGAGCTGTCAGTGACATCTTTGATTGAATGTTCCATATCTAGGTAGTACAGTAGGTTGGAATATTGATTGAGTGCTACGGACATGTCAAAGATGTCTTTCGGAGTAAACATGAAGATCCATACTCGAAAACGATTGCTCCATCTCTCAGCTGGCCCACTGAGCTTGGACGGACCGGGGCTAAGCTTGGACTTGTCCCAGACCCCTCTCGGCTTATCATGCGTCAAGCGGAGTACTCAATCTGCCTCTACCAATAGAGGAGCTCACTCTACCGAAACTTAACCTCTTTTGAGCTGTAGTGGGATGAACGACGCTTCTAGAGCCTCGACTAACGGGTCCATTGACTTTACACTTCTGTGAACTCTTACCAACACTTTGACCACATTGGTCCAAACACTTCTCAGCCCTCGCCAAAATGTCTTCGCTCGTTGTGGGCGTGCGCCTTCAACATGCAAGAATATCCGTTGGCGGACGCCATCTATTTTCTCTTGCAGACTTCACGTCTTGCACTTTTGTTCGGTTCATGTTCCTCAGTACTGTACAACCGGCTTCATCTCCAGCTCAGCTGCTATATCTGCATCGCAGAGCTTAGCTCCTGCTCCTTTGAGCCATGGAAAAACCTACGACTCAAGCCACTGTATCCGTAGTCAACAGTGAGCAAGATGGACCAGACGTCGACCCCGTTTCGAAATGGACTCCAGGATACTTCAAACGCTTTCCTGTCGTCGGAGCCCTCTCGTTGGGTTTGATTGCCGTCCTAACCTGTGCTTCACTGGGTGTTCTCATCGGTTCTAATAACAGGTCATCGTCAACATGGCCACAACGCATTGCCCCGAACGTGGTCTTGTCTTTACTCAACGCCTTCAGCAGTCTTGCGCTTGCTGTCGCTGTGAGTGAAGGTGTAGCTATAGCATGGTGGCGACGTGCCATGAAAGGCTCGACTGTTGCACAACTGCATGATCAATGGTCGCTTACAACGGGCCTATTCGCTGGCTTGCGTCGCCCCAAAGCTCTAACCAGTAGCATAGCCTTGGCTGTGCTCGCTACTCAAGTCACTTTACTCAACAGTATCCTTTATCAACGGGCTACCTCTACTTATGTCGCTATGGACGCACCCAGATCTTTACAAGCAGCAGGCATCGGTGCCACTGAGTTTCCTATGACCGGATATGTGGTATCCAATACATCCTTCGGCGCACAAACATCGTGTGCCTGTTTTATGGTACGTAAAGGACAGTGGTTTCAAGGCCATACGCAATCTAACAAGTTTCAAGGTTGGTGACTCGTATACTCCTGTGGTCAACAGTTGGGAGACAAGCAACGGATTTTTTGCTGGTTACAACGAGCTGTTTCGATTTTCAAAACAAACTCTTCCGGCCGGCAATGGCGACCTCCAATATTGTGATGGTATCTGCTATGCAACGTTTGATACCATTGGCTTCGAAATCGATTGTGTTGATCAGACCAACCACACCGACATTGCAATTCCTGCCATCGCTGCCTACGAATCGGGCGGTAATTCCTCTGCCTGGACCAATCTGCCCATCTTCAACAGTTCTTTCGGTCTTGAATACGCCACGCAAGACAGGAACTACTCCCAGATTACGCTCAACCTTCAGTACTTCCAGTCAGATGACCCGTATAATCCTAAGAGCACCACCTGTCCAGGAAACGTCTTCAACAAACAATGTACTCTGCGTCCGGCCACTGTACGGTATCCAATCCAGGTCACAAACTTCACAAACTCACACATCATTAATGGTCTATCGCTTGCATCCCCAAACGCAAAAAACATGAATGCTCAAATGATGAACAGTGCTCCAACACCGCCAGCATACTCTTCTGCTCTCAAGCAAGCAGAAGGTTTCCAAGTAATCAACTACCTTTATCCCAACGATAACCATACCATTCGCTCTCTCACTGCTCTCGGCGGTATAGCAAGCGCCATGTCACAATTTCTATCATCAACAGCCACAATAACATACACTGGCGATGACGACTGGTCCCTCACACAAGTCGGAACACTATCTCAAACAATGATGTACGGTCCCCCAAACATGGGCTCATGCGACTGCTCCTTCAAAAATGAAGCCCTCGACACAATAATCAGTAGCATCAACCAACTAGCCTTCCTCACAGCAACGGGTCTAGTCGACACCACACCCTTCCGGGGCCTACCCCAAACCGGAAAACCCTTCCCCAGCACCCTCCCCCAAGCCCTCGTCGTCGGCGTAGACCATAACGACACAACCACATTCCGCCCCACCCCAAACACAGCAACTCAAGTCGCAGATGTAGTCCACTACAAAACGCACTACCTCTTCGCGGGCCTCGCCTTCGGCATCACAATAATCTGCGTCCTCCTTGTCATCCCTAGTTTCTGGCAATACGGCGAATTAGGACGGCGCGTCACGCTGGGTCCCATGGAGATAGCCAGCGCATTCGGCGCACCAATCTTAGTCGATAACGCGCACCAACAAGATGCTGACTCCGGCCCCGCAAAAAGCGATATAAACAACCTCATCAAGAAAATCGGCGATCGGAAGATCGTGTACGGATTCGTTGATGTCGATGAAGATGGAATGGGCCATCAGGAGATGCACTTGGAACAGCAGCAGCAGCAGCAGCAGCAACAACAACAACAGCAACACCAACAATCCGTTCACAACAATAACAACAGTTCAATCGTGCCTCCGTCACCGCATATCGCGCAATCCCCAATAATGCCAATCACCTCACCACCAACAAGCCCAGCCCTAACTCAATTCAACACGGAAACAGAAACAGAGTCATCACGAATGCAGAAACGAAAAAGTGTCCGTCTAGCCATGGGCCGACCGGAGTCAGTGCGGCCGACGAGCAGCGTTATTGCGCCGACGCCGATGACGATGAGTCCTAGGGCAGGTACATGGAAGGACGGCCAAGCACCGAAAATGAGTCCGAGGGCGAGCACGTGGAAGGAGGGAGTGAAAATGAGTCCTAGGATTGGGACTTGGAAGGAGTAAAGTGTCATAGTTGGGGTAGGCAGAGCAGTGCCCTAGATTATAGGTGTTTTTTTCTCCTTGTACCTTACGGCTGTGACTGTGATTTGGCGTGATTTTGAAGTTGATTTGAGCAAGCGAGATTGAACTTTCTGTTTGTTACCTATATTTACGTAGCTACTTAGCTGAATACCGACGTCGTACCTTGACAAGTTATCACACACAAGACTTGCTTTGAAAAAAACATAGCTCCCCATACACACACACACACCCTCTCGCTCGCTCATAGTACACTCCCTCCCCACCCCCCCAAAACCATGCATCTCAGGAGGAGAAAACAATTCCCGGGTACCGACTTCTCGAGACGAACAGACTTCCGCACTTTCATGATGGTTTCTACAGCACAGTAGCCCCTTTTTTCAATACTGGAGGTTACCTACTGTATAACGTTCGGGGGATCCGGGTACACAGTCGGTAGGTGCGTGGGTGGAGTCTTACTGTTTGTATCACGGTAGCATTACAGCAAGTGAACGCGCTAAGAGGCTATTTCTACCTGGGTACGTGTATGTAGAGTACAAGGTAGGTACTGGCAAAGGTATAGGTATAGGTATAGGTACTCGGGAGTTACACTAGTCCTAACATGGGAATTCATGTGTTAGGCAGAAACGGAAAGTGGATATATCGTCTACTGTATGTGTACTATACAAGGGTGAGATGTTCTTGAGAAAACTGGTCAAGGACTTAGCTCCCTCTTTGCACCTGCTATCTACTTCCACTATACGTACGAAACAATGCCGCCGCAGCAGAAATGTGCGCATTCGACTCTGGTAACTGGCCCATCTGTGTATGCTCGAGTCGTCGGGTACAAGGCATACACACCGCAACAGCTTTTTACCGCGGCGACGGGGAGTCGAAAACGAGTTCGACCTTGTGATGGTGACAGTAACGATCATGGTGTGAATATGGATAAGTCGTGGATGTTCCCTGCGCCGTTGGTGTTGCCGGAAGATGAGTTGGCTGTGGATCCGAGGTGTCCTCCTCAGAGTTTTATGGCGTGGTTGAATGAAGTGGATCGAAATGAGGTTGACGAGGAGAGGGGGATCATGTATGTTGCTGGTGCACCGGGGATTGCGGAATGTGTGGAGGGGGATATGGAGGGGTGGGATGTGCCAAGGGAGGAGAGTTTGAAGGTTAGTAAGTACTATGATACTATTGAGTTGTTTGTTGTTAGAGGTTGACGTGGTTTTCCGATGGTTGGATGAACAGCTGACTTTGTGAATAGGGTGCTCGTTTGGTTGATGAGCCCTTGATTACTGACGTCGTGGCCTATCTGCGAGCGTTCTTTCATGGACTAGATGTTAGAGAACTTCCGCAGCGGCTTGAGTTCATGCGATGGACCGCTGAGCGCAAGGTCAAGTCGAGTTTCAAGAACATACCTTCGCCGGAGCATGTAGGTCTCTGCTCTGTGGAGGAAGGTTCGATGACGCGGATCAGGGTACGCCATTTGGAGGAGTCGGATACTCGCTCATCGTATGTACATCAGCTCAATCTGAATGACATGCTGGATCATGCCATTAGTATCCTCCCTGAGGATGCATATTGCCTCGTCCTTGTGGTTGGTCACGATCTTTACGAGGACGAAGATGATGACTTTGTTTGTGGTCGAGCTTACGGTGGGAGTCGAATAGCAGTGGTCTCGCATGCACAATACCAGCCTGCACTTGATGTATGGCATGGGGTTGATATTGCTGAAGGTCATTGGTGGCCAGGGAGTCATTGTCAAGAATTCGTGAGGCAAGAGGTGGTGAAGATGGAGCAGAGAGGAGCAGCGCAGGGTGGCAAGTCAATAAAGGTCAGCCAGATTTCAAGCTCGTACTCTATACAGAGGCAGGCAGCGAAGGACTCAACCACAACAGGCATCCTGTCATCCCTCACGGAGAAAGAAAGTCCTCCAGCAAGCCCGATGGAAGCTGCATTCGCGGTCCACGTTAACAATCTTTCGAAGACAACTATGTCAGTGCACGATCTGAGATCGTTGTACATGCGTAGGATCACGTTGACAGCCTCGCATGAGCTCTTGCATTGTTTCGGGATAGATCACTGTGTGTATAGTGCTTGCGTTATGCAAGGAACAGCATCGATGATCGAGGATAGTAGGCAGCCACCTATTCTATGTCAAGTATGTGAGAATAAGTTGGCAAGAGCTGTTGTAGGTGGCAAGCACTCTTCTTGGTCGAAGAACAACAAGGGCAAACGCGACCCAAATTGGTGGGAATCGGAAGAGGTCATTTCCTGGAAGAAGGGCAGACATGAGCAGATCTTGCGTTTTTGTGAGGAAAGAAATGAGTTGGACCTTGGGTTTGGATCACTAGGTGCATGGACTCGGAAGTATCTTAGCCTGATTTATTGAAGTATGTCTGCACAACGTATCTTGACAACAGGAGAGATGCTTCTCATTAGTAGGCTCCAAAGATCTGACGCTTGCTGCACGGCTTGCCTGTCGTGTGGAAGCTTGTTTACCAGCAATTTCTCATGAGTTGTTCCCCGAGGAGTTGGTCGTTAAACGGGAGGAGTTCTTCGTGTTTATTGTGAGCACGTTTTCAATAGACGAGGTGTAGGTGGCTCTCTGTCGAACGGTGACAGCATATGGTGGATATCCTTTGTATCACAAGTGGTACGCCCACGTGGGGACAACGAAGCGAATGAACACATCTCAGAATCGAAATACTAGTACAAGTACAGTACAGTAGTAGCTGCAAGGTCCTCGATGAGATATTGGGCTAGGACCAAACTGGAAGAACGCGGGGGGTGGAGTGATTACCATACGAAAACAATGGGAAGCGCCGACCCGTTGTCGTTCAGAAGCTGCAGTACCACAGATCTTACATCTTCGATCTCGCTCAGCGGTCAAGCCTGCACGGGTACTATGTGCTTGATATAGAGA
>JAKLMK010000180.1:0-21566 GCA_022813445.1 Neophaeococcomyces aloes
TGTTTCCCTCACGATGTTGAAATCTGTACAGGCCGCAGTCAACCACACTGCGTACATCACTCTTTCGTTCTTCAGCAAGACTCGCAACACACCCTATATGGTATCGCCCTTCGTGTCTGGTCAAGAGCAGATGAGAAGCGTGCAGAGACCATTCGAGACCTGCGAAGAAAGACAGAACCGGACTACAGAGATGTGGTCGACGAGACATACTGGATTCCCTACTGCTTGAGTTTCCTCTCAAGATATCCGCTATACAACCTGCTTGGAGATTACCTCAGAGGCATGTGGATTCATTGGAACAAAGCGACCAATCTCTTCCATGCTGAAGAGGTCTCTCGAATCTTGAGCTTCCCGGCGCCGCGACTCAACGATCTTGTGCGTATCGACATGAAAGACTACGCGCTCTGCTACCAATTTCCGTCTTCACCAACCGGATTTCAAAACTTTGCCATGTGGCCTGTTTTCTGCTGCTTGACTATCCCCAATGTTGTGGGATTGATGGAAGCGGCTGTCTCACCAACTCGAAGAATTATCTTGATGAGCCACCACCCTGCCATGCTTACTGTCGCAGCCGAAACTATCAGATTCTGCACACGTGTCTACGACTGGACAGGTCTATACGTGCCCGTCGCACACGCTCGAAGCGTTCACGACCTTGCTCAGGAGCCTGGCCCATACATTCTTGGTATCACTACTGAATGCAGATCGTTGTTTACACCACCCAAGGATGCACTCCTGATCGATCTCGACCGCAACCTCGTCATCACCGACCACCCACCAAATGTCCTCTCACCATCCCAAAGGACGAAGATGGTGACTCGATTGACGCAGGCTCTGAACTCCGACGTGGAGATTACTGGCGTTCCACAACATCTGAAATCAGCTTATGGCGGCGGCAAGCTTATTCCGGCTGGTGACATCATTGTTTTGAGAGGTGGAGAGGTCGAACGTGTAGTGGACCCGATCTGGTGGAACCAAGACGCGGTCATGGCTGTGATGGATCATGTTTGCGAGAAGCTCGGACGAAACTCGGGCCTCAAGGCTATCTTCCAGGGCAGCACCAAGAAGCCGTTGATGACTAAGATTTCCATGCGACACATGAACGAGATGGTGCGAGAACGAAACCAGTACTCTCGTGATGCGCTGGAAGCGTGGCAAGACTTTATCAACCTTAAAGGTCGCATGGACACAGAACTTGCCAAGCTTGGCAAAAGAAACAATATCCTCGAACAAGAGGCCGAAACCTGGAAAGTCCAGTTCCAGAAGTTCCAAGCATTTGTCGAATCACTCAACAAGGAACTGGCCGAACTCCGAGTCAAGATCGAGGCCGGCAAGCGCGAGCAACGCAGACTCACCGGTATTATCGATCAACAAAAAGACGACCAGGCACGTCTTACTCTCCGTCTATCTGGTACAGAACGACAAAGAGACAACGCTCTCGAGGCACTGGTTCTACAACAGGGCATTGCAGAAGACCTCGAAAAGGAACGTGACCGTAACCGCAAGGAGATTGCTGCCTTCCAGCACGCCAACCAAACACTCATTCAACAACGTGACCAAGCACAACGTGTTGTACTCCACCTTCGTAGCCTCATCAGCGGCCAAGCCCATCACATGGAACACATTGTTCGCTCTATCGGCTCCTCAAGCGAACTCGCCGAACACGTCCGTCAAGGCTATGAGGACGCTGATGACGAGGACTCAGCCACGTCTGCCAATGAGACCTCCCGTCGCACCGTATCAGCGACCTCCCGACGCATTGCATCGGCTGGCGATGATGTACCTGAGGCTCGTCTTTCATCTAGCCGTGCAAGCAAGCGCTACTCTACACAATCTGTACACGACGTGGCAGACCGTCATCTGCGAGAAAAGACAGATGCTATTGCGGATATTATCCGTAATATCAGCGAACAATGCGCCGCTGCTGTCGAAGGTCTACAGCTCGCCAACGAAGCTGCTGACATCGCTCGTATGAGTGAGGCAGAAACAGAAGACATGACCTCAAACGGCAACCTATCTGCCGATGAACGACCAGCTTCATCTCAATCACGCGGTGCCTCTCAAAGCCGTGGTCGCGTCACCCCCACAAGCGACAGAAGCTCCGTGCCACCAACACCGGAACTAGTACACCAACGATCCTCCACCGCTCTTTCTATGGTTAGCACAGCACCAACCAACTACACCGCCCGAGAAAGTCTGCGAGATGCCGGAAGCAGAACGAAAATCGTAGACGGCGATAGCGTCAGCGTCTACAGTTCTCAGGAGAGTCCACTAACCAGTGGTGAGCCATTGTACAAGAAATCGAGTGCTTCATCAAGTATCTCATCAAACGGCAGAAGTCCACTTGGACGTGTTGCTGAGGTATAAATTCGACTATTAATGTGATGTGGTGACTAGACAGGAACACGATTGCCAGCCACACATGTGCGTATATGTTACACACATATGCGCTTGATACCAGTATGAATTGACAACACACGGATTGAAGGAAATTGGTATGCCTTGCTCGGTGTTGGGAGTTTTACTACATGAGATTGATTACGTTTTTTGAACGATGTGGAGTGAGCGAGGTGTCTTTTATATACCAACTTGAAGAAAGCAGGATAGGGCAGGGTAGGATACGATGCAATACGTGTAGTATGTATGTACATATATAGTCGTGTATGTGAGAACAATAAGAGAAGTACACTTGGTAACTACCGTGGGAATTCTGTTTCCCATCGCTCAAGTGACACGTGAATGGAATGGTGTCTCCTACATTCGCAAGGTCAATCTCGGGACACTTAAGATGACATATTATCGCTTCTATGCTTCCACGGGTGATACAAACCTACACATGTATGTGTGTACTCATGTACCAGGTGCGTGTGTATCTCCAACGATCACGGACATATCCGGTTGACGAATATCATAATTGTAATAATTGATATTGCGTGGCTATGAAGGTACTGTATGTGTTTAGGTACTGTTGAAGATTTGTCTGTGCTGGACGAGCATTCCTATTAAATGGTACTGGCCGATATCTTGTGTTTTTGGGTGGTGGGTGGTGAATGTTGTAGTAGATGTCTTGAAGTGAATAAAAACATAGCTTTGTTTTTTATTCATATGTGCGAGGTACAGTTGTACAAACCGTTTGTTTCTTCTCCGGGACAGCAAAACAGGATACGATACGATGATGATGGATTTACTCTTGATTGCGGATGACGAATGGTGCGTGTATGCAGGCAGGAACTATACATGGTGGTAGCATTGAGTAAGTAAGTGTGAAAATATTCGGTGTTATTTTACGAGACCTGTTACGGCATAGGATATCTGAAGACTGGTTGATGCGATTTTTACTGTTTTTGGTGTGTCAGATGTTCTTCACTTCCACCGCAGTCATTCGTCGTTTCATGAAGATGAACGAATTGGTTGCTTGGTTGTGCTGAAATGCTTAGTAGCACCCATGGATGTGAAGTGGTAAATATGCTGACGCTGTTACCGTGTATTTGTGCGTACATTCTAGATGCGCAATGTTCGTATACACAGGTGTCAAGCGCTATACCGCGACTCGGTAGAGATATCTTGGGCTTGACACGGTGATTGCTTATGTACATGGGGCATTGCATACATGGCTTGTACAGTACTTGGCCGTGGAGAGCGAGATTTTCTGGAATATTTTGCGCAATCTGAAGTGCGCTCGTAGTTGGACTGTCAATGGCTTGATGATCGAGGGCTTTGAGAGGCTGTCATAAAGAAGAAAGGGTATATTCTCTGACTACGCAAGAACGAAGAGGGTGTTGTTCAACGGCTATGCATGCTTCAAACGCTCACAGATGAGAAGCCTGGTATGTCCTTTCAGGAGATACTGACCGAAAACGCTAGTGTATTGCAGTAGTTCATACATTGAGGGGGGAGCAGCTGTCTTGGTCTTTCTGTCCGAGCTCGGTGAGGTAGGCAAGTGCTGGTGATCGTGTCCAGGTTCTGTTACTGGTATTGAATTATTTAGGATGTTGCAGTGCGTCGAATTGAGAAGGCTAGTGAATGAGTCGAGAGAAAGGAATGCATGCGGAGTTGAGGCGTCCGGATTGAATCACTACTTGAGGGAGTCAATGTGTGGATCGGAGCGAGGTCGACTAGGAGGACTGTGTAAGTGACTGGCTGGATGTACTGGGTGACCGGTCTTTTGCTGACCTTGTTGGTCTTGCGACTCTTACGACCTGGTATGTATCATCATCTCTTTTGATGGTTATGGAGTTTGGTTCTGGCAGTGCGCCACAACTCGTTCAAGGAGCGGAATCGAATGTGAAAGGAGAGTCTGTCTGCGCTCGACGATATGCATTGGGGTAGTTCAGGCGATCTTCGCCAGTGACCACACCAAGGGCGACGATATTGTGGTTGATTGTCAGGCGAAGCTCGCGAGTTCAAGTAATGAGCTCAGAATTCTTGATCACAATTCTGTCCTCAGCATCATCGCCGGCCACATATTCAATGATGTATTGTGGCATAGTGTTTCGACCAATGGGAGGATGAACAGCCACTGGAGGATAGCATACCTTGTTGGCATTTTACCCTCTTTTTAGTAAATCTTGTTATGGAGACAAAGACGAGAACTTCCTGCTCTACATCGTAGATCGTGTCGCGATTGAATGTTCCTTCGCATGGACGCAGCCTGCGCTTTTTGAGCTGGTGGAGGTGCTGAGAGGGTTGTGTTGATCGGTAAGGGATCGCGCCGTCCGGATGTAAGGCGACGGTGGTGAGGACGGTGTTTGACGTGGATAGGCATATTCGATGAGGGAGTATGTTCCTAGTGTAACTATCTAGCTGCTGTGACTCGATCAGTACTCATGCTTTCTGGGAGAGGGTGTTGATTTATTCGAGCAATTTGTGGAGGCGACGGGAATGATAACCGTTGAGGACCAGTGCTGATAGTACAGCTCGGAGAGGATGCTATGAATGGGCATGATGGATTCGACTCTCAAGGTGCTGGTATCTTTCTTTGAAAGTTTTGGCTGATTGCCTCATCCGGGTAATGGTACTCTTCACTGCCTGCTATTCAACGCTGCTAGGATTGTCCAACTTATATTGTGTACACCTCCAAGCATATTAGTAGTATCGATTTTCTATGTCTTTAAAAGGTATGGTGTTCCTCTATTGATCCTTGTTCAAAGATGTCACCTCCTTGCTGCGACCTCTCAAATTCTTCACCGTCTTGATCTCATCTTTTCCGATTCTTCTGACACCTATTCAGCTTCGTTGTCTTCTGAAAACTCCACCAGTCCTTCCTTTGTTTATTTCTCGCCTCGTTCGTAGGTTCTCGCATTCGGCCTTGTGTTCGCTCAGATTCTGAGGTTGGCGTATCGGTTGCGTCTATTTAGACTATGTCCTTCTCATGGGTGAAGATGTAGACAGCCCCATCTTGATCTTCTTCGATCGTGTTGCATTTCGACTGTTAGTTCTCGTTCAGCATTCACCTACCTCTTTCTACTTCACAATATCTCTTCGGAACAGGAAGGTCATAGTTGCCAATGCATCATCGATTGTATATTCGCACTAGCTTTCTCTTTCTTGTAGATTGAACCGGAATAGGTTCGTAATGGTCATGTCAAGCTTGATTGATAGTCTGGACGAAGAGCTCTTAACGAAGAGGTGTTCGTGCACATTGTCGACTCATTTGGGAGGGATGATGCTGGAATGCCAGGTGAATCCTGGAGCAACGTAGGAAGCAGCCGCAATCTGACAGGTATTCTCACGTCCCTGGCTCATACAGGGCTGATATTTCTCAGGAATGAGCTGGTACTACCACAAGGTATGAGGATACACGAGACTTCCGAGATGGTGTAGTTCTCGGTTCTGTGGTGCTCGTGCGAATAGCGAGAAGCCAAACCTCGCCAGTTAAAGAGGGTTGATTCGAAAGCCACGGGCGGCGGATCGGCACGAAGAGGCGTGTGTTTGTGCGTTAAAATGTGGAGAACTGGCCTGGACAAAGCATCGTGTCCTTCTGTCGCCTAAACTTCCCTGCGAATCAACATTGATCGCGGCTAGAGACAGCTTCAGGTGCACGGACACTGCGTGCATAGTACTAGTTTCCGTACATTTAATCAACCCACAAAATGAGTGAAAACCTTCAAAGTCTTTGATATTACTGTTCCTTACCTACACCCTAAGCGATAAGACCGTATTCAACGGCATTAATACAATATCAATTGACTTTGTGAGAACTATTTTGTAGTATGAAATTATAAAGATTGTGCCAACTCACCATTAGAGATTCGATTCCATTTGATGCGAGGAAGGATGAGAACTATTCTAGGCTCTAGTACAACTAATATTTTTTAGATTATTTACATCTGTCGAATCATCGAACACAGAGCAGTTACTGCCAAAATGTACAACGGGTGGCTTGAGCACAGTTTGTCTTGGGTTACTATGTACAAGACAAGGAGTACAGCAACGAGGATTGATTCTTGGCGACTTGGAACATTTTACAATTACTGTGCTCTAATCGACTATGAACACATTCATTCGCGGGTAACCTACGAGGAACAAAGACAGGCATTGTGAACACCTCAGATCATCAGTTCAAACATTGTGAATATAGCTATAGTGTCAAGTATATCATACAAGAGTTAGTTAGTGGAGTCTCTTACAGATTAATCCGTCAACCAAAAAATCCGTTCAGATTGGCTCTGTGATTATTGAAGAAGCCACTGATAAAATTCGGTCAACCCACTTTGTCCGAATATGGTTTTGTGCACTTCACTTTCGGATCACTGATCTGGAGTGGGGTTGATTGCGCATGATTGCATGATCACGCTAGTCTAAGACTCCACTTCCCGACTATTTAGGATGCGATGTAAACATCGCACCGCCTTCCTTCCTTCTCTTCACAAACAATCGCAACATTCAAACTCGCACTTTCCACTTTCCACTTTACACTTTACACTCTCGACATTGCACTCAACCTTTCACAGCACTTGCACCTTCCAATTCTACCTCAACCTTTCACTCCATTCGCACCTTCCAATCTACCATCATGCCTACCAACAAAATACCTCAAACCAAATCATCACTTCCTCGATAGAATCGTAGAAGTTGTGGCTGCAGCAAACCTGCTACTGGTGTCCCCCAACATGTCAAGAAACCGGCAGGCCCGACCACCCGCAAGATGGAGCCTTGGCTACAAGGTCTGTCCGATGAGGATTGGCCAAAATCAAGTTCAAACAGCACCAAAAACGTCAGCACAAGCTCCTCACGCATCCCGTCTACCACAACTTCCCGAAATTCCTCTGTAAAACGCAACAGCGTCCTCCCGAAACCCGAATTCAAGGCCAAAGACCTTTTCACTCCATCAAAGCTCGAAAATGTTTTTGTGCCACCCGCAAAACCTTCATCAATCACCAATCGCCAACGCTCAAGAAGCCTACACATCAGTCTGCCAACGGTCAAGGAAGTTGAGCATGAAGATAAGACAAATCTATCAGTCCGTTCACTGCCAAGCACTTTGAATGAATCTTCGCTCCTATTCAGTACCAATATCGCAGATTATCCGTCGGAACGCGAAGTCTACCCTCACCGTTTCCGTGAATATGTCTCTCGACCTTCCAGCCCAAAGGGACTTGATCATAGCGTCAAAACTAAGATACCTCAACCAGCCACCAAATCGCCAACTGAGAAAACCAACAGCCCCCAAAACTCAACTCAGGAGGCCTCCATTGTCCAAGCAGAGGCATTTAGCGAGGCTAACTTGAGCGTCGTTCGCAGCATGAAGAAGTCTCTTGGCACAAAGGATTGGATGGCCGAAGCAAACAAAGTGATGAACCTGATTAGAGGCCAGGCTCAATCCAACCTCACAAACATCAATGACAGCTTCAGTCTGCTAGCACTGACACCACTCCCGGATTTCACAGTCCACGAAAACGATGATCAATCTGATAAAATCGATTGGTTGCATCCTGACATTGTCAATCCGAAACCTAAACCACAAAACAACGAGAAACCTCTGATGGAAAAGGCCCTCGTTAAAGCAATCACAGATGCTGAACCTAGTCAGCTATACTGGGACCAAATCACGACACTGTCACTATACTCCAGCAAATTGGCGACACTACAGGGACTCAAGAAACACTGCCCATCCTTGAGGACACTTGATGTCACCAACAACAAGATCAGCCATGTGATCGATCTGCCAGCCTCACTACTATCCCTCAACATTTCATCCAACTGCATCTCCAACTTGACTTCCTGGAGTCACTTGTACAATCTTCAGACAATTGATGTCTCTGGGAATCAACTTGAGAGCCTCGAATGCTTCAGGCCACTCATTCATCTTCGCACACTCAAGGCCAGCAACAACCAGATCTGCAGTATTGAAGGCATCGAGGACCATGCTGGCTTGATCTCTCTTGATCTATCTAATAATCGTATCTCAGAAGTCGATTTCGCCATCAGTGATCTCGCTTCTCTTGAATCGCTCAACTTGAGCAAGAATAGGATCAGAACAGTACAGAATCTAGATCGACTACCCAAAGTTCAGTATGTCGATTTTTCGCACAACCATATTCGCGAATTGGGAGTTCGTCGCCACAGAACAGTGGCAAGGCTTGAAACTCTCATCGTAAACACCAATGTCATCAGGTCGTTTGACCTTACCATCTTTCCTTATCTACGAAAGCTCGACATTGACAGAAACAGTACGACCAACATCGTCGGCCTAGCAGAAGCTGATAACCTTGTGTCTCTCTCAGCTCGTGGTCAATTTGTTTCAAAAGCAAGCAACCTGATCAATGAAATCCTCACTACCCCCCACGATTGTACCGAGCTGTACCTGTCATCAAACCCACTCCCTAAAGGTGGGATTCAACTACCCAGACGCCCAAACTTCTCTCTTCGGCATCTCGAGCTCGCCGCTTGCGGTATCACAGAGCTACCCTCGAACTTTGGGGATTACTTCCCCAATGTCCGAAATCTCAACCTCAACTTCAACGCCTTGTCGACCGAATCACTCGAGTCCCTCCTCGGCATGTTCAAACTCCACACTCTTCTCGTCGCCAAAAACCGCATCAACAAAATGCGACGCACCTTTGTGCTGATGAAGAAGTTCGAAGCCCTCAAGTGTCTCGACACCAGAGACAACCCACTGACAGTGGGTTTCTACGACCCAACCAAAGACGTCAAAGGCGCACCAAATACCTTCATTCTGCCGGAAAGAGATACGTATGAAGATCAGAGGTGGATTGCCACCATCTTGGACTATGAGACGGCCTCAAGGAGGGCGATCTGCCACCTATTAGTGGCGAATTCTTGCCCAAAAGTTGTGGTGCTGGATGGAGGGGAGTTTGATGGCGATGCCACCATCAAGGAGAGGGAAACCTGGGTGAGCTTGACTGACCAGGGTGTTTTGAAGGCTTGGGGTTAGTAGATACCCAAGTCAAAACACCCTGGGTCAGATGAATGACCTTATGAAGCGATGAATCATTGTTAGTATTGATAGCGAGATTGGAAAAGCGTTTGATTATTGATAGCATCATCATCATTGTTTTTGTATAGATAGTTATCCTTCTAGTCCTCCTTCGGGAGTTGACTTATTGTTTTTGTACATGTACATAGCATTCATGATAACTCATTCTTCAAACATTGTCTTCTACCGTTCCTTATGACCTTCTTCTATATCCTTCATGACTTCTTCTTGTTCCTTCACGACTGTCTTCTTGCATTCCTTGAGACTTTCCTTCGTTCTCCTGTTCCTCGCTAGTTCGCTCTCCTGTTCCTTCGTGGTTCGCCATCCAACTCTGATCCCCATTATTTGAGTTTCACACCAGTTTCACTTGAGCACCTCCTGTTAATGACGCGGTTACGCTTCACCCTGAAGCCGCCCGAGGGGGTGATACGTGGAATTGGAGAGAGGAGTTCGGTGCTGCTGGTTCTGCATCTGTCATTGCCTTGACCGGGGCGTCCTCCAGAAGCGGGAGTTGCTTGATCTTTCGAGGCTGTGGGTTGACAATATCTGGATGAAGCCAGTCGATCTTATCAGACTGATCATCAGTATCATGTAGAGTGAAATCAGGGAGTGTCGTCAACTTGCTGGTTAATAGTGAAAGAGTCCTGATCTGGTCCCAGTATAACTGGGTTGGTGCGGCATCTGTCATTGCCTTGACCAGAGCGTCCTCCAGAAGAGGGAGTCGCTTGGTTCTCCGAGGTTGAGGATTGACGATTTCTGGGTGCATCCAGTCGATTTTATCGGGCTGGTCATCGTTGTCGTGGACAGTGAAATCTGGCAATGGCTTTAACGACAGCAGACTGAAGCTGTCATTGACGGTTGTATTGTTCTGCTGTGGCCTGACCACTAATTACGTTTATGACTTTGTTTACTTCGGCCATCTGGTGGCGACATTCGATAATACTATGCTGTAATTGTCGGTTTTCCTGTGAATGTTAAGTTTTCTCAAGTGCAGGGAGGAAAGTGAGGTCAATGGACCTGATAAGATTGGTAGCGACATAAAGGCTCTCCAATTTAGTATGATCTTGTGTCGCCGGGTTGCGAGTTCTCTAATCCGGTTGTGGGAGAAGTCGGCGTGGTGAAGGTTGTTGCTCATGTTCAAAATTTCGAGTGAAGTAAGACCGCTACATGGAAATTTGACCTCTGCGATCCGATCGTCAGACAGATCAAAGCAGGTCTTATGCTGATCTGGTGTTAATGAGGACGAACAATACCGGAAGTGAGGTTGAATTCAAAGTCGTACAAAATGTTCAGCAGTTGCAAATACACTGCCAAGTCGACCACATTGCTATTTGTTAGTTTTCTGTTCACCGTTTCTTATGCCTCAGTCGTATCTAAGTTAGTGAAAGTTGAGATTAGTAAAATGCGGTGCCTCAAGACGGTGATGTCGGTATTGGCGCTGATCGAGGAGAAGGACGTCAAGCCCCATGAGTTGCCTTTCCGGCTTGTTGATTCCGTCGACAATGCATTGAAGTTAAGATTGAGAGTTCGGATATTGGGGAAGTAGTCTCCAAAATTCGACGGAAGTTCTATGATTCCACAAGGCGATTTCGAATGTCGTAGAGAGAAGCTTGGTCGTCGTGCGAGTTGAATTCCACCTCTTGGAATTGCATTCGATGAAAGGAAAACTTCTGTGCGATCATGTGGTGTTGTAAGCACATCATCGATGAGGTTGCTGGCTCGAGGTGACGAAGAGAGAAATTTTGTCGTGTCGGTAGCTGAATACCCACCTTTGGAAGTGCATTGGTGAGGACGATGACGATAACCTCGCGTTCTGGAGGGTAGTCGACGATATAGCTGATACATAAGATGAACTTGAGGTCTGCTCGGATGTTAGCGAAACGACAAACACTACATACTCACCGACAGAAATCATTCCTCATGACTTTCTCATTGCATGTCCTGAAACCTTCTTCTATTCTCCTGTTCCTCCTTGGTTCACCCTCTAACTCTTATCCCGATCATTTAGGTTTCGTATCACTGTCACTTCTGCCTCTCCTATCAATGACACTATTGCGTTTTGCAGAGGAGGATCGCGAAGTAGTAGCAGATGGGACGCGGGAGGAGCTTGTGCTGGCGGTTTTGGTGCTTTTTGGCCAATCCTCGTCAGAAAGACCTTGTAGCCACGGCTCTATCTTCCTAGTGGTCGCGCTTGCCGAACTCTTGACATGGCGGGGGGCACTAGCAGTAACCTCTGAATCGTCCTGTGTCGTCCAACACCTAGCGTTCTGATTCGGTTTTTCGACATATCGGCATGTTGTAGGCTCAGTAATTTGTCGAAGTTCTTGACGCTTCCGAGACGATTGTTGCTGATGTTAAAGGTTTCGAGAGACACAAGACTGCTTGCCGATAAGTCAATTTCTGATATTCGATTGTTCAGGAAGATCGAGCGGGTGCTGGTGCTGGTCCTGGTGTTGACTTAACCAAGACTTAGAGAGAGCATGCTCTGTCCATGGTTGTTGGTTGACTTTGGGTTATCGATTCACGATGTTGGTCCTGGTGTTTTTGTCGATGTTCAGGATTTTAAGAGATAGGAAGAGAGTCAGATCCATCGATTCATTGAGATTTGTGCTGATATGGAGAGTCTGAAGGCTTGCCACTTTGCGGTAGCGTCGAACTCCTAGTTCTTTGATGAAGTTACTGGAGAAGTCGACATACTGGAGCTTTAGGAGTCGATCAAGGCTCTGCACGGTACGGATTTTGTTCTTGCTCAAGTTGAGTATTTCAAGAGAAGCGAGATCGCTGGCAACGAAATCAACTTCTGAGATACGATTGTTAGAACGGTTGTTCTTTTATTCACCATCGTTTGTGCCTCGTCCGTGTCTGAATAGTCAAAGTGGAGATCAGTATAGCACAGTATCTAGGGGTTGCGATGTCGGCATTGGCGCTATTCGGAGAGAAGGGCACCAAGCCACCGTGAGTAGGCTTTTTGGGGCTGTTGATTTTTGGAGACCCGGTCGGTTGTGGAATACCAGTCTTCGAAGTGTGGTCAAGACCTGTAGGACTGGAAGGTCTAGGCACATACTGACGAAAACGATGTGGATAAACATCGTGTTTGGACAGGTAGTCTGCAATTTTCGTGCTGAACAGCAGAGATGATTCGTTCAAGGTACTCGGTAGTGATAGGTCACCTGATGAGTTGACGGGTGTGGAGGTTTGTGATGAAGCATTGGGTTGATCCCAGGTCGAACAACCTCTAGTGCAGACCTTGGTGGCAGTAAAAAATACTCAGATGAGAACGGTCAGGACTGAAGTGAGGATAGGTTGTATGTGAACAGCAGTTTGACATGGGTAAGTCGATCCCAAGCCATAGGATGTTCCGCGAAGAGGGTGTACCACGTGCTGTGGACCGACAGGGAAGCTGGTCAATTCCCAGGCACCTGGTTGCAGTCTCTTCATGGCACCTTAATTGAAAGCGGAGACGTCGGAGGAAACTTGATTTTTGGCGATGTATGGGCCAAATCGATGTGCGTAGACCAGATGGAAGATGATTGAGGTGAGTTTGGCAGTGAGTGGCTTAGATTTGAGGCCTGCTCGACGTTAGCAAAAATGACACACACTATATACTCAACGACAAGCATCATGAAAAGTATGATCTCGACAATGCTTGGGTCCTATTCGAGGTGGGGTAATATTGAAGCTGTTGATCGATTCTGCCAACTTGGGGTCGTAGTGTCTTGAGACTTGGTTGTGGATTGACAATATCTGGGTGCAACCATCCGATCTTGTCTGACTGGTGTAGAGTCATATCCAGTGGCGGTGTCGTTCTATGCAACGTTGATGTGTCTTTCGTTGTGGATCAACGACGTGTGGCAGCAATCAATAGATCTGTGCGGTTTGATGCAATACTTCTTCAATCAGAGATGTTGGTCGGTGTGCTCGGTGAAGCATCTTTAGGATTCGGTCGTGGGTTGACTGTGTCTTTGGATAAGCTATCGATCTTGTTAGCCTGGCATCGAAGCATTCTGGGTTTGTAGTTGACTATGTTAGGACGAGGCCAAAGGATCACATCCTGCTGGGTGGGCTGGTGCAGTAGGATATTGGAAAGAGGTATCAGTGATAGAAAGCTATAGCTGTCCGTAATGTTCGTGCGGTTGGTGTGCGTTGAGAATTGAGTAAGATGCAGTGTCCGAGGCCTATAAGTATTTTAGGAGTAGATGTACCTACCTAGGGGTGGGTGTATGGATTTTGTAGACAAATGGATGAATAAATTAATGGAAAAAAATCGCTCAAGCTGCAGGTCTCTAGAAGTACAAATTAAGTCCCCAAATAGCAAGTACTATTTCGGCTGTCAAGGTGGTGCCTACCTAGCTACTGGTAGGTAAAGCAAGCGAGTTTCGTTTGATGACGTGGTGCCTAGAGTACTATCGAACATAAGTAAGTGCTATGATATTGATGTCGACATTGGGGTTCGTCGAGGAGAAGGACGTTATTAACCCCCTGAGTCCACCCGACTGAAGTCCGTGGACCTTTTGGAGTTCGGCGACCTACTCAAATACTGGCAAAAGCCACGAGGATGATGGGCAGTTTGATCTTAACAATGGTCCTGAGTGTCTACCAGGGCATACTCTGTTGAATAAGGATGATCCAGCTGATGCATGGATGGAACCTGCTGAGCATTGAGTTTGACCAATTTCCTAAAGTAGTTATTAAGCTAACCCTTTTCTCTTCGATCGCCGGACAAAAGTCTCCGGTCTCAAGTCTACCTCCTCAAGACTCCACGAAATGGCAAGGCACACTTGAACAACCGTTCTACTCTACAGTAACAGATCGCCTTGTTGGAGTTTCCATCGGGTCCTTATTGGAGAACCAACATCAGGATTCGCCAATAGCCAGCCATGGCTCAAACGTGCGTCAAGGTGTTTATCCTTCCAGCTTTCTCACTGCCACTTGTCTTTCATGCCTCGTGAGATCCTCCTGTATAGCAAGATTAAAGTATCTTCAATCTCAGTCTAAGAAAATGCTGCCAACCCAGATCTATGTGGCAACTCATGTGTCCGATAACGTACGACTTACACGAGGCGCTATATACATCCAATACTACAATTCGAGCATACACAATTTGACGGCCAAAAACGACGATGCTTCCACCAAATTGACTCAAAATCTGCCCGATCTGTGCTATATGGTGCTGACAGCATGTGACGAGATCCAGACGCTGCCATAATTGGACGTTGTCGAAGATTAGACCCAAGACGAGCACAATCCCAACGAAGCTTTCTCGAGAATTTCAAGGTAAGTCTATCCTGCAAGCCTTTTGAATTGTCAAAATAGCTCACAGCTCAATAGCGAGACGGAGCAGAATTCATAAGGGTAGGTATACATACATCCCTAAGCACTGATGAACACCAGACCAAGAACAAATCATAGGACTTCCCGTTGCAATGGATCGACAACAGACATGGTCAATCGAGGAAGAACCCATCAACATCGACTGTATGTACAATCTCGATCCAACAGACAAGTTGCAATACCACATCAAGTTGTACCTCGAACATTTCGCAGCGCTCCCGAACTTCGTGACCGAACGTCTCGGAGCTTTACTGGATACACATGGATGGAGGAACAAGCGACTTGCACTTGCCGCAGCTCTACAGAAAGAAGTCGACCGCCTTCGAAATGCGCCCGATACAGAAAGAGACTGGGGTATGAGAGCCGAAAAGCGCTAGAAACGTTTCGTATCAAAAGGACGACGAGTGGTTGCAACGTTCAAAGACCCCTCTGCTGATCAAATTGGTATGATGCATAGCCTTCAATACAAATTCAGCGGTGCGCCGCACACCAACCTTTATCCATGAGGCTATCTCGAGCATCAACCACATGATAAGTACAGGGTCCATCAACGGCGGTGAGCACTGAGATATATGCTCTACTATTCCCTCGATATCTAATATCTCCTCATACTCCCAGTCGCCTCCGGTACCCTTCCCATATCCGTACTCAACACGTCTGCGCCGATAGTAGTGACCTCAGACATCGTGAATAGCAATATCCTAAACTCGTCACAGCAACGGACTATGGATATTGCTAATCGGCCATATCGTCAATCCTTCACAACTCAACCAGGGCTCGGGCTGGCCTCGATTTATACACGGGCGAGGATCCGCTTATCATCACATACGCATTATTCTACCCGCCCATACAGGTAGCTTGGCCTCGAACAAGTACATGTAAGCTTGCGGTATACCACATCAGATGTGGGTCCAACAAGTTCTATTCCAGTACAGTAGGCAGTTCCCAGATCCTTTGAGCCTACATTAAATTCTAGCATAACCATCTTACTCCATAGTGTATGCTACAATATGCCATGGATAGACAGTATCTTAAGATCGTAGAGAGTAAGATCGATCAAGTCCACTGACCCATCAGATCCACCCTAGCTTAGGGAAAAAACCAGTCAGGCTGTGGGTACCTAACTACTACGTAGCTACTGCAGGTAGTGGCTTGACTTCATGTACCGCACTCCTGGGCAATTCCGGTACTACACTCATCTTCAGACCTTGGCGCTTGAGCACGATTCTCCACTGTACTGTAATGTAGGGTGCACATACGTAGTTTTCGAGTTTGGCCTATCTTCTCTTCCATTAAATCAATCAACTGCCTACACCTGCACAAAGACACTGCGAACACTATCTTACAAAATATTGGTTTGACTGGGACTGCGCTGGTGCTTTGGGGCGTTTGAGTTGACCGATATTTGCTTTGCGATAGGTGAGATGAGTTTAGCGGCCTATGTCTTACATGACTACCTGTATCGTAATAGGTACCTAAGATGGAGTATTTTTCTATTACCTGCCGGCATATAGCCCGTCCACATCATCGGTCCATCCTTCCACTGACTAGCGAAACCTAGTGATACGATACTACGATTCGTATCGTACCTATCACTAATGTCATCCCACCCGTATCTCGCCTCGGACCTTGAGACCTACCTACGTAATGTGTGCAATTCTGGAGGTCACGCCACACCGCTATACTGCGAGGATGGCCGTCGATCAAATCTCGATTAGGCGTGTCGTCCAGCATATGATGATCAGGTGATGCAGGGTCAGCTAGATGGTTGCCATTTTGAAGGATTTTCGGTTGCGAATCGAACGTCCCTGATTTCGTGTGCCATTCAACGTCATGGAACACGAAGGTCAAGAGAGTATAGACATAGGCGGCCAATTTCGACTCATTTGGAGAATTTCACCAACCTAACAAGTACTCAACTCCTTCATGTTGCTGTCCGTGATGTAGATTCAGGCGCGTGTCAGCTTATTGACAGTGAAATGAAGATATTGAAGCTACTGAGTCGCCAACGGATCCTTGGAACGAAACTGGAACCCATGGAACTGTGTAATCACGCCTCTCGGAGCGTCGAGATTGGACGCTCGCCAATGCCGTTCAGACAAGCGACCGCTGTTTTCCATCTATCAGAACGATAGAAGTTGGGGTTTCGTTCTTCACGCGCTTTTTCTTGTGCATACATCAGGGCGGTCTTTCCATAGCGATCCTCAGCTAGTGGATCAATCATACCACGCAGATACACTATGAGCTCGTCAGATACTGTACCTGCGATTGCCGCACAGTGCAGAATGCTTCGCCCGTGACTATCGGTCGCATCGAGTGAAACTTCATGGTTCCGCAAAACGTGTAACGCTTCGATGCTGACCTCGTTCCAGCCTCGGACAAGAATGTGGGCGAGATTACTCCCATCTTCCTTGAATTCGGCATTCGCACCGTATCTCAGTAGCATTCGGACAATCTCATGGTCCAGAAGAAAAGGCTTAGCGACGAGGTAGTGAGCCAGGGCGTCCCGGCCATCACAAGTCGTCAGATCCGCCTTTGCACCTGCTCGCAGCAGGGTTTCCACCGTGCCCGAACGAGCTAGTCTGTCTAGGTGTGGATGTACTGCGTCGAATAGGGAGATATGCAATGGAGACTGGCCGCGAAAGTCGACCGTATTGACAAGTGTAGAACCAATAGGCTTTGCAAGGATGTATTCCACTGCTCGCTGGTCAGGAGCCTTGGCAGCGTAATGGAGACAATTTCGACCGTGTTCATCAACAGCTGCGAAGATGTTAGTGTCTACTGCCGCGACTAAGAATTCAAGACAATTCATATGTCCGCTTTCAGCAGCCAAGTGGACAGCTGTGACGCCCGCTTCGTCTCTTGTTGTCGGGTTGGCACCAGCTTGCAGCAACAAGTCAACCACTTTCCTAGCATCATAATTGCGGTCATTGTAGTGCATGACATGTAATGCTGTCTGTCCTCGTTCATCCCGACAATTGACAAGAGGCGGGTCTCTTTCACAAAGCGACCTCAGTATGCCCCTCCGAACCTCGTCAGCTTCTACCAGAGTGTTGTCGGTTGCTTCCTCATCCCCATAATCATCCACATAGCCCAACATCTGTTCATCTATCTCCCACGAATCACGCAAACGTTTTCCAGGTAACGATAAAGTCAGAGCAGCGTGTAGAACGGTGCCTCCATGTGAATCATGAGCTCTAAGATCTGCTCCCGCTCCAAGAAGGAGCCTTAGCTCTTCAGGTCTGCCATACAACACAGCGGCATGCACTGCTGTCAAATTTATCGACTTTAAGCTGTTATGTCGAGCAAATGGACGTGAAAACTTAGTGTCTGCGTGCTGTTGGTGAATAGTCTTTCGTTTCACAGGTCTATTAACCGGAAATTTATGCTTGAGTAATGATGACACGATTCCGGCATTGCCTCGACGAACCGCATGCTGCAATACATGCATGTTGTCGCAGTCAGCTGTTGTAACAAGCCCGCCAGCCTGTAAAACTTTCTCAATCATGTCTCGAACATTATCTGAGTACTCGTAAAGAATGAGGTGGTGCAAGAGGCTCCGACCCTCGTTATCCACCGTCTCTAAATTCATCCCCAAACCGTTGAACCGTGTAAGCACACCTGTAACGTTGTCCTGGTTCCCAGATCGGAGAGTCTTGCGTGCGTGATACACTGCGTACACAGCTGCATAGTCGAAAAAAGGTTGATCAATCCGCGTAGAATTCTCTTTTGGTCCGGGTGGTATGGATAGCCTTAGTGATGTGTCCTTGCACCATTGTAGTTCTGCATAAGAAGCAATTGCCAGAGTTTCATGAGCATTGTCAAGTGTGGTCAAACGAGCCTGAACGCTAGCCTCGACCCGCTCGTCCTGGCTGAGAACACGTGAGAGAAAGTCCCGTGCTGTCGGATGAAAGAAGTGTAATTTGGACTGGTAGACGGACACGAATGATCCGCACCATTTCCTAAGAAATGGTCTCAGCTTCAGCTCGTCTTCTTGAATCCTAGGAAAACCAGCTCGATTCAGAGATCGTAAAATCGATGAAAGTCGTGCTGATTCAGCAACGGTGAGCGGCCGTCGTGCCGCGAGCATGATTGGGAATATTTCCCTCGCCTTGCAGGCTGCCAATTTGTTAAGTCTCTGAAACATGTCTTCGTACACGTCGTCAAGAGAAGAACGTAGTGTATGGATGAGATTGTCCACATCAACATCATTGGAATCTGACTCCGCATCATATGTGGCATGGATAATATCACGGACCAATGCCCACCACAAGTATGTTCTCTGCTCAAATTGATGCAGTCTGCAAAGTAAAAGTTCTTTGTGGTTGTCGGACAGATCGAATTCGGTGCTCCAACAATTTACATCGTCTGTCACGACTATATCCACGTCTTGACGGAGTTTCTCATCTTCGTGCTCACCGCAAAGCCAAGCGACTGACGTAGTGTTCACCCGAGGCCTGAACTGCATTTCTACTTCTGTGTCAGGGCGACTCGTGACGAGGAATTTGATGTTGCCGCCGCGCCCTTGTCTTTGTGCGTCCACTGCCAACTTGGCAAGCCATTCGACAAGTCGTTTGCGGTCTTGATGCTGACATTCGTCAAGAGCATCCAGGATGCAGGTTACAGTTCCGGCTTCAGTGTCATCATCGATGTGGCGGAGAACCCTCCATAAAGCATAAGGCTCGGTTGATAATCTGGCCCCAACCTGTTCCCATTCTGCAACTGCATGGCGAAGGAGGTTTGGGCGGCTCCTGAAGAGCTGGTGAAGGATCGCACATAGTGCATTGGCTAGATTTTCTCGCTCCTGCTCTCCGCGCTTGAAGAAAAAGTAGCATATTGCCGTCTCATGCCCGTCGGAGCGATCGCTGTCCATCAAAGATTTCGCGAAGACAGTTTTGCCACACCCAGGGTTAGCAGACACCCATAGAATAGTAGGTCCCCCTCCTCGATGCCACTGCTGGAACAAGGGATCGTCCAAGATCCAACGACAGGTCTGTGGATGTTTGTCGGGCACGTTTTCTTGATGAGCTTCGTAGTTGCTTGTCTTGAGCAAATGCTGACATTTTGTTTCTTTTCCAAAATCTGAAGGTGAGTGAAAGTGCACATCTCCAAGCAGCGCGCAAGCGTGATCTTGCAATACGGTGTGCGAATACTGGCTTGTCACTGTCATTGTCGTTTCGGAGGGAAAAGCCCATGAAGCTCGAGTGGAATCGGCTGACTACCTGGTGTGTGTCACCAGTGGTCATGCAGAAGCAAGGCTATGACAGGAGTGATAAGCATGTAAGACAGAGGATGTATGTAAATGTCCCTCAGGTGTCAGCCCACAATGATGCCAATTAAGATCCATAGTTCGATAGTAGCAGAATAAGAGGCAGGAGGAAGGATTGGACTTGTTACTGTTTCTTCGAAGGGCTCAGCCTTTGTGCACTCATCTGGTCCGAAACACCTATGGCACGTGTTACGAGGGTCGGCAAGCCTGAGCCCCAGAAGCCCAAACCGCCGGCCTGTGCATAACTAGGTTGGTACGGTAGCCACGAACCGTACCTACCTTGCCTACCAATGCAGATGCGGGGCGCTGCGACCTGTACCTTGTCTATTGCGACATCTTAAAACATGAATGTTTGGTCAGCTACAGCGCCTGGCATCAGCTCAGTTGTGCCACCGCGAAACACTGTTGAAGTGTTCGTCACTTGTAAGCAGGATCCCTGGACTTGCAGAGCTGTTGGAGTATTGGAAAGGTCAACAGGCGGCCAAGATGACCATCGACATTCAGCCGCTGTATGGACGTGTCAGCCTGCCACAGAAAATGAGCCAATGTACATAATGTGGAGTACTTCTCGCACCATTGCAGCAAAATTAGCATATCAACTTCGAATTATCACACAGAGAATCAAGCACTTCGAACACCAACCATACCATCATTACCATTGTCATTGAGGCAGTACGGTCTTACCAGAGCCTTTCAATGGTCGCTGCAGGAAAAATGCAGCTAGTGTGATGAGTGGAATCAGGTGCCCCCGCACTTCCTTCTATGGAAAGCCTTCAGCCTGATCATTCTGAAGACCTTGATCGTCGACCAGTCTCAGTGACAAATCGAACGCTGGAATGACATCTGGATCAGAAAAACCGTGGATCCACTCTCGACCGGAACTGGATGTGTATCACTTGCTAGCACGGTTAAGAGCCTTATCACAAAAGTCACTTCATGTTCCTTGGATCTACGTGAAGCACGTCGAGATATGGATGCTGTCTCTCGTGAACTGATGTCACTTAAAATATCAGTGACTGCGCTGGAAGTCGTTGATAGCAGCCGCACATTGGCCATCTCACCAGACATCAAGAAACAAGTCAAGGGAAGCCTCCTCAGTGTCGACCTAATACTCAACAAATGGCTGGGCCTGATCAAGTTATAATCAGGCAGATTAGGACAACGTATCCAATGGGCCTTCAGCGAACGTGAAATCTAGTATCAAGAATGTGCGTTATACTAAACATAATATATATAAAGAGCGCTATAACAGAACATGTTATTCTTGAGCAATATATATATACAAGAAGCACTTAACTAAACCGACTCGTGACCATGAAGAGAAAACCGATATCGCTAACAGCAGCGCCGGGTGCAGTACAGACCGATGTTACGCGATGCAGGTGTGATACTCGAAATGGATTTGTGAGTATCCAGCTTTGATGACCGCCTCGGTCTGTCTCTGTGGATGGTGTGTGTGTGTGTGTGTGTGTGTGTGTGTGTGTGTGTGTGTGTGTGTGTGTGTGTGTGTGTGTGTGTGTGTGTGTG